>JANAVB010023995.1:11025415-11029084 GCA_029216955.1 Iris pallida | reverse complement strand
TGTAGGATGAGAGGATACTCAATCACTGTTAGGATTCCTTGAGAGATTCCTGGGTGACCCTTGAGAATCTTCATTTTGAATTGATTTTAAACCTTTTTCCTTGTTTTGATTCACCTTTTTCTTGATTTGAATTGATTTTGTGGATTCATTGTAGAACTTTGAATCCTGGTATTAGTTGATGATTTTGATAAAATTTTGTAGTTGTTGATTTAATTTGTATTAGATTAATATTTTCAAATCCAAGGTACTCAATCACACTTAGGATTCTTTGAGAGATTTCTGGACGGACCCCTGAGAAACTCATTTTGAACTTCATTGGAATTCCTTTTCCTCTTGTTTGATTCACCCTCATTCCTTGCTATTGAATTAAGCTTGATGGGTTCCTCTCGTTTGAACCGATGAGAAGGAACATATCTTCATTATTCTTTCTCGCCATTATTCCCTTGCATTCTTATTTACCTCTTTCTTAAACTCTGTCTCATTACATTAATTACCATATCTTGTCGTCCCTACCAGATGTACTTTCGAAACCCTTGAAATCTTCGTATCTTTTGCATGGGAAGGCTAAAGAGAAGTGACGTAAATTATGTAGCTCAGAGAAGACATAACTGGTTATTTATGATGATCTAAAGGAAATCAAATGTGGAGTGTTCCATATGGAAACTTGAGATAGAAATGTGGTAAAGGTCTCGAATAGAATAAAGAGATGTAACTGCCAATCTGGAAACAATTACATTAGAGAAATTTTGGGGTTATGAGATAGTTTTATAGGTGTATTCAAAACTAATGAGGATATCAGAGGTCAACTAGTTTGAGAACTTAGAAAATCTTGGTTATTGATTCTGGGGAAAACTTTTACTCTGAGGCTATGTAGAAGGTTAGTAATGGAAAAGAGAAGTTATTGTGTTTAATAAGGATATTAAACAAGATGTTGCGAGGAAATGACTAGGGATAGAGAGAACACAAAGTTATGGAAGTTTAGAGATTGTTGTGAAATATTTTTAGGAGAATAATATTCAAGGGTGTATGTCGAAGAAATACGAAAGTTGATTTATGATGGAAGATAAGTTTTGTAAGGCCTAGAGATTTAATTAAATAATACGAGGAGAACAATTTGAACAAGTTCAAGGAATTCGTAACGGGATTTAGAGGTTTTGGGTCAATTTAAGACAAGGTGAAAGAACTTGGAAATTTAAATAAATGGTTAATGTTGATTCCTAAATTGAGGGCTGTGCTTCAAGAGTGATTTTGGAATTGGGAATTGCCTACGGTAGTCATGGTAAGGGTTTAAGTAAAGATTAAATTTTCATATGGAGACTGGTGAGTAAAGATATGATTGGCAAGTTATGACCAGATGAACTTAAGAGTATCAGAAGCAATGACTAACTCGATCTTCATTATTTTTGTGCATTAATTACCACCTCTTGAACTCCCACTTTCTAATTGAGATCCTTAATGTTCCTTATTCGTGACTTTGATATTCGGAATGTAATACTAGCTGTTACCCTCCAACAAATCTTATATGCAAGACCTAGACGAGCTCACCTTCGTGTAGGGTATATCTGTCCCACTAAAACCCCTCTTCTGTACTCTATTTTCTTGATATGATTTTCTGGTCAACTGGCTAAACTATAACCTCTACCATTATACTAAATTTCTTCTTATTTTCAATTAGAAATCCAAGCCTTGGACTCAATTCTTTTGACCCGACATGTGATGGGTTCTGCTTGTTTCCTTAGATGCTTAACCTTGTACCTTATCTGATTACTTGACCCGTTGGTTAAAAAACTTGGACTATGTAATTCCTTTCATCATTACCACCCTTATATCTTGTGCTGCTAAATTAGCCTTAGTTTTGCAAGCTTATCTATTTTTGAGCTTGGTCATGACTATTTTATTGGGTGGCCACCACACTAACATATTGTCTAATCAGAACCGGTACATGATGGTCGATCAACCTATTGCACTTTGGTTCGCTTTTTCATGTATCAATCTACGAGAATGGAGACATAGTTAAACTTGACCCTAGAGTCTCATTCGCGACAGCCTTGACAATTCTCCTTGAAATCTTTTCATCGCCTATGAACCTCGTATTCGTACTCAGTCGAATTAAATTTAATCATGACCTGAACCTCCATCATTGGATGCTCGTGGCTCATACTTTGATTTCATTGATTCCTTCTTGTCCAATCTCGTTTTATCCGAAATTGATCAACTTAGATCGTGTCAAGACAAAATCTATTTGTGATTTGTTGTGCCTAAATTTTCAATTTTGCCATTTTATGGAATAGTAACCTTTTAATAATTTCTTAGTTGCTTGTTAATGACCAATTTTTATATAGGATGGTAGACAGCCCTACAACCTTGATGATTGTTGTTCCCTTACCTTCCCAAATTAGGACACTCCTAGATTGTTTGTGTGTTGATACCATAGTACTGTTTTGACCTAGAATGATTAGTGTACCTAGGTGAGACTTCCAACTGCTACGGTATGCCCTGACCTTGTATACTATTCCTTCAAATTGCATGATTTAGATAAAAAAATTTAGACCTTGATTGTTGGGAAATAGGGACGTCACCCCATTAGTATCAGTTGTAGATATATATAGGTTAGTCCTTGATGTGAGGATGTGTGTCTATAAAACTGTAGCTTATGAGATTTAAGAGATTATAGTATCAGCCTTGATAGGATGTACTAGTCTTTTGGTGAGTATAAATGTGTTATGAGAGATAGGGGCCTATATGTCTTAGTAATGCATAGTTCCTATGGTAATAGAATGTATTAATAGATGGTTAATAGAAAGATAATAGTTTGAGCATACCTATAGCCTATGATCAGTTCCTTTTCATCCTTAGTTAAGACCACTTTAAAATAGGTCCAGTCCCTTGGATATAGGTTTCAGTCCATATTTTATTGAAGTTCCATTACCGCCGTACAGCAGAGCAGGTGTTGGAGGTATTCCTAGATTGACACTATTTAGATGTCCGTTTATTATTCCAGTGTTAGGAAGTGTTACCTTAGATATTTGGTAGGTAGTAGAGGCTCTAGAAGGAGTACTATCGATCTTAAATTTCGAGGACAAAATTTTTCTAAGGTGGGTAGAGTTTGTAGCACCCAGTTTTCCAAATGAGGGTAATTTTGAAATTTTGTGTTTATAATTATTTTAATAATGATATTTAATTCATGATAATTTTTGGTGATTTTAAATTATTTTAAAATTATTTAAATCAATGACTTGTGGTTTTGACGTTTTGCTAGTGAAACCCTAGAGACTGTTTGACCTAGAGCCTAACCATGTGATTGATATTTTAATATCATTTCTGGCCTAAAAATATTTTGCATTTGACCTCTTTGAATATTTTGATATTATTTTATTATTTATGATATTGTTTTGGGATTATTTGTCGTGGGTTCGAATTTCATCTCAATCCGACTTGTAACGGGATCCGGGGTAACTTAGACTCTAGTTGGACCATGCATTAGTTAGCCATGGCCCACATTTTAATTAGTCACGTTAGAAAGATTAGTCATAATCCTAATTATTAGGTTAACGATTTAGAGTTTTTATTTTGACCCTTTACCCCCAAACCCTAACCAAAATTGTTTTAAACACTTGTAACTAAGGGAGGGGCAAACTTGTAATATTCAATGAGGGGGGGGGGGGGGAT
>JANAVB010023995.1:10835415-11022915 GCA_029216955.1 Iris pallida | reverse complement strand
CGTTTCACGAATCATCACGTATCTCTATGCTTCATCTGATTCACGAATCACTTGTGACACATGTACTCTCATGTTCACAGAGCCATCATGAATCACCTTTACGTATCACTCATTTTATGAGCCATGTGAAGTTTCACGAATCTTAACATAACTTGAACAGATCCTTGTGTATTGATTGGGGATGGGGGAGTAGAAATAGACATGTAAATATTATCCAAGTAGCTGTAGTCATGAATCACTCTCTTAGCTGTAGTCATGAATCTCCTATGCCATTCATATGTTTATATTTTACTCTGGCTCACTAGTCACTGTTAGTTCTCTATGTATAGTATATATTTCTATTACAGTTCTCTTTATCTGTTTACATATTGTATTTCCTTCAGATCCTGTATCTTACTTTACTGCATGATTATATTTTCTAACCTGCTATGATCTGTTGAGATGTACTGTGCTCGCTCCAGTCCTGACTAGACCCATTGATAAATTTTACAGATAGCCTGGAAGTTGCCTGCTAGCCTAGAGGAGACAGTAGAGGTTGCATAGATTGCTAGGGTTTTTGCTTATAGTTTATTTTCAGTCATCTTGAGTTGTATTTATGGATTACTGTATTTGAGTTTTGAGATATATTCTAAGTTTGTATCTTAGACACTTAGACTTCTATCTGTTGTATCTCTTTTCGATTTCATGTTTTATCTATCTTTCTTTATGCTCTACCTTAGATGTGATTGAGTTTACATTCTGCTATGTCACCCCCATTCGGGGAGTATAAACTGTTTAGTCTTATACTGTTAGATGCATTGAGACCTAGGACAGCATTCTACCGCCGATACTGCGGCGTAGGCTGGGCGTTGTTACGTTCTCGTGCCCTAACTCTAGGGTACGGGTCGTGACACCAGCATGGTCATGAACATCCAAATATGAGAAATTAGGCTCCAGCTCCGTTGCTAAAGGCATAAGTTCTACGTGTGACGTCCACTGATAGTAATTCAATATAAAACATCTCGAGTACAAATGGTATATCACATCCACTTCTTGATGATATTTCATGTTGTGACATCTTACACATAGACACTTAATTTTGGTGCGGTCCACATACTGAAGGAACGCCTTGGCGAACTGCAGGAATTGCTCTACCCCATGTATAAATTCATCATGCACACCGCATATGTCATCAGGATGACGATTGTACATCTACGAACGATGTAGCAGATAGTAATTCACATCCATTTGACAATAATTCTGCAAAGATACACTACACTATAATATTCAAATTGTGACACAATTTTTTTCCAATTAGTAACAGTTATTACCGTTACAAGATATTAACACTTATAACCGTTACTAAAGGCAAAAACCATTACAAAAATTCTAATTCTATAATTCTTTTATTTTCTATATTAGTTGTAACAGTAAAAACTGTGACAAATTTATAACATATGTCACATGCAAAACATGTGCCAAGAGAAAAGTGTTACAAAGCAACCAAAAGGAAATTTTTTTCCCAAATTTTTCTCATACTTTCCTCTTCTTCTATGTTGATGGTTTTCCGGCCCCTTCCCTCTTCTTCTCTCCTGTGAGCCGCACAAATCTATGTTGACGGTTTCCCCCTTCCCTCTTCTTCTCTCATGGGAGCCGCTGCCGAACGCTTCCCTCTTCTCTCCTGTTATGAAGGGATGACCTCTCCTCCTCTCTCACAATCTCTTAGGGTTTCATTTTTCTTAGGATTTTGGTTCTTAGGGTTTTATTTTTCTTATGGTTTCATTTTTATTAGGATTTCGGTTCTTAGGGTTTTGATTTTGTTAGGGTTTTTTTATTTTCTTTAGGGATTCAGGTTTCCTTAATTCTCTCACAATCTGAAGATTTGAGCATCGTCGAAGCAAGAAAGGTAATTCCCTCGTTCTCTCCCTCTCTCTCTCTCTGTGATTTTATGGGTTTTGATGATTTTTGGGTTTTGCTAATTTTATGTTAATTTCAAACGAATGACAATCTGTTTATCTTCATATTTTAGCAATGAGGAATATGTTCATCTTTTGGTCGTCCCTGGCCAATTATCATCCCTATGAGACCATATTGTTGAAGCATCTGTATAAGACAAGTATCAGATATCTATGAAATGGTCCTGATATTGTCACGCCCTAGAACCAGAATACTGGAGAGCGGGGGCAGACATAGCCAGCTACGTATAACGGAATGGAATCTACACCGCTATACGGTCACGGCTGTCTAGATATGTGAGGGTTTCACTACAATCCATCAGTCTCTTAAGGTCATAAAATAGCCTATTGTCTCAATCTCAACCAACTAATAATAATCACAAGATATCAGATCTCCAAATATACAATTGTAAGGCGTCCCAAACATTACATATCCAGATGATCATGAAGCTAGTCGTTACAAAATGTGAGGACTAGCAAGAGTTCAGTCATACATGATCAACCCCCGGGGCTTGTCAATCATGTTACAGCCCGTAGGCAGACAGTAAGTAAGTACAATCGAGCTAACACTTGCTCGTCGGCTAAACGCCTAAAAAGAATAATTTACAATATTACAGTGGAAGAACAAAAGAAACCCACTCGATGCCCTGGTTATGCCTGGTGACCACCATCGGGCTAGAAAACAGGTAGATCCTTTGCTGCTGCTCCGGTATCTGGCCATACAAAACTAGCTGGGTCAGACCCCAGGAAGAGCAAGTGCCACAAAGGAGGCCACAAAATAAGAACCAAAGCCAGCAAATTAGCACAACAATATAATTACATAATAAGAGACAGTAATTTAAGAAAAAGCATGATGGATAATTATAAAAGACAATCTTGCATAGAATCACTAAAAGACAGGACATATGGAAAAGCATGTCAGGATGATATACGATGAGATAACCATGGGACTATTCAGATAGCTAGGTTACAACCCGTAAACCAAACAAGGACCGGGGTTGTAACCCTTCGTCTGAACGGAACTTGGTTTCTCTCACAATTTATCGGCAAGATAAATATAAGAAATCAGGTCAAGTAACAATCTGGAGTGACAATCGTTATAGTGACAATCTGGAGTGACAATCCTTCAATCATTCTGGTACAATCTTACAATCAATCAATTCTAGACAATACTATACTGGACTAGACTCCATCCAAGCAATCACGGCCAATCATTGCCTACGGCTTTCTACATTAACTAACTAGGGTTATCACAATTCTAGTTACTAGCAAGATGCAATGAGATGCTCCAAGTAGTCACAGGCCCTGCAGCTATCCAGGTTATCCAGGCAATCATTATAGTGACAATCTAGAGAGTACAATGTATTATAGGGACAATAGAGTTCAATTATTTAAGTGACAATGGTGGGTGCCCCACATAACAGTGGGCTGGAAATGTGCCATACTCGTCGGCAGGCTACAAGTTCAATCATTTGCGGCCGGGATAACGAGATTGCTTGTAACTGGGGAACATCTCTTCATGACTAGTGAATTATACTAATTATTAACCTTAGTCCAATTCAGTAGGTACACCTGACAGTGGTACTCAGGAGTCCCCTCCTAGACATGATGCAAGACAGGATTGGATTATTTGTACAAGTACAATCGCCCACGATGTCAGGATTAATTATACAGGTCATGTCATGTCAGGTAGCCGTCGCAACAGCTATTCAAGACGTATCAGATCAGGTTATCATATCAAGTGTACTAGTCAGGAGTGCGCCACGACGGGCCATTATCAGGTCATGCTCAATTATCAATTCCAAACATATCCAGTAAATTCGTGATTATCAAGTTCAGAAAAAAGGCGTAAGGATATAAAATGGACGTAAAGTATCTAATAAAATATCAATATACAGGGCTATAGAAGAGCCAAGCTTAAAGAATTAAGACCAAAACTCCAAGAGCCAATGGGTTAAGCAAGGGGTCAGGGGGGCAGCGTACGTAAAAGTCACGCACGCAGGGCAGCGTACGCAAAAGTCACGCACGCAAGGCACGCTCAAGTCTGCGTACCAAGGCACACCCAAGTCACGCACACAGGAGAGCTGCGTATGTGAAAAGTCACGCACGCTCAAGGGGAGTAGCGTACATGAAAAGTCACACACGCTCAAGGGAGCAGCGTACATGAAAAGTCACGCACGCTCAAGGGAGCAGCGTACATGAAAAGTCACGCACGCTGAAGGGAGCAGCGTACATGAAAAGTCACGCACGCTCAAGGGAGCAGCGTACATGAAAAGTCACGCACGCTCAAGGGAGCAGCATACATGAAAAGTCACGCACGCTCAAGGGAGCAGCGTACATGAAAAGTCACGCACGCTCAAGGAAGCAGCGTACATGAAAAGTTACGCACGCTCAAGTCTGCGTACGCACAAAAGCACGCACGCAGGAGACACGCTTCCAACAGGAAGCGTATCCAAGGCTCAGTGGCGTAAGCTAAGAAGCTCTGCACACTGCTCACTGTCTTCTCCCAACAGCAAGAACACCATGGTTGAACTCAAGGCTACACAGCACCATAACTTGGCCATCCGAACTCCAAATCCGGATTTCCAAGGCTCCAACTGGAGTGAAACTGAATGCTCTTCCACATGGAAACATCAAAACCCATAAACATCCAACTAAAATAGATCAAACCATGCAAAATCCAAAAATAGAAAAACTTAGATCTAGAGCAACAGAGACACCAAATCACGAAAAGCCATGAACTAATGTTGATCACCATGTCCTAATCTAGCTAATGGACAAAGAAAATAGGGTTCTCATGTAGTGGCAAGATGCACTTGCCTATAGGTGGAGAGTTGTGGAGGAAGGAGAAGAAGAAGAAAATAAATGGTGGTGGTAATGAAGAGAGAAAGAGTGTTAGGTGGGGATTATAAAGAGGGTGGTTGTGGTGGAAATGAGGGAGGAGCATAGGCTAAGGTGTTCCAATCATATAGAACCAAACCAAACCAACTCAAACCAATTAAACCGAGCCAAGTCAAAACCCAAAATACGAGAAATACCGAAATTCCACAAGTTGAAAAAATAAAAATACATGCCAAAATCCAGATACGAGTATAAATACGAAATACGGGAAATACGGGAAATGAGGGTGACAACTCTACCCACCTTAAAAGAATTCCGTCCTCGGAATTTAATCAAGGAGCTAAAGATTGTCACGACAAGCTACACTAAGCACAGGCAAGCTACACTAAGCCGTTCAATCATACAATCATACAATGTAAGCAAGGAAGGGAAAACGTAAGGCATAAGAAAGATATTATACCTCACGAGTCAAACAAGTTAGGATATCGTGATCGGATGTCATCCTCACACTCCCACGTTTGACTCTCCCAAGGAGCGACGAAATCAAGCCACACGAACTAAACTGATAGTCTTGCGCTTGAGGTCTCTCTCCTTGGTCAAACAGGGACACGGACCTATCCTCATACGAAAAGGTTGGTACCAATAACCATTTTCGAATGATCTAGGACATGGCTCGGGTCCGGAATATACCGTTGTAATTAGGACACATGAAACATGGCATGTGTCCCGTATAACGACGACGGAAAGCAAGATAATAGGACACAGATACCTCTCTGCCGATTCTGAACCTGAGCCTGGGCTAGGGCAAACTGCCGCGGGTTCTGTTGCTGGAAAGTCTGGGCCTGAGTCGGCAATGGCCTCGGGAACGGGAACTGCTGTTGCTGGTGAACTGGAGCTGGTACTGGTGTTGGTGCTGGTGCTGGTCCCCTAACCGAGGGACTAGATACTGTCGATGCTGAATCAACTCTGAAAGGACAGGACCCTACCCTATGATCCGATGCTCCACACAACAAGCATAATCCCAGCGCCTTGCGACACTCTGCTACCACGTGTCCAGGCTTCCCATAATAAGAACAGCCTGCGGCGGAAGACTGCGCTTGCTTCTGTTTCTGCTGAGGGTACGTCGGGGTCGAGTACTGGACCGACGTAACTGAGGTTGCTTGCCTCGGAGTTCCAATGGTTAATCCCCTAGCTGTCGGGGCTGGAGCTGATGATTGGTGCATCTGACTGTGGGACCGCTTCCGACCTCCGGTCCTGTCCACGATCCTCTGGAAGGTATACTCATGCCTTCTAGCTGCTCGCAACACCGCATCATAGGTCTGATGTTCGAACTATTCTACTGCAAATATAATCTCTAGGTGAAGTCCCTGTTGGAACCTCTGCGCTCTGTCAAACTCGGTTGCCACCAAGGTGGGAGCAAATCGACTGAGTCTGGAAAACTCGGCCGCATATCCGTCGACCGTCCTCCCCATCTGCTTAAGATTACTGAACCTGGTCTGAAAGTCATACCGAGCCACTGTATCATAATACTTGGTCTGGAACTTTTCGCTGAACACTGTCCAGGGGACAGGTGTTGTCAATCCCACTGCTTGTGCGGCCCACCAACTGTGGGCTAGATCCAATAACTGTAGGCGCACCACAACCACCTTCTCGTCTTTTGGAGTCTTCGCGGCTTCGAGAATCACCTCTATATCTTGTAGCCAAGCATCGGCAGCAATGGCATCCTCGCTGCCATCGAAGAATGGAGGGTTCAGGCGCTTAAAACTGTTGACCGCACTGTTCCCTCGGGGTCCACTTCTATTCAGAGCATCTTCTACTGTCTGGTGCAATACATCGCCTCTACGATCCTGGGAAGCTAACAATGATCTGATGAGACCCACCAAAGTGCTATCATCAGGATCTGCAGGCTGGACTGGCTGAACTGGCGGCTCTCCTCCAGTAGGTACGACTCGGAAGGCTGCTCCTGAGTGCTGGGCCTGATCTTCTGGTTACTGCTGGTCCACGGGAGGTGATCCGCCTTGCTGATCGGCAGGTCCAGGTTCAATGCCGCTGAAGAAGACGACATGGGAACAATAAGGAAGGACCAGGACAGATCTATGATTACAAGCATCTGATGAGGACAAGAATTTTCAGGAATCAAGAGGATACGAGCAGAGATCAAGGGCGAGTACTGATTGAGACATCTATTCGGTAAACCCTCACACATCTTGATTAACAAGACCTGCATGGGCCACCACTTAAACCATGTCACGCCCCAGAACCAGAATACTGGAGAGCGGGGGCAGACATAGCCAGCTACGTATAACGGAATGGAATCCATACCGCTATACGGTCACGGCTGTCTAGATATGTGAGGGTTTCACTACAATCCATCAGTCTCTTAAGGTCATAAAATAGCCTATTGTCTCAATCTCAACCGACTAATAATAATCACAAGATATCAGATCTCCAAATATACAATTGTAAGGCGTCCCAAATATTACATATCCAGATAATCATGAAGCTAGTCGTTACAAAATGTGAGGATTAGCAAGAGTTCAGTCATATATGATCAACCCCCGGGGCTTGTCAATCATGTTACAGCCCATAGGCAGACAGTAAGTAAGTACAATCGAGCTAACACTTGCTCGTCGGCTAAACGTCTCAAAAGAATAATTTACAATATTTTAGTAGGAGAACAAAAGAAACCCACTCGATGCCCTGGTTACGCCTGGTGACCACCATCGGGCTGGAAGACAGGTAGATCTTTTGCTGCTGCTTCGGTATCTGGCCATACAAAACCAGCTGGGTCAGACCCCAGGAAGAGCAAGTGCTACAAAGGAGGCCACAAAATAAGAACCAAAGCCAGCAAATTAGCTCAATAATATAATTACATAATAAGAGACAGTAATTTAAGAAAAAGTATGATGGGTAATTATAAAAGACAATCTTGCATAGAATCACTAAAAGACAGGACATATGGAAAAGCATGTCAGGATGATATACGATGAGATAACCATAGGACTATTCAGATAGCTAGGTTACAACCCGTAAACCAAACAAGGACCGGGGTTGTAACCCTTCGTCTGAACGGAACTTGGTTTCTCTCACCATTTATCGGCAAGATAAATATAAGAAATCAGGTCAAGTAACAATCTGGAGTGACAATCGTTATAGTGACAATCTGGAGTGACAATCCTTCAATCATTCTGGTACAATCTTACAATCAATCAATTCTAGACAATACAATACTGGACTAGACTCAAAATATAGAACCAAACCAAACCAACTCAAACCAATTAAACCGAGCCAAGTCAAAACCCAAAATACGAGAAATACTGAAATTCCACAAGTTAAGAAAATAAAAATACATGCCAAAATCCAGATACGAGTATAAATACGAAATACGGGAAATATGGGAAATGAGGGTGACAGATATACAACTCTTTGATGGCATTCAAAATGAATATATTGATCACATAGTTCAGCACCGATAATTCTTTCTGCTTCTGTGCCTGCATCATAAATCCTGTGAGCGAGCAGCTTGGTGCAAGAGAATGACATGAAAGTCTTGTATCAATAAGGTATGCTAAGGATGATGACTAAACTACTTGGTCAAAGCCTGTTATCATCTTTGATTCAGGACAGATTACTCAGTTTGATAATTGCACGGTCTAAATATGAAAGTGTAAGTAAAACGGGTTGGCAATTTCAGTAGAGTCAAGGAGTCTTAGATTACTGCATCAAGCTTACGAACGGGTTGGCAATTTCAGTGGAGAGGCTTTTATCCGGACGTAGATTACTGCATCAAGTCTTAGATTACTTTGGTTAGACATGTATACAAAAACTGAGTAACAGATAAAAGTAAATAACTGAGGATGAGGATTAAACGACTATATATAATAGGTATGGTATGAACAATTTAGCACGTAGATATTGAAGGAAGGACCTCTGAGTCAGTTATGTGAAGGTATAATTTATAAGTGGAAATTTGCTACTTGTGTCTAGTATCTATCTCTGACCTATTTATTTTAAAAGAACTCATCAGTAATCTAGAACTCCTGAGAGGAACAGATAAAAGCCTTTGCCATGTAATCTCTCATTGTTTCTACAAGCCCATTACGAAGTTTCTATTCGAGTTGCCCTTCTAACACTATTATGATAAAGTACATATTTCCTCGTACCTATGGCATGTAATTTCTCTATGTTTCTGCTATATTTTCGGATACATGTCTAATGTTGTCCCATCAATATTTGTATAAAGGGATTATAAAGAGTATAAGGTGTCTCCTTATTCATATTGTTGAAGCATCCGTATGAGACAAGTATCAGATATCCATGAAATGGTCATGATATACAACTAGTATATCAAATATCAGCAAAATGCATATTGAGGACAAGGTGTCTTCTCATTCATATTTGATATACAACTAGTGTATCAAATATCAGCCAAATGCATATCAGAGTATAAGGTGTCTCCTCATTCATATTTTTTTATTTTATGATAAATAAGTGTTGAAAGGCACGAAAATGCAGCCATATGCATATTGATCACCTCTCGTATAAATATTCCTATTATGGCTAATTATCAATATAGTTTTTGAGAAATTATTAATATTATATCCCCAGCTAATTAATCTTTTAAACCTAACATGTCGTAAGCAATGCTTTTTCTTTTCTTTTCTTTTTTTGTGTTATTTCTTAGCAGTTTGTGTAATGATATAAATCCTTACTAATATCCATCTTTGTTTTTTAGGTTTGTTGTTTGAGAGGATATAGTTTTTCTTCTTATCATGTCACGATCGATTTCAAAAGGGTAGATAAAACATCCATATAGAAATGACGACGAGTACAAATAAGGGGTTCGATTTTTATGGATTTTGCAATAAAACACTCACCCCCGGGCTTACAACATGTAGTTGCCCTTGTAAAGTATGCAAAAATGAAAAAAAAGCTTCATTTGAAGTAGTTAGAAGGCATTTGATGGTCAATGGTATGCTTCCGACATATGATGAATGGTCTCTTCATGGAGAGAAGCCGGGCATGGATATGACAGCAGGTTATAAAGAACAAGTTATTGAAGAAGATCAAATCCATGACGGAGTTCTAAGCAAAGGTGCCAATGTCAATGAGGATACACTGGGAAACCTGGTTGATGATGCTTATGGTGTACACAATGAAGCACCTGGTGGTGAAGGTAGTGGTGCAAATAATTCTCAAACAAATGTAGTGCCCGAAAATTCTTTTGCTCATTATCTTGATAATATTGATAAGTATTGTGAATATAAGAGAATTGCTAGTGAGAAATTATACCCCGGTTGTGAAGATAAACACACAACTCTATATATAATTATAGAGTTGCATAACTTAAAGAAGAAGTATAATTGGTCGGGAAATAGTGTGACAGAATTGTTAAAGTGTTTGACTCAATGGCTCCCAAAGGGGAACACACTCCCTCAAAAGTATCCTACAATAAAGCAAAGGATGAGATATTTAGGAATGAAGGGGAAGTGCATCCATGCATGCGAGAATAATTGCATATTGTATTGGAAGGAGTATGCAAATGTGACTGAGTGCCCTCAATGTCAGACGTCCCGATTTAAAGTTAAGGAGAAAACGAAGCCAGGAAAGGTTGGAAGGGAATCAAAAGAACCAAGAAAAGTTTTGAGGCACTTTCCTTTGATTCCAAGATTAAAGAGGTTGTACACAATACCTTGGATTGCAAAAAAATGCAGTGGCACAAGGAAGTATAGCCTTCGTGGGAGTTAATGCGACATCCTTGTGATTCAGCTGAATGGAGAACACTTAAATGCAGGTGGCCGGAGATTGCCGAAGAGGGACGAAATGTTTGGCTTGGTATAGCGACTGATGGATTCAACCCACATGGTGTTCTATCTAATAATTACAGTTGTTGGCCTATTTACGTTATACCATACAATATGCCTCCTTCATTATGCATGAAATCACAGTTTCAGATGATGTGCTTATTAATTCCAGGGCCCAAAGCACCAAGCCAAGCTATTGATGTTTTCTTGTAGCCTCTTGTAGATGAGTTGAAACAACTTTGGGAAGGAGTATCGGCATTTGACATGGACAGAGGGATGATTTTTACTTTGAGAGCCACGTTGTTAAGGGGGATCCATGATTTTTTGGCATTTGGAAATTTATCAGGTTGTGTAACACATGGTTACAAAGCATGCCCTATTTGTGGCACTAAAATAGAGTCTTAAAGGATTAGTGGGAAGAATGTGTACACAAAGTACAGATGATTTTGAAGGATGATCATCCATTCAGAGCAGTCAAACACGGATGGTATAAGACTGAAGAGCACAGACAACCTCCGCAACGTTTGCATGGATCGACCCTTTTGCAAAAGCTTGACCGCATCCACTATATACCTGGTAAGTTAATGAAAGGTTCTGGCAAGAAGAGAATGGCACTCAAGGGCGATGGTGGTGGTGAAGATGATGGCGGTGGTGATGATGATATCGATTGTGATGGTAGTGAAAGACCAGCATGGTATAAAAAGTCCATTCTTTTTAATTTGGAATATTGGCAATCTCATAAAGTATGACATACTATTGATTTGATGCATACTGGGAAGAATGTTGCCGAACATTTAATAAATATGCTTTTTGATAAAAAAAAGGGCAACGAGATTCGGGTTATGCCTTGGACAATTCCCAGAAGAAGCAATTTTGCGAAGTCCTAAAAGGCTTAAAGCTCCCATCAGGATTTGCATCTAATCTGAGCAATCTTGTAAGTCCTTAACCACTAAGTTTGCATATAAAGAAGTCACATGACTACCACGTCATGATACAGTATTTGTTGCCAGTTATGCTTCAGCATGCATTTCTAAATAGACGCGACCTAAAAAGAGCTATTATGCAAGTATGCCTATACTTTAACATGTTGTGCTCAAAGATCCTAGATCGAAAGGATGTCTAAGCTGCAAAAGATATGATCGCTGAGGCATTATATGTATTGGAGCATTATTTTCTAGCCTACTTTTTGACATAAGTATCCACCTAATGGTTCATCTTGCTGACCAAGCTCTACTTTGTGGACCTACGAGATATATTTGGATGTATCCATTTGAAAGGTGAGATGATTATTTTCTTATAATGTTGTTATTTATTGAGTTAGATGGAAACTAACAATTTTATCTATTTTATCGGATACAAGGTCTATGAAGGAGTGCAAAGACATTCCTAGCAACAAGCGTTATGTTGAAGGGTCGATTGCCGAGGCTTATCTTATTTCAGAGTCTGTTAGATATGCTATGGAGTATATGCCAAATCCACGTGACGACAATCACAGTTCTACTCAGGCCTCTTTTCTAGTTGAAAACGGTGATGATGTATATGAGCGCTCTATTATTGAGGGTAAAACAATTAAGTTAACAGGGGTACAATGGAGACAAATTCGAAGATGGATAGTTTTTAGATTAGAAATACCGAAACTAGCAGAGTACTGCAGGTATCGCTCATCTTTGGAATAAAGAATTATAATTTTTTTATTTATATTTAATTTATTTTTAATGATTTTTAGTTTGTATCGCTCGTCTCTGGAAACTACTTCCCGTGGTAATACCAAAGAGGCAGAAGTAGTGATACAATCCAAATTCATTGACTGGTTACACAAAAAGTATCATATATATATATATATATATATATATTATATATATATATATATTATATATATATATATATATCATTTTACTTGATGTGGTGCTAAATAATTATGTTTACTTTATTGCTTTAATAGTTAATTGAAGAAAAATGTATGAATGGAGATCTTTGGCGATATATTAGCAGACCAAGTCGACAAGCCAAAATATATCTTAAGTATAGGGTCAATGGCTATATCTTCTCTCCCCAGAGTTATGATGATAAAGTTGCAACTCAAGATAGCGGTGTTTGCATGGATGCAATCACCACATTTAAGGCAAGTTCAAAAGACAAGAACCTTACGAATGATGATAATATATGGTATGGGATCATCAAAAAGATCATAGAAGTTGACTATTATGAATTTCACCATGTTGTGTTCTATTGTGAGTGGGTGAATGTTGGAGATAAGACCAACGGCTGTAAGTTATGTCCAGACTCTAATTTATTGACGGTGAATTTAAAAAAGTTTAAGAGCACCGATGGGGAGTATGATGAGCCAGCAATTCTTGCATTTGAAGCAAGTCAGGTTTTTTTTATGTAAAAGACATTCAAAATCCAAATTGGTCGATTGTTCTTCGTTCTCCAAAGCGAATGACTGATGATGTAGATGGGCTGATTGTACTAAAAAAATTTCAATCTTGTCTTCTGGAGCAACCTCACTTGGCACCACTACTAAAATGTGTTGGAAAAAAATAAATGTTATACTTGAAGATTTTTGCTATTTTAGTTTCCAGGTTCCTTTGTTTACATTTTAGAAAAATTGTGACATTCAAAAATTATTGGTATGCTTTTAATATTTTTCTGTATTAGTTTCATAGTGTTTGGGTTACTTGACTATACACTCAAGAAACTCCCAAAATGAACTGTTAGAAAATTATAACCATTTTGGGTTACTTGTCAATACACTCAGGAATCCTATGTCAATGTCATAGTGTTTGTGTTACTTGCCTTATTTTTCTTGACCTCTTTATGTTCATGTGTATGCTTGGTGGTGGTGATGTCTTCTTCTTTGTACTTAATTTTGTGTATGACTTTTTATTGTTCTTTCTGAAAAGATGGATGAGGGTTAACTTCAGCTGCTCTTTTTATTTGAATTCTAGAAAATTTATGAAATGTGCACTAAAAGCAACTTTATTAGTTGAATATTCCCTTTGAGAATATGGCATCTGTAATTCTACAGTTTTACTAGTTATATTGAAATCCTTGCTATTTATTCACAGAATAAAATAAAACAAAGGTCAAATATATTACAAACTTGAAAATCGCTTAAAAGAAATGACTTATGAATATTGGTACTTTCGGTTTCTTCCTACTAGTATTCTCCAAAGTATTTGGTTCTTCTAAATGGTCTAAAAATGTATAATTCTATTATATATTTTCTGCAATGTGGCATTACACAAATTTTCTTTCATCAATTCCTTTGGTAATGATCCAGGAGGATCTATGCTTCAATAGGAGCCAATGTTTAAAACAAAGTATTGATATTGGTATCAGACGGACCTTTTTTATGACTGTCGATATAAATAATTTCCACTGTTTAAGGAGTCAAAATTGAGGGCTTTGGTACTAAATAAAGAATTCTAGGAATGTTTATTTTTATTGTTAAAATATGTGTTCAAACACAACCTTGTAGATTGGTTATGTAGTTTTATGTTTGTTCCGGTGAATAATTTAATGATTACTATGAAGTTCCAATACGATATTTTCATAGTTTAATAGGTAAAATTCAATGAAAAAGAAATTGAACAAAATTGAGTATATATTTTTGCTAGGTTCTATCTATTGGCCGATTTCAAAATAATTTTGGAATTTTCAGATATTTATATATATTTTACACTAATTAGCATAATAACAAAGTATGAGTGGTATGGGGAAATTTCAGCTAATTTTCTGCCGTAACTAACCAAAGTTGATTGAAACTTTACAATATTATCATAATATGGCTAATATTGATGATGTCGTGAAAGTTTAAATAAGTTGAGCTCAAATCTGATGATGTACAATCAAATATGTTTTTGTAACCGGGTTTTGAAACCTTGGTGTGAAGCTTGCACTGTGCAGTACTGGAATGTAGTTGTTCTTAGAAGTATTTACATTTTTTTAAGCCAAGAGGGTTTGACTGCAGCTTTGAATGCTTGTTCTATATATGTGCTAGAGATCTGCTACATGCATGGTCGACCAGTACTTCCTGTCATTCTACTTCTTTGCCTTCGTTTTGTGTCCTACTCCTAGTACTTTGCCTTAGAAAGGGGTCTTAAGGATAAAAGAGGGGGTGGGGGGTGGGAGGGGGGGTTGTACAGGGGGCTATTTTTGGTGGTCCAAAAGGCTAAATTATGCAACTTATTTAGACTATTGTTGCTCCTTGCTATTTATTGACAGAATATACTACAAAAGTTATTTCACATTTCCTTCATTACATAATAGTACAAGTGTGCATGATACAATATGAGCACATAAACCATCTACATTACTCTGTTCCAGGGAGTTAGCTAGTGGACAACTGTAGGAGCTTAGACGGTGTTTCCAGCGTGTATCTTCCATGTATTCTGCATTATTTTTGTGGGGAAAACATAGTGATTAATGAATTTGAAACATAAATTAGCTCCAATATTTAGAAAATGCAATGGTGGGCTTTAGAGAACTTTACGAGAGGTTCATCGTCGGAGTCTCCATCACAATGTTCTGTAGAAGGATCTGGTTTAAATTCCTCCAATGGTTCTTCTGCCACTTCTCGAAAAGAGTTGTTCAAAGAGGCCAGGCTCACCAAGATTGCATGGATGATGTGCATTTCATATTTGGTTAGCATGTCTACGGGTACTATTTGGAATGTGACAATTTTATTAACTATCTGTTTCAAGTATAGGTTCTAATGAAATAAAGAAATTACTTCATAATGAAATAAAGGAATTCACTATGGAAATTTATGTTTGTAGATCTCTGAGTTGCAACTATGCGGCAAGCACTTTGAGTGATTCACAATCCCCATATATACTTCTCACATGTCAAACTATTATGATATGTTACGTATTCAAAACATATTTACTGTTTCTGGTGTAAAATAAGCCTTAGTGCATATTGCTTAGCCCTATAAACCATTTGATGGCTTTGAATTTCACATTAAATAATTGTTAATATAGTTCACCTGGGTACTTTTATATATGAGCATGTAAAGTTTATAGCTGTGTCTTTTGGTAGTGTAAGGTCAGATTGTTGGCATTTTTGGGGGAAGAAGTGATGCCAACATCTAGCTGTTATGAACTTGTGTCTGTTCCTCTGTGTTATTCCTAGTTGTAACTAACATCAGTCAACCTCAACTGACCAAGTGTCTTCCACTTCAAGACTAGTTTTGTTTGTACAACCTTCCACATATGAGGCATTCCTAGAATAGGATTAGCTCTTTCGGGCAAGATAAGTAATGCTTGTATGCATCTTGAAGTTGGATACTGAAAGCTTAGCGATCATAGATAAGTGGATGCATATGAAAAACAAACTAGAGGTATCTCATGGTGATATGGCCTTTGCTTTTGATGGGAACAGTCAAGGATACAGGAATAACTTGATTGATGCTTGCATACCTGGAGCCTGACTTTTCCACATACGGGTTGTTTCTTGTGTGCGACCATGCATTATAATGTTCTCATCTAAATTCCAATAGTATGTGTTCTCTACCAAGTTTCAGTTGTATAGCATAAAGTGTTTTGTGATGTCTTTACCAGGAGGTGATGAATTGATTGAATGGAAACTTAGAACTTTGTGTCTTCATGGACTGGATTGTTTCATTTAACGTGTAACATCTCATAGTTCCATATCTTATGTTTCATGTTAGATATCTTTATTCTGGTCATTGAGTAGGTATAGTCTGGTAGTTCCGAAATGAAGTTCTTACTACATGCTTGCCTTGTACCAACTTGACAAGTAGTGCCTTGACTGAATCTGGTCTTCAGAGTAGCATAGTTGGTTCGGCATTTAATCTGCTAAAATGTGCTCAAATATGATTGATTAATAGTTAGACAAATGATGTCTTAATATCACTAAACGTATACTTGAATGCAAGGTTTGAGTTGAGATATACTTGTCTAGGGTATGGACCGTGTGGTAGATAATCATGAATACTACTTGCTATCTTTTGATACGGTCACCAAACCGCATTATGCTTAATTGCTCCCTTGTTTTGATATTGGATACATGGATTGTAGCCCTTTAATTCAATTGCTCGTAGTTTTCTTTCGAGTCTTTATGATCTTGATATATCAACTACAGCCCGTTATTAGTCATAAATTTCTCTTGATTGTTCATCTTGATCGATTCGATATCCATTTTCTTGCAAAAATTATTGGAGTATTGAAGTTACAGGTTATAGTGGTTGTCTTGTTTCATTTCTTGTATTAATTGTTAAGTGATGCAAAATACTGAACTTGTATATAATTTGGGGGATAACGCTGTCGAGAAAGTGAGGCCCACAGATATATGTTGAGAAGTGAAGCAAGGGTTCGGATATTATGTCTGACATGAACATATCAGATTGAAATACTTATAGTTGTATTTGGATTTATGAAGTAATGGAACAAACTATGGTAATGGATCAGTTTTTGAAGAACATTTGATGAATTGTTGAAGGAACTTTTTTTGACCCGTTTCTTTTTCAAGGTTGAGAGGCACTTATATATTTTTTTCTCAGATTTTCATTTCATCTATGTACTCTAATCTATATTTTGTGTTGTATTCCAGTTTTAGAATACTAACTTGAACCAGCATCTGATTGGAAGTATCTTTAAATCTTAAATTTCTCTGTCTACCCCAATAGCATGGTTTACATTGCATACAGGCAAGTAATACCCCATTGCAATACATTGCATAGAGGTAATACTCTTGCTAAAGATGATTTTCAGTAACCAATCGTATTATTCTACAATTTCTGATCATTTTTTTTTTACAAATTAGCAATCCCTATAGACAGGTGACAGCCACCCTATAGACAGTGACTGTCTACCTATTTCAGTAATTTAGATATAAAATTATTGTAAGTTATACAATTACTGTAATTTGTAGAAATTTTTTTATTATTATCCAGATTACAGTAAATTACCTGTCTACCTATTCAACTTTATAGAATATCTTGGCAGAAACTTTATATAATGACTTGGTACCTCACAACATATCATTTGCTATTGATTTAACTTGTTGAGTGCAGAATGTCATCAAATCCTAGTGGAACACAAGATGCCTCTCCATCAAAAGTCAAAAAATACTCACTCCATATTAAAGGAAATGGAGTAATTAGAGGTGAAGGCGAGGCAAAAATGGAGTAGTAAATGTGGGAAATTGATTCGAGCTCACATCCCAATTGGCTACAATGATTGGAGGAGTGTAGATAAGGTGTACATAGATGCTCTTTGGAAATCTCTAACGGTAAGTCACTTTTACATGCATTTGGAACATTTATCTAATTGCTTCATCGGCTTAAAGAATGCGTTCTTTACTTATTGCTATTGTGGTAGGCGAAGTTTGAATTCAATATTGATCCCATCCTCGCTCGATCACTATTGGAACCCAAATTTCCATATTTTTTTTAGGACAGTAAAGTATCACCTACGAGGCACAATCAAGGACAAAGAAGGAATATATTTACCGAAACCTCTAGCACTCAGTCAATGTCCTGATGATATTGATAAAATATGGTGGTAGCAGTTTATTGCAAATGAGTATGCTCCAAAGAAGATTGAGCAGCGCGAGAAAAATGCTGAAAACAAGGCCCAATCTAAAAACACCCACACACTTAGAAGGAAAAGCTATAACAGAGTATACGAAGAATTGGTTTGTATCTTTCTTTTTACTTGTAAATCCAATTGATATTATTATTAGTGTCATTAATTATTATTTGTACTTGTAGGAGGAAGAACACCCTGGAGAGGTTGTTAGACGATCAGAAGCGTGGAAGAGAGCCCACAAAAACAAGACTACTAGAAATGTGCTTCCATGTGCATTGGAGAAATACGTAAGTACAAGACTACTTACTTTCGTCAAACTGTCTTTTTCTTAACATAGAAATATGAGTACAAGACCACAAAAACAAGGCACTAAAATCCCAAGAGGATTCAGTTATAGAAAATTAGCAATCCCCAAGCAGAGCTTTTGTAGAATCTAAATATCAATTAAGAAGTTGACAACTCCCATAGAAAGGGTGGCTTCTCTTTCTCAGCCTCTCCATAGTAGCACTCTAATTCCTCATTAGCAGTTAGGAAGCATCTGCTTAATTAATATATGTTTGAATATCACTCTTTGGAGGTTACTAACCTTGCATTATTAACTTTTCTAAAGCTTAATTTTTTATCTGTGGGTATGATCTAGATACGGTGTCGGTTAGGGTCGGGTTAGTCCTATGCATCCAGGTTTTGGACTAGACGCGATCCATATAAGCTTCTAAGTCCAGGTCCTGTATTGGGTCCATTGGGTCTTTTTTTTTCTAAGTCCAATTTTTCATAGTACTGGAATTGGGTCTTTTTTTTTGTCATTGGGTCCATTGGGTCTTTTTTTGCCAGGAACATTTGCCAGGAATAGGCATAATAATGTATAGAACATTTGTCAGGAACATTTGCCAGGTCCTTTGCATAGTACTGGAATTGGTCCCTTTGCATAGTATATTTGCCAGGAACATGTATAATAATGTCATGAACTGGTCCATTGGGTATTTTTTTTCTCATTGGAAGTTAGTGGAATTGCATAGTACAATTGTGATTAATGATTTAAAATACAAATTGAATTCAGAACATGATGTCGACTTGCTACGGTGTTTGTGACTGTTTTATAGCATCAAACAACAAGGATTAATGCACTACAATGTAGCTTTAGTGAAATAATAACATTTATGTGATAATTTGGAGAGTTTCTATGTACCTGTAAGGAGAACATATGAAATATATGTACCTGTAATCTGATATATGATTATGATTATGTGAATTTAGAACGTGATTATGTGATAATTTGGAGAGTTTCTAATAATCTGATATAACTTTAGTGAAATATATGTACCTGTAAAGAGTTTCTAGGTCTGTAAGGAGAATGCCATGAATGCAATTGGGTCCTTTTTCTTCCATTTAGCTCTGGTAAAGGCCATATCCTCTGGAAATTTCAGTGCTAACTGAATTATTCTGTAGAACTTATAATATTTGGAAATTTCAGTGGGATTAGTTAGACTACAGTTCTTCCAATTGGTGAATTTAATAACAACAGGCAACACAATTTTTTTAACTCCCACCATTATGATATTTACTGATATCGTTATGATATTGTTATAGGCAATATTGGTTTTTGCTTAATTTTATTCTTTACTTTCTTAATGTCTTACCTTTGTCTTATATCTTGTCAAATCACAGAATGAAATAGAGGCCGCAGAAAAGAGGCAAAAACTAGCCGTAGAGAAGAGTGGTCACGATGGTGTGCCAAACATAGAAGACTTTGAGACTGACCCTATTGCTGAAGTATTTGGAGCTGATAAAAGGAGTCGTTGTCGTGCAGTTAGCTCCACATCCTCGGTGAAGCAAGTAAAAATCGGACAAGCAGCAAAGGCAATAGCCAAAAAATATACAAATCCAGAAGTTATACAAAGGTTGGACAACCTTGAGGATATGGTACGGGAAGTGCTCACTTATGTTTATACTTCACATAAGTCTCAAAATCCAACTTTTGGTTCTGGCACGCCCGAGACAGAAGGTACGTCTAACAACATGCATATCCCTATAACTCCAAGAAATTTGAACCCTGTTTTGAATAACACTGTCAGCCCTGATTAAAATGTCAACAATGGTGGCCATGTTGTCCATGCTAAGAATGGTGGACCAACTTCAGGAGGAAAACAAAATGTGGTTTTACTTGGACGTGGACGAGAGAATGTAGCTAAGGGATTCCTAGCATCTCACACTATTTGTCATGGGAGGGAAGTGCAAGACGATGAGAAAATTGTTTATGTGTCGGAGGTGATAAAACCAGAAGCACCGGTTTATGATGGTCCACAAAATGGAATCTCTTTGCTTTGTGAATTAGTTGATAGATGTTATATTATTTAGGGAGGCGGACGTATCCGATATTTGTAAGCTTTAAGACATGTAAGCTTTTGTTGGGGATTCAAACTATTATGCTTAACATTAAAACATGTAAACTTTTGTTGGTAAAATATTGTTAACTTTTGTAGGCATTTAACTATTATGCTTCAGCTATTATGGTTATATATATATATATATATATATATATATATATATATATATATATATATATATATATATATATATATATATATATATATATATACTTTTGTTTGACAATATGTAAGGCACCTTTTGTTGAGATGTTGGAATGTGATTTTTTGTTTTATTATTTGATTACAGGAAAATTATTATAAATTAAGGATGAATACAGGTTTATGGTTGTATAACTATTACAAATCTCTATCAGGTTTATGGTTGTATCAGGAAAAAAAATGCAATTTCGTAACGGTTTTTTCCGTTACCAATCCACATTTAATTTTGTCTGAAGACAACTTCTGTAATGGTTATAACCATTACGACATTTTACTTTAGTAACGATTTTAGCCGTTAGTAAAATAAATTTAGTAACAGTTATATCTGTTAGGAAATCCGTCACAAAATATTAATTGTAACGGTTATAATCGTTACGAAAAGTGTTAAAATATTTTGTAACAGCTAATTCGTCACGATTTTTACCGTTACTAAAAATTATGGTAACGGTAATAACCGTGGGCAATCGCCTATTATGGTGTAGTGATAGATACACATTATTCGAGTATATTCCAAATTGATGCATATAGACACATTACTATCAAATGAGTGTCGTCACATATTCAACAAGAAGGCCCCCTCTCCAACCCCCTCTACTTCCCTGCTTTTCATTCGACTCTCTCAGCATCCTATTCAGCATCATATGATATCTTCCTTAACCTCAGCCTAGAGAAGTGTGGAAATATTAATGTTAACCAAGGTTCACAGTATCGGTATCGGTATCGGAATCGGTTTCGGTATCATTTACGGTTGATATCCTGAATCTCATAGCTTCCGCTAGCAAAGCACAATGTAGAGCCAAACGTGAAGCAGAGCTTCACATTCAAAATACTAAAAGTAAAAAAGTTTTGATTGGTGGTGGGACGAGTCAGAATCCTTTCTCGTCCCACCACCAATCGAAAACTTTTTACTTCTAATATTTTGAATAAGAAGCTCTGCTTCACGTTTGGCTCTATATTGTGCTCTGCTAGCGGAAGCTATGAGATTCATGATATCAATCGTAAATGATACGATACCAAAATCGATACTTTGAACCTTGGTAAATATTAATATTTCCATACTTCTCTAGGGTGAGGTTGAGGTAGATATCCTATGATGCGGAATAGTCGGCTCAATGACCAGAATGAGAAGAAAGGAAGTAGGGAAGCTCACTCTATACACTCTAGGATACTATGATATACTACTCGTATACTCACTCTATACGCTCTTACTTATGCAAGCATTTTGAGGCAATCAACATTATACTAGATTTTTGAAGAAATCTATAATTCTGATAGGCCCAAAAGGCTTGGCATAAGTAAATTTAACTTCTATAGAAGGGCTGAAAATACTGTACCAATCATACATACACTTCTAGGATACTATATACACTATAGGTAGTAGGATACTTCTTAGCAAGGTTCTCAGAGTAGGTAATACCCAATATCATTGGATAATCTATACACTCTAGAGGATACTCTATAGGTACTAGGATACTCTATACACTCTAGATACTAGGATACTCTACATAGTATATACTTCTTAGGATACCTCATGTTCTAACCTGTCACAGGATACTCACCTCCTAGACACTCAAGTTCACTCATACGATACCTCACTCTAACACTCACTCACTAGGATGCACATTAGCCCATAGCCACTCATGTGTTCTCATAATGGGGTTGCCATATAAAACTATTTTTTGGCAGTCCCGTCCTCTCCAAACTATCAAATACTCACAAGCATGTGAGTGTGACACACGAAACATTGTGTCGTGTCAGCGTGTGTGTGTGTCAATATATCGTGCCAGTGTCATGTCAGTGTGTGTGCATAGCGTATCAGCGTGTGTGTGTCATGTCAGCGTGTGTGCGTGTCGTGTTTGTGTCAGTACGTCAGGAGGAGGGAGCTCAGTTTAGGGTTTACCTGCCTTTGTCGGAGTCGGGTTGGGGTCGCCGGGGATGGAGCATCGACGGAGAGGACTAGTCAGGTAGGCATCGACGAGGGGACTCAACGATGGAGGTGCGACGGAGGGACGGGGGTCGCTGGTGGAGGGGGATTGCCGAGGGGAGGGGGTCGCCGCGGGTAGGGTCGCCGGAGACGAGAGGGGGGAGGAGGTCGCCAGTGACAAGAGGGGGAGGGGGAGAGAGATTTGGGGCTCGAGACGCACGGAAGATCAAAAATTTTGGGGGAAAGAAAATGAATTCGATCGTTTCCCAGCACCCAATATGAAAGATTTTAGCGACGTCTTATAAAGACATCACTAAACGTCGCTATTAACTAATAAACTTGCGACGTACTGGAGTAAGAGTCACAAAATGTCACTGAATAAAATCAATCACTGACGTTATGCGACTAAACCACAACTTATTCTTTCCAAACCATAATACTAGTCGTTATCAGTTGCTAAACGTTGCTGAATACGATGTCCAGCGACGTCACATTTATACGTCGCTAAGTACACAAAAAATAGTGACGTATTTAGCCGGAGTCGCTAACGTCGTCACCAATATGACTTATTTTGGTAGTGCCAGCACTTTCTGCCACGCCCCGCTCCCGCAGGAGCGATCGTCCTCGCTAAGGCGTAATGCCGCACGGGCCTAGGTTGCGCCCGTGCAAGGCTAAGTACAAAAACGGCCGATTTGAGCTAGGCCACAGAGTCGTACAGAGTGTCCCCAGTTGCAGTGGAAAGTAAACGAACACAAATTGAAGCGAATTCAAACTCTTTATTGACATTCAAGAAGTTTACAAGCGGCGCTAGACCGAGATTACAAATCGCTCAAGCTCTCTCTCTCTCTCTCTCTGAAACATAAAAGACGTGCCAAGTGGCTTACAAGATGGAATGATTGATGGCGATGTTCCGATACATTATGTCCTGTATAGGGTGCTTCAGCTTCTTGCAACGCTCCAAGGCCCTAGAGTTAGCTCCGCTCCTTAGCACGTTCGAAGGAAGCTCCGCACCCGACAACATCTCCTGCGTCCTGTAAGAAAACTATGGGGTTATCAGTACATTGTTATGCACTGGTGGGGAGGCTAGCTCGCCCACAATGCTATCATTACCAAACACGTTCTATTTACTTTTGTGCACCGTCTATCATTCGTTGCCTTTCTAATCTTGCCTTAGGGTCAGTTTCATGGCATATTTCATAACCTATCTCGTGTTACCGATTTCAACGTATTGCATGGAAATACATGCACGACTTACCCATACTTACCGTTCGACCTTCCCTGTCCAAATTAAACCAAGTTAGTCAACAATTCATATAAACTTTCAATGCCAAGGGCATGTCCCTGCCTCAGGTCCTAGCGCGACGTAGGCATGTTTTCTAACTCGATTTCACGAAGTACTCTTTATCCTTTGGTGTGTTACATTTCAAGCCTGTTCATAAGGTACTTCATTTAGTTAACTTAGACTACTTTGTTTCAATGCAAGGACTTGCACGTGGATTGCCACCGGCAAAGCCCACTTAATCTATATGCACCGGTCGCTGACATGTCAGCCATTTGGATATTTTCTCCTTAGATATTCTCATCTATCAAGCGTGATGGCTGGTACACCTTGATAGACTATTGAAGTACCGGCCCTACGTTTGGTTATGTGCCTATGCCCGCACACCTGTCCGCCCGTAGGCCATGATTCCGCCTAGGCCGGCCACGAAATCGTCGTTCGTTGCCTTGGAATCCTTTCACTCGTGCACGAGTCCGTCTACGACCATTTCGTATTATCTTATCATTTTAATTTAACGGCTGTCTTTGATCCATAGGCTGTCTCTGAGCCATAATGCGTTATCGACCAAGTTGGCGGCGGTGTCCATGCAGCGCGGGTAGCGAGCCCTGTTGCACATCCCTGTCATACCTGTCGCTAACCATTCTTTTCTTTCTTATCTTTCATTCATTCTTTCTTTTCTTTCTTTCACTTATCCATTTGTTCATTGATTCATTTCATTCACATATTCATTCATTCATTCGTCGATTCATTCATTCACTTATTCATTCATTCATTCATTTATACATTTTGCAACTCCTTGTGCGGGAGTCGTCTTGGCGACCCATCGGTCCCGTAGCCTTTCAATGTTGCTATACTCTACTCGGAATGACTATGTTGATAGCCTTCCCGTTTCATTGTTGTAAACAATTCATTGTTTCATTGTTGAACGTATAGGGAACTAGAATGTTAGCTTGTGCCTTAGCACGAGCGTGAAGGGCAGTACGAGAGTTCCTATATTTTTCGAGTTCTTTTCCATGTTCTAAAGAACCATACAAGATGCGATTATTCCCTTAGCTAGGTGCATTGAGTCATTTATTAGCATGTGCAGTGTTATCGCCTAGCAATTCTAGCAATAGTGTCCGTATTGTTATGTGTCTAGGCTAAGCAAAGATGGGTTCATTGGAGCCACCACCTTAGCGATGTTCGCATCGGCCGAGCGATACTCCGAGCGCGCCTTTGAAAGTCTAAGTCTGGATTCATCTTCGATGGGCCAATATAAGTCTTGCATCGATTCTTCATCAGGTCGATGCCAACTCTTCGGGTCGATGGCTCGTTTGAGTCGTTGCACTTGCCGTTTGAATCGGCGTTCCGCTAGGGTGGAGCGGGTCATTACATAATACACCATTCAAAACAAGTCTCGTCCTCGAGACATCCTAAGTGCAGATCATCCTACCGTTCCTTAACTCATATCGTGTACGTATCTTAGACAATCCTTATCGAATGGCTTTATCGCTCGATGGCACCGAACTATACTCGATACCTTTCTAAGTTCCATGTCGTATACGTTTGGTCAATTTTATTGAATGAATTTTCACTCATTTTAGAATTGATGGTACTTGTTCAATTGTTGTGTTTCTTCGACTTGGTTGCTATTTCGACGCGTCATGGGACTGAAATGGTCGCACGAGGTGCGTTATAATTTATCACACGCGAGGGACGTAGGCTGAGGCTAACTCAATCATTCGTTCATGTGCATCTCAACACCCACTTGTAGCTGCATTCGAGTTTATCATATCGCTGAGTTTGGATCGTGCACATATTTAAGGCATCCCCGAATACATACATTTCAACTAAGCTTAGCGATTAGCGAAGTCGGACAAGCTATTCGTGATAGTTTCGATTTGCCGATCGTTTTACTTTTACTTCCATTAAAATCGAACTCATGTGCGTCTCACTATCGTTTATCTCGGTCCCCGAGATGATCTGATTCGTTTCCCAAGTGCTCTTGTCCACAAATTAGTATGATTTCTTCTTAGCGTAGTCAACCAAGTCTAAGTAATTTCCGTCCGATTCAAGACTAAGTATTGTAATATCATCGAGTACGTCTTCCTATCAATGATTCAATTTGTTATCCCAACTTTACTTGTGCATCATCTATTCCTATTATTCACTTTGTTTGGGGCCAATCTCGTTGTCGTTCACGCGCACTCCCAATTCCCCGTCCTACTCTAAGTCTTGTTGCCCCAAGTCTATCGTCCGTCCAGACGATACTGTAATGTCAATCGCACAGGTTCAATCACTCGGCATAGGGTTGTCCGCCTATCTGCTAGGTCAGCTCCCAAGGTCATAGGTACAAGTCAAGTTCTCGGTTCATCGTTTAAAGTCATTGCACTTCGCTTGCCCCAAATCCTATGGTCAAACCATTTTTTCGTTGGTACGGAAGTTTCTACCCAAGTTCGTTTCGCTTAAATTTCTAAACATCAAGCAGCGTTCACCCTATTCGCATAAACATATTCTCCGTTCCAAGTCCGAGCTCATTTAGGAAGGTCATCCTACGATAGGTTGTCCTCAATCAAATCCTTGTCATGTCAATATCGTGCGTCCGCACTAGCAATTATCATAGTCTATTTCTTCAAGTATGTCTGATACAATTCACCTATCCATCCTATCCAATTCACGTAGTCAATAACAAGGTCGTCTAGCCTTGCCATATGTCGCGCCCCGATCTCACGCATCTGATTATCCACGGCGGACAAGAATCACCATGTCAACATTTCCGCAGAATAATCGACCTCATCGGGATGCAACTCTTGCGTTGAGTCTAGACTTACTCATTTTTGATACGCGGATTGGGTCTACTCAATCCTCAAGTTTTCTTATTCTTCAATCGTAAGTCCGATCAATCCTCTAATTCGCCTTTTACTTCAAACCACAAGTCGAAGCAATCAGAATTGCCATGTCAAGGTATTTCGAGTTCGATCATTCCTGCTGGACATGAATCACCATGCCAACGCTTACGCAGAATAATAGTCCAAAATCCGACGTGACGCATATGAGAGGTTGGAGTTGCGCTCGCGCAAGACAAGATCGTTGTCGTTGTGGTTATCACCGAACAATCAAGTCACTTTCCTTCTTCATTCCAAACATTCATTTCTATCCAAATTCTCCAACATAGCATCCTTTGAAATAATAACTTCTAACACGATCATCATTCAACGAATCGGAGTACCTCTGAGTTATCGTACACCGATCTTTGATACGCCTCAATACCATCGATGATGTACATAACCTGACGATCTTCTTTTTGCAACGAATTCTGAGTCGTGCAAGTTAATTCCTCAATTCGCATTGTCTCGTGCTAACTCTTCTTTGAGCAACTTCCATTCCAAATCCTTAGTCATTCTCGTATCTCCAAATCAACGTTTCCTATGCACGCTTTCTTCCGATCGTGCTATCTTCGATCTCGTCCATGGGTATTTCACCTTATCTCATGTTTTAATTCCTTCGACTAAATTCAAAATCGCATGCACGATCTTCTATGTTTCCTCGACCAAGACCTTCATTCGTTTCATCATTCCGACTCTCTATTCAACTTGTTTTGTACTTGCACTACACATTCACATTTTGTCCGAACAATATCTCGTTTGAGACTCCCGAATCATGACCAACTAAGCGTTACTCATTCTAAGGCTTGCGTGATATCATCGCTTGCCGACATACTCGTTCTATCCGTATATTCTTTAGTCTCGCTCGAACAATTTCTATGACGTCCATACACCACTCAGGTTTCGAGCCACTCGACTAGTCGTCGACACACACTCTTATTCTTCTCCGAACCTATCACATACACCACTCATTGTCAAGTCATTCTATAAATCCTCAAAAGATCATTCGATTCCTTTCGATATGTTCAATCGCGCATTCACCCGTTCCTCAAAGTCTAGAAACCATTCCCGTGTTCGCTTTAGCGTTGGTCAAGTAGCATCTCTATCAATGTACATTCTAAATCTCACTTATTCTCATCCGAACGATAGTCGATCTTGCTCGCAAACTCGTTCGCACCAGAAGGTCTAGGCGCGCGTTACTCGACACAACTTAGCCAAAAGGCTGCGTGCATAATCATCCCGTTCGAACTATACTTCGGTCTCGCGTACTCGTTCGCTATTGTCAGCATAAGGTTATTCAAGCACGCCTTGCGTTTGCCAACTTTTAGTACTTTGGTTTCTTTCGACTCAAGTTCGTCCTAGTTTGGCACAAAGGCCTTCGCCTATCGATCCCGTTCAACCGAGTACTTGTACGAGCTTTTGAAAATATTAGACTTATTGTAAGGAACATCCCAAGGCACAACGAGAGAGAGCATACACTTCTTCTGTTTCCAAATGAGCTTTCAAAACTGAGAGAATCGAAATGAAGTCCAAGGACGTAAAGTCGTGCTTTGATACCAATCTGTCACGCCCACTCCCGCAGGAGCGATCGTCCTCGCTAAGGCGTGATGCCGCACGGGCCTAGGTTGCGCTCGTGCAAGGCTAAGTATAAAAATGGCCGATTTGAGCTAGGACACAGAGTTGCACAGAATGCCCCAGTTGCAGCGGAAAGTAAACAAACACAAATTGAAGCGAATTCAAACTCTTTATTGACATTCAAGAAGTTTACAAGCGGCGCTAGGACGAGATTACAAATCGCTCAAGCTCTCTCTCTCTGAAACATAAAAAGCGTGCCAAGTGGCTTACAAGTTGGAATGATTCATGGCAATGTTCCGATACATTATGTCCTGTATAGGATGCTTCAGCTTCTTGCAACGCTCCAAGGCCCCACAGTTAGCTCCGTGCCTTAGCACGTTCGAGGGAAGCTCCATATCCGACGACATCTCCTGCGTCCTGCAAGCAAACTGTGGGGTTATCAGTACATTGTTATGCACTGGTGGGGAGGCTAGCTAGCCCACAATGCTATCATTACCAAACACGTTCTATTTACTTTTGTGCACCGTCTATCATTCGTTGTCTTTCTAATCTTACCTTAGGGTCAGTTTCATGGCATATTTCATAACCTATATCGTGTTACCGATTTCAACGTGTTGTATGGAAATACATGCACGACTTACCCATACTTACCGTCCGACCTTCCCTATCCAAAGTAAACCAAGTTAGTCAACAATTCATATAAACTTTCAATGCCAAGGGCATGTCCCTGTCTCAGGTCCTAGCACGACGTAGGTGTGTTTTCTAACTCAATTTCACGAAGTACTCTTTATCCTTTGGTGTGTTACATTTCAAGCCTGTTCAGAAGGCACTTTATTTAGTTAACTTAGACTACTTTGTTTTAATGCAAGGACTTGCACATGGATTGCCACCAATAAAAGCTCACTTAATCTATATGCACCGGTCGCTGGCATGTCAGCCATTTGGATATTTTTTCCTTTGGCATTCTCATCTATCAAGCGTGATAGCTGGAACACCTTGATAGACTATTGAAGTACCGACCCTACGTTTGGTTATGTGCCGAAGCCCGTACACCTGTCCGCCCGTAGGACATGATTCCGCCTAGGCCGGCCACGAAATCGTCGTTCGTTGGCTTGGAATCCTTTCACTCGTGTACGAGTCTGTCCACGACCATTTCGTATTGTCTTATCATTTTAACTTAACGCTTGTCTTTGAGCCATAGGCTGTCTCCGAGCCATAATGCGTTATCGACCAGGTTGGCGGCGGCATCTGTGCAACGCGGGTAGCGAGCCCCGTTGCACGTCCCCGTCATACCTGTCGCTAACTATTCTTTTCTTTATTATCTTTCATTCATTCTTTCTTTTCTTTCTTTCACCTGTTCGTTTGTTCATTGATTCATTTCATTCACATATTTATTCATTCATTCATCGATTCATTCATTCACTTATTCATTTATTCATTCATTTATATATTTTACAACTCCCTGTGCGGGAGTCGCCATGGCGGCCCATCGGTCCCGTAGCCTTTCAATGTTGCTATACTCTACTCGGAATGACTATGTCGATAGTCTTTCCGTTTTATTGTTATAGACCATTCATTGTTTCATTGTTGAACAGATAGGGAACTTGAATGTCAGCTTGTGCCTTAGCACGAGCGTGAAGCGCGGTACGAGAGTTCCTATATTTTTTTAGTTCTTTTCCATGTTCTAAACAAGCATACAAGATGGGATTATTCCCTTAGCTAGGTACGTTGAGTCATTTATTTGCATGTACGGTATTATCGCCTAGCAATTCTAGCAATAGTGTCCGTATTGTTATATGTCTAGGCTAAGCAAAGACAGATTCATCGGAGCCACCCACCTTAGCGATGTTCGAATCGGTCGAGCGATACTCCGAGCGCGCCTTTGAAAGTCTAAGTCTGGATTCATCTTCGATGGGCCAATGTAAGTCTTGCATCAATTCTTCATCAAGTCGATGCCAACTCTTCGGGTCGACGGCTCGTTTGAGTCGTTGTACTTATCGTTTGAATCGGCGTTCCGCTAGGGCGGAGCGGGTCATTACACTTTCTCATCGGTGACATCAAATTGTGATACCACTTTCTCATCAGTAAAGAAAGTCTTCTCCGGAAGAGTCGTCATTTTTGTTTCAATATAAAAAGCCCAGTAGGACTGAATCTTTTTTATTATTGTAAAAAAAAGAGTACAACATGAATCTTTAACAAGAATTTCGAGTACAATATTATCTGGGGATTGGGCGATGGAAGTTAAGCCTACTTTAACTTCTTTACTCCATTGACGAGCTGATGCAAAAGTTGATGAATCTTGTCGGTTGATGAACTTTTGACAGCAAAGGGAACTCTACCATTGAAAGCTCTCTCTCTCTGTAAGTCCTTAACAAAGATGTAGCATACGTAGTCTCTATGTGCCTTCCTGTACGAGGAAGGCATTGTCTTCTATTTATTGCTTTTCTTTACTAGAACAATTATGCGTGTATGTATAGAAAATACACTGTCTTTTGTCTCAGAGACGCATGAGAATGGATAGTCGCATAGGCCTTAGGGGTTAGTGGGGAGTGGATGTGTTCGAGAATTACATATTACATGCCACGTGTTTTGAGACATGTTTCACGAAATACTGTCTTGTCAACACACAATTTCATTACTATGGATTAGCTATACATCAAATAATTTTAGTTGCATAGTATTTAACTGCTTACTATAGATCGTATCTCTACAATATCTTAGAAGTAGCTGCATGACATTGTTAGAGATGTAGAAGTAATAATGACAACAACGTAAGCACTGACATCCTTCTCAGAATCCGTGAACTACACACTGTCTGAGGTTCATTATTTCTTTACACAAGACAAAGTCATGTGTCAGAACAGTCTATGCATCATTCTGACATTTTTTTGAAGCCATGTGTCCATTTGACCAATACATAGTCTTCAAAAATTCGTATGCTTCAAGAACTACTTCAATCTTGAACCTTCATATTTTAGGCATATAGAGGCTATGCATCCTATTTTTGTATTTTTCATGCTTCTACACCTATCTAGATACATGGAGCAAAAGGTCAAGCATTCATAGTCATAATATGCTTTGGCATTTGAACCTTCATGGCGTGCTTGATTTCGAACATAGCCTTTCAAGGTATACAAAACCTACAAAGCATGCAAAGCTGCAGTAAGTACCCAACTTAGCATTCAAACTTTAAGGAAAAAAAATGATATGGTCCAAAAATGATATAGTCTCACGAGTCGTATTTAGTTTACCTCTCTACAGAATTCATCCACCGATAATGCACTAGTCTGAAAACTAATTGCTGGAGGTTGAACCCCACTTGACTATCCATAAATAAGAACACTACAATAATCTGTCGAATGAGATCCTAACTTTCTAAATGCATCAAATAAGAAATTTTCAAGTACCCAAGGGGATAATGGATATAGAAGAATGAACCTCTTCAGTAGTATGGCTTGTAGCGCATTGGCCGCCTGAACCTTGGAACCTTTCTGTGTATAAGGAACATGAATTATCACATGATGAATAATAGAATAAATGCTAGTATTGAAAAGTCTACTAGTCCAAACTATATACAATATAAATTCAGCATAACTCGTAAATTAGTAAATTATGAATATAGCAATTTGATGATCCGAATAGCACAAGAATCTAGCATGAACATCAGAGCATAGTATTGGGTAAGAAATGATACATAAAGGGCAAAAAGCTCACTATACATAACTGAAATGGTTACAGTTCATGTTTTATATGTTAAAACTGTAACTATTAGAACAAGAAGCTTTATAAAGTCGACTAATCTCAAGTTAAGTAATTGATAATAGCTAGAAAAAAAATTAGAAAACCCATATTGCTTCCGCATACCTAACATGCACCTCAAGAAAATTATATAACTATTGATATGACGCTAATTTGAGATACTTTTTGTAATTTATATTTCTAATTGTTCACTTGCATTATAATTGTGGGTTTTGACAATTCATTAACAGTTGACAATTATTTCTTATTTCGTTTGTTTACCTTCTATTTTTTAGTAACAAAAAGATTATCGATTACATATTAGATGAAAAAGATTATTTTTGCACATGTATCAAGCTATAAAGATTACCAATTCAAGAGAAAATTATAGTGACTCTTACATGTCTCAATTCAAATATTTAGAATACTAATGAAAATGAAAAATAGAACAATTGAAAGAACGATAGCGCTTTACTTGGGTGCACAAATCTAAGCAGTTAGAATGAACCGGGACACAAAGAAATGTGTGAAAGGATTTATATGCCTTCATAAACCCAACAGTGCCATTATCATAAAAGAAAGTTAAGAAAGAAGCGCACCAATTTTGTCTATTATATCCTAAGAAAATAATATATAATATATGTTCATTACAAAGGTAACACATTTTACATACATTAGTTAAACTATAAAGAAAATGAGACGACACTCATGTTTCTACTGTATCTATACTGTTCGTTCTCTGTTGTTGGTTTTTCCTCTTCTTTTAGGGTTCTAGCTCCACACTAACATACACATCTACTTTATTGGTTTAGATTTTTGAGAGATATAAAAACTCGGAGGAATCACCAGTCAGTGGACTTGGCATAGTAGAACATCAAGTGTCTAAGAACTATGAGAAAAACAAAATTAATCTATTTGGTAAACTTTATACCTTAGCCAAAATTTGCAACTATATGTATTATTCTTGTTTTATGAAATTGGTTTTCGTTTTATATTTTTTCTGATGTTTCAAATTGAAACATTAACACCAGGCTAAACCAATATTTGAAGAAAAAGTGAAATTAGTAGCTTGTTTGATATTATAATAATTCTCTAACTACCAGAGCAATTTGGAGAAGTACTAAAGAATGTCATTTAATGGTGATATGAACTCTGTGCTACCTTACAATGATAATACTTGATATACTTTTGAATATAAAACTAATTGGTCTAATTTAAGCTTATAATTTCTAATGGCAAGATATGTTATAAATCGTGCAATTATGTTTCTTAAAACATCTTAAGTAATGAATTTGTTCACGTACACATGCATGTTTATAGTATACAATGGTAAAATTATTAACATATCCTTAAATTTCTAATAACTCCTAAACCTACTTCAAAATTTCCTTACAAACAGATTTTTGAATTAAAACTAAAAGAATTGCACCCAAGAACACCTGCTATCTCAAATTCTTTAACTGCTATAACTTGCTAAAATTTTATTGAACAACTTGGATGAATGAATTTAGCATCTTTCAATACCAACTTTAACCATTTCCTTTACATGTGTCTGTTCTCAAAAGTTGGACAAGTGAAACAGAGTAATAAAATATACAATAACTTGACAGTTGCACCCAAACTCCTACTATCTCGAACTTAACTACAATAACTTGCTAGAATTTTATGGAACGAATTGGATGAATAAATTTGGCATTTTCGTTACCAACTTTAACCATCTCTTTAACATGTTCTGTTCTCAAAGTTTGACAAGTAAAACAAAGTAATATAATATACAGGAACTTGACATTTACAGTAAGTATGATAACATGTTACAATGACTCCAACTAATAAAATGTCAGTGCTCTCTCGCAATAATAGTATGTCTTGAGTCATGACCATGACACTAAGTTGCGCCGAGATTGTTGCTTGTATTCCAAAGAGATTTCTGGATCTATGTCAAGCTAATTCCAAGGCAAAAAAAATAAGAAGTATATTTTATTTTTGTGGTCCATATAAAAGGGGACTTTCTAAGAATAACCTATGAAACCACTATAGTATGAAAAGAAAAGCTTACCCATATCCAAGAAGAGAATAAAATGGGGGTAGCATGAAAGGCCTTCGTGATTAGAATGCTGGATGTGGGCCAGTTGCCGACCAGGGTACCTGAGTGGGTGTTCTTTCTCTAACCCACTTGTATTAAGTATAGTCTTTTGCGGCGTTTAGCCACCGAGCACGTGTTTAGCTCGTGTTTTGGACTTGACATTTTGGCCTACGGTCTTAGACATGATTTGTATATTCTAGACTACAGCTAGAGCTGATCATGTATAACTTATACTCTTGCTAGTTCTTTATTTTGTACTACTAGCTTCATGATCATCTATATACTATAGTTTGGGACGCTTTGTCTTATATGCTTAATGATCATATCCTTGTATTTATTTACTTGACTGTGATTGAGATATCTAGGATGTGCTTGACCTAGGATTTGAATATTGGCTTGTAGCAGTAACTCCTACATCTACAACTTTGACCGTATTTTAGGGTACTAGAGTACTTTGGTATACGTAGCGGGCCTGGTCTACTTGCCAGTATTCTAGTTCTAGGCGTGACAACTATCGAAGAGCCTACTAAGGGGTACAAGTGTGATGGATTTTGTCGCAATCATAACTGGACGATAAGGATCTTATTCCGAAATTTGCTATATTGGAGCACCAATCTAATTAGACATAACCTTGATATCATGCATATCGAGAACAATGTGTTTCACAACCTAATTAATATTGTGATGGACGTAAAGAGGAAGACGAAAGACAATCCCAAGGCCATGTTGGACTTGGAAAAATATATAGATGCCCTGTGTTGCATTGAAAGAGGAGGGTTTTGGGAAGTATAAGCAGCCTAAGAAAATTTAAACATTTGACAAGGAGGATAAAGAGAGACTTTATAGGTAGATTTTTAGGGGTTAAAATTTCCAGACGGGTACGTATCGAATCTTAGAAGATGCGTTGACCAGAAGGAGAACAAGCTGGCGGGTATGAAGAGCCATGAATGTAACGTATTCATGGAGAGGTTAATTCCAAATGTATTTCAAAAATTCTTACCTAGGTAGCTTCGGATCCATTGATAGAGCTTAGCATATTCTTCAAAGATCTTTGTTCTACTATGTTATTGATCGTCTAAAAAAGCAAGAGAAGGACCATTGCGATAACACTGTGCAAGTTTGAGAGGGTGTTCCTGTAGTGCCACGTCCCTACATCGTGACCCATTTTTGTCTATGGGGTATGCGAGAAAGGAACATTGTCGCGACCAATTCAGTCGGGACAGATAGATCGGGATCGATTGAATCGGTCGAACGAGAACGATTGAAGTAAGATCATTTTTCGTTATAGAAAGGCTTCTTCGGAATCAAGTCCCATATTTAGCGAGTTGTGCCTCAAGGATTGACTCTGCGGCTGAGTCGGAGGAGACCTCCCGTTGCTCTACTTCTCATATCGCACTTGCTTTGGCTTTGTCTTTGGTTTTCGTGAATGCATTTTTGTGAATGTTTTCAATGGTTTTGATGGCTTGCATTTTTGAACTTTGCATTCGTATCAAACTCCTTAAATAATACAGTATTCTAATCAGTTTCTTATGCAATTTCATGTGATCACGTAGGCAACGTCTAAGCGCGGCCAACCAGTCCCTCGCTTGAAGCAAAGACTAAGGTGAGTGGCTGACCTCCTTAACCTCGACCTCTGGTTTCAAAATCAAGAACTCAGGATAAATGTATCAATTTAGAGTAATGTAATCTAAAAATATAAGTTTTACACCAAAAAAAGAAAGCTTAAGGTTCTAGAAAAGAGATAAGATTATTTCATCATTTGTAAAGTAGTTTCGACATACGATGCCTCGTGAAATGGGTGCCTACGGGACGCTAAATCAGAACGTACAGCTTGTGTGCAAACTAAAGATATGAATCGATGAATGAATATCGCAACAATAAGGCTAAGTGCATAAAATGGCTAAGTTTCAAAAAGAACAATATGGTCATTGGACAACTTGTACACAAGTGGTAGTTTCCTGAAACGATTGCCTAGGCCAAGAACTGATTCGGTCTGGAAGGAACGAGTATAGCAAGTGCTATCAAGATCGGTGCAGGTGATACACAAACTTTCGTATAGGGCTCGCTACCCGACGCAAAAGGGTCGTCGTCTAACCCAGCTACAATCCATGATGGCTTGACATTGCTAGTGACCTTCCCACCCTTTCGTTGCTTGAACTAATGCATGTGAGACAAGATAAAAATGATAACTGCTCAATGAATACAATTTGTATGCTTGGCTCAAAATATGTTAACATGCAAATCGATCAGGATGGTTAGAAAGATCACCAAATAGCTAACATATTTTATAAAACTGCTTGAACAAATAAGAGAATGTGTTTTAATTAGCCACTTGCTAGTACATGTGATCATACTGACCCTCGCTCCCTGCAGGTGGTACGAATCATGAGGGACGTGCCAACTGACCAAGGCGACGTTCGGGTTTTGAAGCTTCAACCACGCATCGAAGACTTCCGTCGCATTACTTTTGAAGACTCTCTGCAAAAGTCCAAAGAACATATCTTGGCCTCCCTCCAATCCAGGCGGCTGGAATACTTTTGTTGTAAATGAAGGATGTATGTATGGAACGACTATCTCATCGGCACTCCTTTTATAATCGAGTCATATTATAAGCATGCGTGACAAAATGTAATAGAGTCTGTAAATGATGTCTATTATCAATAAAATAGAAAGTTTCTCTGCCTCAATGTGTTGTTTAATTTGTCTGTGCTTTTTTTCTTATATGTTGTGTTTCGGATTACCTTATGACTATGCCTTGTGCGATCGAAACCTAGGTTTGTACGGCATCACGCCCGGGGGACGACTATCGATTCTTCGAAATCGAGGCGAGATATAATGGTTCAGAGCATGGCTTTACGTTCATAGCCTCCAGTCTCGAGTCTCTAGTCTCGAACTGTTAACCTTGTGTCGATGAGAGGAGTTGTTACATTTGCTGAACCCAAGACATTTTCTGAAACTAACGAGAGTTGCCTTTTTCCCTAAGAGTTGCGGAACCTTGGGCAGTGGGCAAAACGAGCATTTCCAGCGACTCGAGTAGTTCCAAAGCCGAGCCTTCCATAAATCCAACGGGGAGGATGCCTACCGAAGCCGGACCTTCCGATAATCCTATGGAGCGAATGTTGTATATGCTCAAAATACAGCAGAGGTAGGCTACAACATTCCAACAAGAAAGCGAGAAGCTGCACCTGTACTCCGAAAGGCGACAGGCCCAATTTGAAGCCCGGTTCGAAGTACAATTCAAGATGAAGTAAGGGCAACTTGACACGCTATGGCGGTTGGTGCAAACGGTCATGACCAACGGGAACTTTGTAACCCGTACTGTCGAACTCGTGACCCGATCCATTGAAGTCGCACCCGGGGAGCCTTTGTCTCATCTTGCGATGCCAGAGAATAACACCTTCGACTATACCAACTTAAAGAAACTGTTTCACACTTCCTTCTCTGGCACCGAAGACCCTTCCCTCGCGACACACTGGTTGGACGAGATCGATGACAACTTCGAGCTCATCAGCATCGATGAGGCCAAGAAAGTTGCCTGCACTCAACTTCAAATTCAGTTAAACGCACACGATTGGTGGGCGGTACAAATGCAAGCTATCCGTCTTGATGATCCTACCGTGTCGATATTCCGGGCTACGTTCTGTAAAGCCTTCGAAGTCAAGTAATTACCTACGGGGATCCGCCAAGCGAAGGAGAATGAGTTCATGCCGCTGAAACAAAAAAACATAACAGTACGCGAGTATGCTGCAGAATTCAATAAGTTGGCCTGATTTGCTGGTACCTACCTACCAACGGCGGAGAGTCGAGCACGAAGATTCGAAGTGGGCCTGAGGCCTTCCATTTTTGCTCATGTGACTATACCTAAGTATCAAACAATGGGGGAGTCACTCAACCATGCCCTTCGTCTCGAGCCTCAATACCCTCCGGTCGCCACAGTCACTGTGCATACCTACAATCACAAGCGTCATGGCAACCCAGGAGGTAACAATGCATATAAATGCTAAACCACGAAAACGGAGGTGGCAAGCGGGGATAAATTGAGTAATTTGCAATCATTGCCACAAGGTGGGGCACGTGGCTAACGAATGCCTAATGAAAAGTGGAGCATTCTCTTTACAAAAATAAAAGTTTGATTACAAACTAAGAAAAGAGTACAAGAGTATAATTGATTTCTGAGGAAGTACAACTGTTGGAATCTGATCAGAAGACCATCACTTTATCCCTTGGATGATGTGATATCGAAGACACAAGCCTCTGGAGAATGCAACAGTACTTTGTTAGGAGATTATGATCATTAGTGATGCTTTGAGACTGATTCGAAACTCTATTTATAGAGTTTTGGAAATAAATATTAAGTAGTTATTCTGTGTGGCGCGTACTTCAGATTGCGTGTCTCATGTCCAGTTGTGCGAGCGGTTACTTCAACTGCTGGGGACGCATGGCATCATTTGAATGAGATATGCGTGGTCGTGGGCAGTATTTTGGACACGTTCTTCGAGATTAGTGGCATGTGTGCCACATCACCCAGCTTCTGGAAATAAAATTTGATCAAGTGGCGCCAACTAGCCAGGTTGTACGCGGGCGCAACTCAATAACTGGCACTTTTGATTGGGTCTTCTATGCTGTATTGATTAATTCTCGCGTCACACGATGACTTACGCGAGCTAGCTGTCAACATTAATTACATGCATACAAAATCTCCTCGAACGCCGCATTGCACGGGATTCGAATAGATTTTCTTCGATTTTTGTGCTATCAGTTGTCAGTAATGATGATAGCCATTATAGCTTCTCGAGGAGGCTTGCCACATGGCACCGTACACTCCGTCTTTGGCCTAACCTGACACTAGCGCAACCTAATGATCTGGCGGCACTTGATGACGGCACACCTTAATGAGTGGCTCCCCTTAATTTTTAGCTTAGAACGCCTTCAAATTTTTAAAGTTTGAATGATTTCAAAATTTTGAAATACTTCGTATTTAGAAAAATTTGACACGGGTTACGCCTGTCTTTGTTTAACCAACTCTATTTTTTAAGCACAAGTTGCGGAACAGTCTGAAATACTCTTTAGGCTATAAATAGCCATTCAAAGAGAACTTTTCATTCTTTATTGAGAGTTAATTTCCTCAAAACCCTTTCTTGCCTTCTTCTTTCCGAGCTTCTCCAACCGTCTAATGGCGCCAAAGAGATCTGCTGCTGACAAGGGAAAGGATATTACTGGGCCTTCATCGTGTGCATTATCGAAGAGAGTACCTCAATATGCACTGCCCTCTTTGAGAATTGAGACAGCCAACCCGGTACTGGAAGGTGACTCCACAAGAACGAACCGATCATCGACAGAATTGACCGACTCTTTTTAGATTTTTGGTTTTAATTTACATCATTTCATAACATGTGCCTCCTTTTTTAGAGTGTAGGCGCGCTTCATAACTTGCGCCTTCCCTTTTTAGGGTTTGATTGTTGTCCACACATTTTTCGCTTTTACGAACTGTGTTGCACGAGTTTCAAACTTGTGCCTTCTGATTTTGTGTGACTGCACATGTCAAACTGGAGCAACTTGAGGCCACGCGCAAAACAAATGTTGCGCAATGAAGGTATCGCGCAACAAAAGTGTCGTGCAACACAGATGTCATGCAACCTGTTATTTTGTATATTCTGCTTCATAGAATGAGGCTCTTTTTGAGACTAACTTGTGTTTGTTGTTCTTCTTTTTATAGTTGATCTTAGAGAAGACCCTAATACTGAGAAATTTGCTTCAGCTTTCAATGTACCAGAATATAATGAAGACTTATCAGATGTTTCGTATCCGCGATACGATGCACCTGAATCCAGAAAGGCCATACTCACTGCTTAAGAAAGTAACACTTTGTTATGTCTGATGAACGGTAAACCTTTGGGGAGTGTAGACAATGCAGTTCATAAGAAACTGGCCTTCTTGTTTGGAGATGCAGTCAAGAAGAAATCTCAGCCAAAGGCCAAGAAAGAAGAAAGGACTTATCAATTTGGGGACAAAATTAAGTATATCACTGAGATGTCGAGACACATATCCTTGTCCCGATATGAATTCTCCAGACACCCTCGACGGATGGTATAGGACATGACTCCGATTCAGCAAGCCAGAGTCGAGAAAATATGTTATAGATTAGGTCCGCAGAGCAAGGACCTATTTTACAGTACTTCAGACAGGTACAGCTCCTATCTGAGGGGTTTGAAGCCGAGCTGTATACCTCCTGAAGATTCATCGATGCTTCTTTACGTCAGGGTACCCATCTTAGCGAATACATTCGCTAAAGATAAAGGAAGATACCCAGATCAGGCCATGAGTTTCTCAGGCTTAGTGAACCCTGAGATGAAGCGTTGGAGCAGCTTAGCGATTTAGATTCTGGATCAGTTCAAGGACAAACTGTAAACCCTTAGCCTAATTTTTCCCCTTTTTAAAATTTTGTTATATATATATATACATACATAAAGGCTATTTAACCTTAGATAAATATCAAGTAAAAAATAAGGGGTTTTATAAGGCCCAAATGAATAGGGGCCTATATGCAATCTTTCAAATTCAAAGTGGATTTGGCTGTTTCCCTTATAAGGCCATGTTCGAAATGTTAATAGAAGTTTCCCTCCAATCCTAGGCATGATCAACATCAATCCGAATCTATATTTTTTAAAAACCAAAATTTTCCCTCCATCTAACCCTTTCCTCTGTCGACTCCTTAAAGAGATTGAGAGATTCAATTAAGAGATTACTCAGATCTCTTATATGAATCAAATAGGATTCAATCAGATCTAATTTAAACTAGATCCTTATCTAATTCCCTGTGATCAATCTACATATATATGTATATGAGGGCAGCCAAAATCGGTTCCTCTTTAAAAACCTAATAAACTCAAACTCCCTCCCCATCGAGAGTGTAGCAGACGTGTTACCAGCAAAGCAGATTAATTTTGCCTCGCACTTTGTCAGGTAAAATGTGTTTGCATCTACAGTTTCTTTTACGCCAAGTGATGTTTGTTTTAATGAGTGAGAAAGGTTTAGATAAGAGGTGGGTATATATTTCTAATAGATGTTAGGGAAGAACAGAGGATTAACTATTGGTATCGGGTGGTATGCCTTAGTATCATATCTGATATGGATATCCCATTCGACTATTGCATTGATTTGATACTTGATACCATACTTGACTTTGGTATCAGGTTTGATACTTACCAACAAATCCGACTCTTGGAACCAGATTCTTATTAATACCATATTCGATTCTTGACTAAACACTAGAGAAATGGGTTACCTATTATGGCTAGAGCTATCCATAGATATAAAACCAAAAGGTGGGTGATTTTCGAACTAAAACTACTGTCCCGAGTATTAGTTACAGGTTGAGTGTATACGAGTTAATAAGGAATTCCTTAAGTAGTATGTCCGGAATGGAACATGAGTGTTGTTGGACGTCTAGGATACATGATGCACCTGTGGAAACAATAAAGGGATGTCCGGACATGAGAGACACTTCATCATACTTGGAAAGGCCGAATCAATGTTGTGTCTGTGTCACCATGATCCTATTGTGTCGTGTCTTAAGTGTGCCCATACAACTTAACTGCAGGCAAGTTATATTTTTATTAATCCCTTTTAATCTCTCTGAGCTACCCTCTTTACCTGTTCTGTTAACTTCATATTTAGGATATTGAGATTGCTTTAGGAGGTATGCATGTGATTTTTATTTCAAAATCAGCCTTGCTCTTATGAAATTATAAACCATTTGCATAATATCAAAGTCATGTTATTGACCTGGCTGTCTGATTTACCTTTAGCCTGTGTCGTATTAGGTCTTTCCTATCTCTCTTTGATCATAATTCAAGCACATCCTTTGTAGTTAGACCTCCTTAAACCTAGTTAATATCTTTTATACCTAACCGAGCATCTAGCAGTAATTATTAGTTATAGGCAAATGCTTTCTCCTATCCACCTGTCAAGTTGCTTTTTCCATGGGCATCATAAGTTCTATCACAAATCTATTTCTTCATAATTATAGAAATGACATAATATTAACTTTCATAATGAATAATCCTAAGTAACATAAATGATAGCTCTTAGGGTATTGGCAACTATGTGAAGTGTTCTGACAATTCTTCTAATAATTCTCCTAAAGGTACATAGTTCATTTTAATCTTCTTACATTTTTCTTCATGCAAGATTCCTCTTAGTTACACAATCTGTAAGTTACTTGAGTACTCCATAATGATTAATACTGTATCAGAACAGCAAGGTTAAATTCCTATACCTGTGTGTGTGTTTTAGTTGCCGTAGGTGTGGGAGTATCCTAGTATCGAATACCAGAGTGCATACTGGGACAGGTAAATACAGATGGAAGAGGAATAAATATATATAACAACGAGAAACAGAGTATCCTCATTTAATCTAGGGTGCAGTTCCTATCTAGGCTGGTATAGACACCATATACAACCTTAGAGACCCGAACCAAAGAACTGGGTTTGAAACTTCCTAGTCACCCCTGTGTTTAATATATCAGAGCACTTCGAGTCTTACATGAGTACAAGTGGGAACGGTGTATTAACCACTGGATTGAGTAGATGGGGACGTAAGGAGTCTAGGAATCTTGTAGCAGTTTACACTAGAGCAAAATCCTTGACTGAACAGGAAGCCGTGAGTACCAGTCGACCAATAGGTGATGAGGCAACCTGTGTACTGCAGGGGCAGCAAAAGCACAGGTGGGAAGGGAATGGACTAAGTGATAGCTTGTATCCTATAAAGAGAGAATTAGTATATGTTGTATACAAATGGCTAGGAAATATTACTAGGTTACTAGCAATAAGGTGGTATAGAAATATATGTAAGTAGGAGCATCTGTTGCATTTATGAAGACAAAGGTAGAGTAATCATACTTGGGGTGGCAAGTAGATTATGGTACCAAGTACAGAATTGTGTATATATAAATAAGAATGTGAATATAGGTGGCAAACCAAGTAAGTGTTAGTGAATAAGAAGTATATATAAATAATAATGACATAGAAACCCTAAAACATGTGTAGACAGGTTACTTTTACTTGAAACCTCTTTTGACTTTGTAATTTTATAAATAGGTTACTAGGACCTCAATACTGATTCTGACCCGTGCCGGCAGCGCAGGACCATAAGCAAGTATACCTTGCCTTTCTTTACAGCTTTATTTACAAGCTCATTTTCTTTCATTATCTAGTTGTTGATATGTGTTTCTTCATTATTATATTATCCTTGTTCACAGTTGGTCTTGTAGCCATATTGACATGTTTCACACTTGTGCTTGATCGAGTCGTATCATAGAATGAGTGAGCTATAGTGAACTGCTATTTCCTATTTATCATTTTCTCAACCTGCGAGTCCAAACTAGGGGCGAGGGTTGACTGTTGGCACCTGCGAGTCCATACTATGGGCGAGGGTGATTGCCTTGAACTAACCTGCGAGTTCACACTAGGGGCGAGGGTTAGTGATTAGTTTCAAACATGCGGGTCCACACTAGAGGCGAGGGTTTGGTTATCCATTGATCTCGTATTCACTTATTTTCTTCCAGCAGATCATTTATGCGTAGTTATTCATAATCGTGTATCAGTATTGCCTAGCCTTTTTATGTTTTATCCTGGATTTTCTTCTTGCATGATAAACTGTTAGAAAGGCTTGTATATTATGTATCTTGCTAGTCCTTTGAGGACCAGATGATCTTTTCAGGTTTAGCTAGGATTGAGCCAGGTACATATGAGCGGGTTTGAGCCAGTTTCAGACCACGGTACTACTGCAGTGAAGATGAATTTAATATTTAGCCCAGTTTGAAAAAGTTTATTTTATTCCATGTCTTTACTTTATTTTCCGTCTATTGGTAGTGGATTCGTATCCACCGGACGAGACTTGGATTCTTGATAGCGTGGAAATATTTCAGTTCATATTATATTATTATCTAATTCATTGACAATCATTGATCTTAATTGTATCCCTTACTATTCTGTGGATGAGATCTAGATTGCCATGTTGGTTACAGATTCTGTGACTTGTGTATATTAGACAACGTTCTACCGTCGACACTGCGGCATAGGCTGGGCTTCGACACACCTCGTATCCGAAAAGTGGGTGCGGGTCATGACAAGTTTTTTTGGTGGCCCATGCAGGTCTACGTTAATCATTTTGGTTACATTACTGTACTGACGTGAGCCTGCAAATAGGATTAGACTCTTAGGATCTCACCCACATATCTTGAACTCATTATTGATCTCTGTCCTTGATTTGCATTAAAACCTTGACTTGTATCCTGCTTGAAATCTTCATACCGTCTAATGTTTTCTTTTATTGCAGTAAATGGATTCTCAATACAGGGATAATGCTTTCCTGAACACCACACCGTCTGCATGAGGATTCTTCACGTACATGACCCCACTGACGTAGGGAGGCCAACTTACTCAGATGGGCAATCTGTCTCAGCCGTAATTCTCGAGATTTCGCAGAGACGATATTCTACCACCCCCACAGTTTCCTCTGCAGACTCCACTACCAGCACCCGTTCTGTCTTCAGCATCTGTACCACCAACAGCTCAAGTTCTGTATCGAGCACATGTTCTCCATCCAGCACACGTTCCATATCCAGCTCCTACCATGCACCCTGTACTAGCAATGTATCCAGTCCCTGTCGTATATCTAACAGGTATTCTGCCTCCGCCACCTGCACTGGACAACGCTACTCTCCTCGGAATCTTCCAGCAACTCGTCGCTTGGCAGATAGCGTAGGTCAACACCTTTCGTGACACCTTGAGAGAGGCTCTCCAGACTAGAGATGCTCCACGACCGCGCAGTGGAACTTCTAAGAATTTTATGGACCTTAGGCCCAGAGAATTCAAGGGGACGAAATGGATTCTCTACGCGGATGAGTGGTTAGAGAACGTGGATCGAATTCTTCGGATGACTCGAGTTCCTGAAGACCTGAAGATCGAGTCAGCTTGTTTGCAGCTTTACGACATCGCCCGCACATGGTATAGAGATGATCCCCGATTTACCGTACTAGATGTGACTTGGGAAGAGTTCAAGGAGCTGTTCAAGACGAAGTTCTATCCTGAAGCAGCCCGTGAAGAGTTGGAGAACGAGTTTGAGAGGCTGGAACAGGGCAACCTCTCTATCGACGAGTACACCGTAGAGTTCTTCCGCCTTAGTCGCTTCACAGATTCCTTGACCCCGGCAGCCTAAGCCAAAAAATTCAGAAAAGGGCTATCACATGAAATTTGCATAGCCATCGCCACCAGCCAGGCCACAACATATGAAAGAATCTTGAAGGTCGCACATGCGATAGAGAAAGAGTTGAAGCGCAAGAAAAAGAGAGATCGAGACGCACATGGAGGAGGCATCAGCCAATCGGGAGTGGCGAAACATCCCAATGTCCCGAAGGAGACCTCAGCACAGCAGTATCCTCAGCAGCCACGAGCAACCCCACATCAAGTCTAATATGCCCCCATCTGCCAGTATTGCATGAAGAGAGGCCATGTACAAGAAAATTGTCGTAGTTGGTTAGGTTTGTGTTGGACTTGTAGGTCCAACCAACATAGGTCTCAAAATTGTCCGAAGAGAAATACGAGCGCCCCACCACTATCAACTGCACAACGAAGACAAGCTTTTACAATGATCATGGAGGATACGACAACACCATAAGGAAGAGCTGACGGTAATTCCTAGTAGATTACAGTAGTGGTATTATTATCAGTCCAACATAAGGTTTTGATTTACGAGTACTTGAAAATGTTTATAGCAACATATTTTGGACTAATCATTATAGTATATCATAGTTTTATTGAATTTTGAGGATGAAATTATTTTAAGGCGGGTAGATTTGTAAACCCTTAGCCCAATTTTTTTCCCTTTTTGAAATTTTGTTATATATATACATACATAACGGCTATTTAACCTTAGATAAATATCAAGTGAAAAATAAGGAGTTTTATAAGGCCCAAATGAATAGGGGCCTTTATGCAATCATTCAAATTCAAAGTGGATTTGGCTGTTTCCCTTATAAGGCCCTGTTCGAAATGTTAATAGAAGTTTCCCTCCAATCCTTGGCATGATCAACATCAATCCGAATCTATTTTTTAAAAAAACCCAAACTTTCCCTCCATCTAACCCTTTTCTCTGGCCGACTCCTTAAAGAGATTGAGAGATTCAATCAAGAGATTACTCAGATCTCTTATATGAATCAAATAGGATTCAATCATATCTGATTTAAACCAGATCCTTCTCTAGTTCCCTGTGATCAACCTACATATATATGTATATGAGGGCAGCCGAAATCGATTCCTCTTTAAAAACCTAATAAACTCAAACTTCCTTCCCATCGAGAGCGTAACAGCTGTGTTGCCAACAAACCAGATTGATTTTGCCTCGTGCTCAGTCAGGTAAACTTTGTTTGCATCTACAGTTTCTTTTATGCCAAGTGATGTTTATTTTATTGACTGAGAAAGGTTTATATAGGAGGTGGGTATATATTTCGAATAGATGTCAGGGAAGAACAGAGGATTAACTATTGGTATCGGGTGGTATGCCTTAGTATCAAATCTGATATGGATATCTCATTCGACTATTGCATCGATTTAATACTTGATACCCTACTTGACTTTGGTATCAGGTTTGATAATTACCAATAAATCTAACTCTTGGTACCAAATTCCTATTAATACCATATTCGACTCTTGTATCAGTAATCATACATCGACTAGACTAAACACTAGAGAAACGGGTTACCTATTATGGCAAGAGCTATCCATAGATATGAAACCAATAGGTGGGTGATTTCATAACTAAAACCAGTTCCGAGTATTAGTTACAGGTTGAGTATAAGCGAGTTAGTTGGGAATTCCTTATGTGGTATGTCAGAAATGGAACCTCAGTGTTGTTGGATGTCTATGATACATGATGCACCTATGGAAACAATAATAGGATGTCTAGACATGAGAGACACTTCATCATACTAGGAAATGCAAAATCAATGTTGTGTCTGTGTCGCCGTGATCCTATTGTGTCGTGTCTTAAGTGTGCCCATACAACTTAACTGCAGGCAAGTTATATTTTTGTTAATCCCTTTTAATATCTCTAAGCTACCCTCCTTACCTGTTCTGTTAACTTCATATTTAGGATATTGAGATTGCTTTAGGAGGTATGCATGTGATTTTTATTTCGAAATCAGCCTTGCTCTTATGAAATTATAAACCATTTGCATAATATCAAAGTCATGTAATTGACCTGGCTGTCTGATGTACCTTTAGCCTGTGTCGTATTAGGTCTTCCATATCTCTCTTTGATCTTAATTCAAACACCTCCTTTGTAGTTAGACCTCCTTAAACCTGGTTAACATCTTTTATACCTACCCGAGTATCTAGCAGAAATTATTAGTTATGGGCAAATGCTTTCCCATACCCACCTGTCAAGTTGCTTTTTCCATGGTCATCATAAGTTCTATCATAAATCTATTTCTTCATAATTATGGAAATGACATAATATTCACTTTCATAATGAATGATCCTAAGTAACATAAATGATAGCTCTTAGGGTATTGGAAACTATGTGATGTGTTCTGACAATTCTTCTAATAATTCTCTTAAAGGTACACAGTTCGTTGTAATCTTCTTACATTTTTCTTTATGAAAGATTCCTCTTAGTTTCACAATCTATAAGTTACTTGAGTACTCCATAATGATTAATACTGTATCAGAACAACAAGGTTAAAGTCTTGTACCTGTGTGTGTGTTTTGGTTGCCGTAGGTGTGGGAGTATCCTAGTATCGGATACCAGAGTGCATACTGGGATAGGTAAATACAGATGGAAGAGGAATACGTATATATAACAACGAGAAACAGAGTATCCTCATTCAATCCATTGTGCAGTTCCTATCTAGGCTGGTATAGACACCATCTACAACCTTAGAGACCAGAACCAATGAACTGGGTTTGAAACTTCCTAGTCACCCCTATGTTTAATGCATCAGAGCACTTCTAGTCTCACATGAGTCCAAGTGGAAATGGTGTATTAGCCACTGGGTTGAGTAGATGGGGAAGTAAGGAGTCTATGAATCTTGTAGCAATTTACACTAGAGCAAAATCCTTGACTGAACAGGAAGTCGTGTGTACCCTTCGACAGGTGATGAGGCAACCTGTGTACTGTAGGGGCAATAAAACCACAGGTGTGAAGGGAATGGCCTAACTGATAGCTTGTATCTTATAAGGGAGAATTAGTATCTGTTGTATACAAATGGCTAGGAAATATTACTTGGCTACTAGCAATAAGGTGGTATACTAATGTATGAAAGTAGGAGCATTTGTTGCATATATGAAGACAAAGGTAGAGTAATCAGACTTGGGGTTGCAAGTAGATTGTGGTACCAAGTACAGAATCGTGTATATATAAATAAGAATGTGAATATAGGTGCAAACCAAGTAAGTGTTAGTGAATAAATCCAACCAAACTAGTTAAAGGAACCAATTAGTTAATAGTGACATAGAAACTCTAAAACTTGTGTTGACAGGTTACTTTTACTTGAAACCTCTTTTGACCTTGTAATTTTATAAATAGGTTACTTGGACCTCAATACGGATTCTGACCCGTGCCAGCAGCGCAGGACCACAAGCAAGTATACCTTGCCTTTCTTTACAGCTTTATTTACATGCTCATTTTCTTTTATTATCCAATTATTGATATATGTTTCTTCATTATTATATTGTCCTTGTTCACAGTTAGTCTTGTGGCCATATTGAACATGTTTCACACTTGTGCTTGATCGAGTCGTATCATAGAACGAATGCGCTATAGTGAACTACTATTTCCTATTTGTCATTTTTTCAACATGTGAGTCCATATTAGGGGCGAGGGTTGACTGTTGGCACCTGCGAGTCCATACTAGGGGCGAGGGTTGACTGTTGGCACTACGAGTCCACACTAGGGGCGAGGGTGATTGCCTTGAATTAACCTGCGAGTCCATAGTAGGGCGAGGGTTAGTGATTAGTGTCAAACCTGCGGGTCCACACTAGGGACGAGGGTTTGGTTATCCGTTGATCTCGTGTTCACTTGTTTTCTTCTAGCAGTTCATTTATGCCTAGTTGTTCATAATCGTGTATCAGTATTGCCTAGCCTTTTCCTGTTTTATCATGGATTTTCTTCTTGCATGATAAACTGTTAGAAAGTCTTGTATATTATGCATCTTACTACTCCCCTGAGGACCTGATGATCACTTCAGCTTTAGCTCGATTTGAGCCAGGTGCACACGAGCGGGTTTGAGCCAGTTTCTGACCACAGTACTACTGCAGTGAAGATGAATTTGATGTTTAGCCTAGTTTGACAAAGTATATTTTATTTTATGTCTTTACTTTATTTTCGTCTATTGGTAGTGGATTTGTATCCACCAGACGAGACTCACATTCTTGATAGCTTGGAAACATTTCAGTTCATATTATATTATTATCCAGTTCATTGGTATTTATTGATCTTAATTGTATCTTTTACTCTATGGATGAGATCTAGATTGCCATATTGGTTACAGATTCTGTGACTTGTGTATATTAGACAGCGTTCTACTGCTGACACTGTGGCGTAGGCTGGCCTTAGACACGCATCCAAAAAGCGGGTGTGGGTTGTGACACAAACTCCTCGAACTAGAACTTTATGAGGCCATTTGGACTATTGTTCACGGCTTTCGCCCAAATGCTCATATGTTCTTGGCTCTGATTGAAAGATACGACAAAACCGGTACCTTCATGACCCGTCACGGGAAAATTTGTTTCACCCTTCATGATATGAAATATCTTTCACATCTTCCAATGGGTAACAACCCATATAAAGAATATGTACCCACCAATGAGGAACTACATATCTTGTCTACAAAGAACCCTTAGATGGTGGCCGTGTTTGAGGAGCTTCTGTGCCATTATAAGATATGCTTCATTTATTACAAAAGTGCTTCCACAGGGACCTGTTATACAACCAAATGGCTGCCGTATTTGTTTTTGGGCCATATCATTGAAGACAAGGTAGTCGAGAGTCAGGTTTGCGATCCTTGCTTCTTCAAACCGCTCAGCCGTAGCGACATTAAAAAACTTATAGAAAAGTCCATGTATACCGATAACATCTTGGTTGTAGACGGGCACCCAATTAAGGCTGGTGCTACTATTGAGAGTTATCTCAGGCAGGGTTACATACCCATGTCAAAAGAAGCCAAGTTGGCAGGTTTTCTTTCTTTATTGCAGCGACGGTTTGTAGTTCCCGGAATAAGTACAGTTGACAGATTTCACCGAGGTGTACTATTTGCTATTGTGCATCTAGTATTTGGCCACAAGATGGGCATTCTTTCAGTGATGACTTGTTGCCTAAACGCAGGACTGTGTTCTTTTGTTGACATCATGCTGCACGATAAGGCTATTCGACTGGATTTTTCCCGCATCAAAATGCCCTATGCTTATTTGTTTGGGTGGTTATTTCTACCCCTGTTAGGGTTATATACTAAAAGCATCACTTTTGTAGTAACCTTATTTTCTTAGATTTTGAATGAGAATCATATGGGCAAATGTTTGTATATTGTATTTGTTGCAAGTGTTAATGCAAATGTCTGATATTTTATATTGTAGATAATATGGTGTGTGGAGTCACACAGAAGATCATATTATCAGTTTTCTATGGAGTATATAAATAGTTCACAACCTAGATGAACTTGGACAATCTATTGGAAAGGTTGTAGTATAATCTGGTATTAGTCTATCTTGACTATAGGTTTACACTAGTATACTTTGTGTGTATTGAACAGGACCACTTGAGGTGGTTCTCTTTGTACTGACTACATAAGAGAACAAACACCTCTGTTATTATGGATGCTTGTGCTCTTAATCCGGATATAATAACAGACATGTATATGCGGTATGCATTACTTTGACTCATGAAAGAGTGAGATTCATTATGGATCAACAACCTCTATGAATTGGGTAATAACATTGTATGTATGATGGGCTGTTGATTATAAATAGAATCCATGTCCCGATACATTGGGTTGATGATGTCCCCTTAAGGAGCTTATAAAGATTGTCATGTAAACCCTGCAGGTGAATTATATCCGACATGACAAATAAAGTTGAGCGGTACTACTTAAGGATAAAAGATGTCGAATCAATATAGTTGTCAGTAACTTAATTTGATCGACGGACATACGATATCTTAACATGGGAAGCCAAACGAGCATATAATAAAAGGAGCCCACAAACATAATTTGGGATTAGGGAGGTAGTACAACAATAGCTCATTATTGGACCGAGCTATTGTTAATGGGCCTGGATTGTAAGTTCGGGATGAACACGGGAATCCAGATCCGTTAGGAGGCCTAACCCTAATTTCTCCTCATTGTCCCTGCCGTAGCCTATATATATCCTCTATTCTCTGGCCGCCATATTACTGATCAGAAATCTGAAGCTTTCTCTAAATTCATGATTCACGTAAGGAGAGAAAGAGAGGGATGCGAAGGAGAAGAAAAGGTTGGGAGATCGTCGCCCACACGACGTCCAACTCGAAGAAGGAATATGTGCAGAAGATCTTGGGTCGTCCGCTCGAGATTGCAAGGAATTACTTGTCTTCTTTCCGCCGCAGATATAATTCGTGAACCCTACTTTCCGCCTATGAAGGGTTAGAACACGTATTAAATCTGTTTAACTTTCTATCGATCAATACGCATACCAAAACGGTCCTGGGAATCCCCAGTTCCATCAATTGGTATCAGAGCCACTTTGGATCAGTTTATTGATTGATACGTCCATGTTGTCCAATAAAATATGTGCTGTGTAATAGTCGGTAGATGTAGATCTATTCTAACTCAGTTTTGCAAGCATCTTAGGTCCAACTATTATGGTCCAATACATGTTTTTTATTGTGTTGTATAAACCACGGACATGTCGTGGTTGTTGTTGCTGCTGTGGATGTAATTAAAATCACGAGGGTTGATCGTGCTTATTATTTGAATTTTTCAATCTAGATTATGTGAACTCTTTTACGAGGCATAGGATTGATGTATTTTTAATTATTTTTGATCAATCGTAATGGCGGTGGTCGCTGTTTCTGACGCCGGACGATATGCTAATTTTAAGCAGTCCAGAGGCAGACAGATGATTTTCGATGAAGGAATCGAACCCCGAATAGATCTGCGCAGCGCCGGATTTTGGATTCGGATAGTTGAGGACGGAGCAGGAAAGACGACCATAATAGCTTGATATTTTTCTCTTATTTGTTGTCATTTTGCTTTTTCTGATTATGCATATTTATTATTGTGTGGATGTTTTTTTGAAAAACTAAGCCTACATTAATAATGGACCACATGGACATAATAGCAACTAGTAGAAAAACCCTCATTGTTAAATAACTAAGTGGGAGAGGATATTTATTTAGTGTAAATCCTATGGTCTCCATTACTGGTTTGTAGGTGATGTAATTTTACTTGCGCGTTGGCTTTAGTGCCTTCCTCCATATCGGATGAGTATAATTATGGATCACCAGTACAAAATTCCTTAGGGATAATTGTAGAAAATTACCTAGTATGTGTTCACATCTCCATCTGAAGGAACTCATTACAAGGTAATGGACTTAGTATTAATTAAGTAATGATATAGACTTAGATACAAATAATGGTATCCTCCCCATCGGAGTCAGTGCTATTATTTGTATGACCAGAGCAAGACCAACATATTAATTTTATTTGTCATAAAGTTATGTTGACATGATAGTAAAATTAATAAGAAAAACCTACTTGAACAAAGTTGAATTTGTATACGTCCACACTATCGTAGCATGCCAAATTCATGGTGTTCAAGGTGTTAGTGAATTTTTTATTATTTTTTTGAGGGAATCAATATTTAATTAATTCAAAAAGTTTTTTTTGTCCAACATAATTTTATTTATGTGACTCTCAGGATTTAAAGAATGGGTTCTTTCAGCACACTTATGGTGATTCTTAAAGAAAACAAACTTACTAGACCTAATTATATTGACTGGAAACGTAATTTGGACATTGTTCTGACTGTTGAGGAGTACAAATATGTACTTGTTGAGGAATGTCCACCTAAGCCTGATGCTAACTCTGATGAAGAGGTCAAAGAGGCTTATAAGAAGTGGAAAAAGGTAGATGAGATGGCGCGGTGTTATATTCTGGCATCTATGTCAAATGTACTACAACATCAGCATCAGGCCAAAGCCACAGCTTATGACATGATGTAAAACCTCAAGGAACTCTTCGGACATCAGAGTAGAGCAGCTTGACAGTTTGTTATGAAATGTTTGATGAATACAAAAATGGCTGAGGGTACACCTGTAAGGGATCATGTTCTCAAGATGAAAGGTCATCTGAATGAGATGAAGATCCTTGGAGCTGAAATCGATGGGGAATCCCAGGTCGATATCATTCTCGAGACTCTGCCTAAAAGTTTTGACAATTTCTACCTTAATTACAACATCAACAAAATGTTCTATAGTTTGGCAGAACTTGCAAAAGAGCTACAAGATGCTGAATCTCTCTTTAGGCAGAGTGGTAATATTTTTGTTTCTAAAAATGCTTCTACTTCTAAGCCAAAAGGCGGTAAGAAGAAGAATAACATTCAGAAATAGGCAAACTTAGCAAAGACGGACATGGGACCTCAAGGCGCGGTGAAAAAGCCGAAAGACAAATGTATCAAGTACAAAGGGCCAGGACATTGGAAGACTGATTGTCCACTTCTCAAACAAGGAAACAAAAAAGGTATATCTCTTTACTAGTAGTTGAAACATGTTTAGCGGTGTTATCTACCGGCACCTGGTGTGTAGATACAGGAGCCACTAATCATTTTTGCAATACATTTCAAGGGTTCCAGGAAACCAGACAGCTCAGTGATGGAGAGACATGCTTGTTCATGGGTGATGCTAAAAAAGTAGCGGTCATTGCATTAGGAGATGTTACTTTATCTTTTGGTAGAAATAAGTCTTTGACATTGAGAGATTGTCTTTATGCACCTTCACTTAGAAGAAATTTAGTTTTTGTTTCTATGTTAGTTAAGGATGGATATTCAGTTTATTTTAATGACAATATTGTTATTAGAATGAATAAACATTTTATCTGTTCTGGTGCATTTGTTGATAATTTGTATGTCATTAATCATATTTCGCCCACAATGTAACTTATGGAAATGAATAATATGTCATCTAACTTAAATAAGAGAAAAAAAACCTTCTTGTATGAACCAAACATATCTTTGGCACTTGCAATTGGGGCATATTAACCTAAGAATGATTCAAAGACTGGTTGAAGATGGACCTTTGAGTTCATTGGAAGTGGAGGAACTACCAGTCTGTGAATCCTGCTTGGAAGATAAAATGACCAAAAGGCCTTTTACGGCAAAGGGGTATAGGGCCAAAGATGTGTTAGAATTTGTTCATTCTGATTTGTGTGGACCCATGACTATCCAAGCTAGAGGTGGCTTTGAATATTTTATCACATTTATTGACGATTATTCAAGGTATGGATACATTTATTTGATGTGCCGTAAGTCTAAGTGCTTTGAGAAATTCAAAGAGTACAAGGCTGAAACGAAGAAACGTCATGGAAAATATATCAAGTCATTACGATCAGATCATGGTGACGAGTACCTCTTTGAAGAGTTTAGGGATTATTTATCAGAGGTTGGGATTGCATCCCAATTGACTGCACCTGGAATGCCCCAGCAGAATGGTGTAGCCGAAAGAAGGAATAGAACTCTTATGGAGATGGTTAGATCAATGATGAGTTATTCGGATTTACCAGATTCGTTTTGGGGATATGCCTTAGAGACTACAGCTTATATTTTGAACTTGGTTCCTTCTAAGTCAGTACCTTTAACTCCTACATAGCTGTGGATTGGACGTAAGCCTAGTCTGAAACATATTCGTATTTGGGGTAGTCCAGCACATGTGCTGAATGGGAAAGCAGATAAGTTGGAATCTCGTACAGAAGTATGCTTGTTTGTAGGCTATCCAAGAGGAACGAAAGGAGGATTATTTTATAGTCCTAAGGATCAGAAGGTCATTGTTAGCACCAATGCCCGATTCTTAGAGGCAGACTATGTGATGAACCATAAACCCACAAGTAGAGTTGTTCTAGAAGGACTGAGAGGTGAGACACCAAGTACTTCAGTACCAACTGTACAAGAGGATGAACCACAAATAACTGCATAACGTGTCACAAATGTTACACTACAACGGATAGTGCCTCGTCATAGTGGGAGGGTTTTGATACAACCTGATAGATATATGTTCTTGGGAGGGTCGTCAGACTTCGTCCCTGAGGAACAAGATTATGATACCTGTACCTACAATGAAGCAGTCCAAGATAAAGATGCAGTCTTGATAAAATGCAATGATATCTGAAATAGAATCTATGGATTCTAATTAGTCTGGGAGCTTGTAGAACCACCTGTTGGTGTAAAAGCCATTGGATGCAAGTGGGTCTATAAGAGAAAAAGAGGATCTGACAGTAAGTTTGAAACCTTTAAAGCTCGGATTGTAGCGAAAGGTTTTACTCAAAGAAAGGGTATCAATTATGAGGAAACCTTTTCTCCAGTAGCCAAGTTTAAGTCTATCTGGATTCTTTTATCTATTGCAGCTCATCTCGATTATGAGATTTGGCAAATGGATGTCAAGACAGCTTTCCTTAATGAAAGTCTTAAGGAATACATCTATATGAAGCAATCAGACGGGTTCATTGAAAATGGCCAAGTGCATCTTGTTTGTAAGCTCAAGAAGTCCATTTATGGACTTAAGTAAGCTTCCAGATCTTGGAACATATGTTTTGATCAGGTGACAAAATCCTATGGATTTGATCAATGTCCGGATGAGTCATGTGTATACAGAAAGTGTGACGGAAACGTGGTGGTGTTCCTAGTACTTTATGTGGATGACATCTTGCTCATTGGAAACAATATGAAGGTGTTATCTGATTTAAGGGTATGGTTATCCAAACAATTTGATATGAAGGACTTGGGAGAAGTAGGTAACATCCTTATGATCAAAGTTCTACGAGATCACAAGAAAAGGATGTTGGGCTTATCCCAAGCTTCCTATTTCGATACTGTACTAACTCGTTTTTGTACGCAAAATTCTAAGAAAGGTTTCTTACCTTTTAGACATGAAATTGCTCTATCAAAGGAGCAGTGTCCGAGGACAACTAAAGAGATAGAGAAAAAGGCAGTTCCTTATGCTTCAGCAGTATGAAGCTTAATGTATGCAATGCTATGTACGATACCAGACATCTGCCTTGCCGTAGGCATGGTCAGCAGATATCAGTCTAACCTAGGACAAGAGCACTGGACTGCCGTAAAGCATATTTTGAAGTACCTGAAAAGGACTAAAGAGTATATGCTAGTTTACCAAGTAGATAGTTTAGTTCCCTTGAGGTATACAGACTCAAATTTTTAGTCAGATAGGGATTCCAGGAAATTCTACCTTAGGTTATGTATTTATTTTGGAAGGTGGAGCAATTGTATAGAGGAGTATCAAGCAAAAATGTATTGCTGATTCTACCAAGGAAGTTGAGTATGTGCATGGCAGCCTCTGAGGCAGCCAAAAAAGTGGTTTGAGCTCAAAAACTTTCTGTTGGACTTGGATGTGGTACCTAGTTTGCCTAAGTCTATTACATTTTATTGTGATAATAGTGGTGCAGTTGGACTTGTAGACGCTGAGTTTGAGACAATGGCTCACGAGGCTGTAAGACAAAAAAACTGAATTCGAATCTTCTGTGGTGGCTTTCTCACAACGTACTGCAGAAAATGAAGTTCATATTGTTAAAGCAGCTTCTTCTGTTGAGCGGCACAAGTTTGAAGCTATTGAGAAGGAGAAAGAAGCTTCTGAGTGCCATACTCGCATTCGACAACTAGAAACTGAGTTAGCATGGCTCCAAGAAGTACTTAAAGCAGCTTGGCAACGTGAAGAGGAAGCGCTAGAGTTGCATCAAATTGCTGAGAGCCAACTAAATGAACTGAGGCGGCAAAAAGATAAATTTGTCCAAGCCGATCATGCTGCATTAGAGCGCCAAGCTGCCTCACTGATACCCTTTGATCCAAATTCTGGAAGAGCTCAAGCTAGACAACAGGTGCTCAATTCTAGGGTAGAAAGAGCTGAAAACTTGAAGAGGATGATCATGGAGATCAGTACTCGACCTCCCCAATAAATTTTTTTTTCTCTCTTTTTTTATAATGTAGTCTTGATATTTTGAATCATCAATAAAAATTAATGATCTTTTTATGGTTCTATTACTTGTTGCATGCCTATGATAGACATAAGTAATAGATCAAAAGTAGGAAATATGTTCAGAGGTGCCGGACGTGACATATCTCCTTAGAAAATAAAAATATTTATTATATCTGTATAGAGGTAATGTGGATATGACAAAATATAATGCTTAAAATATTGTCATTTCAATAGACGACCTTATGTGGACGTGATAGGTCGCTGACGTAGATAGTAGAATTCATAGGTAATGTGAACGTAAATTCAAATATTTATTCTGATCTTCGAATCAGCTGGGATTTCAAAGATAGGGTTTATGATCAAGTGATACGATGTGGATATATTTTGCTGTGGATTTAAAAGTTTACCAGAAGAGTGAATAAGAGACAATAACTCAATGCTTTCTCTCCTCTTTTTTATATAAAACATTCAGAAGATATCTTATACATCCTTTAAACATAGTATTTCTTCAGAAATTTGCCATTAATAGGCATCGTAGCGACTCGGCCATCCATCCCGGTTTGTTGATAAGCCCCGTTTGAGAAAACCTTGCTTACAACATATGGACCTTCCTACTTCGCTTCGAACTTGCCTTGGCTCATGTATGTCATAGTCATAGGGCGTCTGACAGTAAGAACTAGTTTGTCTTTCTGAAACGCTCGTACTTTGACTTTACGATTTAAAGCTTTTGAGATGAAGCCCTAGTATAGCTCGATATGTTGTTGAGCTAGTAGCCTTTTCTCGTCAACCGCTTCCAGATCTTGAAGTAGAAGACGATTGTTGTTTTCTGTTGTGAGTTCAATGGAAATTGCAATCCTCAGAGAGGGAATTTGAATTTCCAACGGCAGAACAACTTCACACCCATACACCAAAGAGAAAGGTGTACAACCAGTAGGATTGTGTACAATAGTACGATAAGCCCATATACATTCTCCAAGCTTTTCACTCCAATTGTGCTTATTAGTAGAAACAAATTTTTTGAGGAGTTTGATGATAGTCTTGTTGAATGCTTCAGCCAAACCATTAGCTGCAGGATTATAGGCAGTGTAAGCAACATTATCGATTCTATTATCACCACAGAATCGAGTAAAGTTCTGACTGATGAATTGTGGTCCATTATCATGAATGATTCGCCGCGGAACGCCAAATCTGTATGTCACATGATGTTTGACAAAGTTGATGACATTGCTAATCTTAACTTTGGACAATGGTATAGCTTCAGCCCACATCGAAAAGTAATCGGTTATAGCCAGTATAAAGCGATGTCCTCTAGATGACGGTGGATTGATAGGACCAATGAGATCCATGCCCCAAGCTTCAAAGGGCCATGATGCGACAGTCAGATGAAATTTTTTCGATGGTTGGTGGATTAAGTCTGCAGGGATTTGACAAGCTCGGTACTTCCTTGCATACTCGATGGCATCTGATACCATACTAGGCCAGTAGTAACCCATACTTCGAATACGATCCTGTAGTTTAGGAGTTGGCTGATGTGCACCACATATACCATCGTGAGTCTCCCATAGTATTTGTTTTGCTTTATCTCCTGCAAGACACTGTAGGAGTAGACCATCAAATATTCATCGATAAAGGGTCTTGGTGGTATGATTATAATAGAATCTGAGTGATCGCCGACGAATGGTTGTAGCTTCTTTAGGATCTTTGGGTAAGATGTCATATACCACGAAGTGAATGAAAAGAACTCTCCAGTCTTCGCTGATGATGTTGATTTCAGTTGAATTACTGAACTCAATGTTTGAATTATTCTCAATGCAAAATAACTCTCTATTAGTAATAACAATCATCTGCTGACTTCTGACTGGAATTGCCAATACTGCTGCAAGATTGGCCAATGCATCAGCTTCGGTATTGCATGCTTGACATACTGTTTGCCATTGATTATCGTAGAACAGAACAATTGTATGGGAGGACTGAACTTGACTCACAATTATAAACTCGCTTGTACAAAAGAAAGCCTAGGAACAAAACCTAGGAAAAGCAATTTAAGTACAATTGTTTAGTTTTGATTCTGGGTGTGACGGTAGAGGCTCGTGAAAGTGTTATCAACTCTGTCTTACTACTTGGACGATCGATCGCAACCTCGGCTCAGGTGAAGAAATGCTCTCTGAAGACACGAAGGGAAGAATCTACTTCTGAGCTTTGTGTGATTTCCTGTGCGTCTATATGCCGCTTCTTGCAAGGGAATAGCACCTTGTTATTTATAGGAATTCATAAGGAGTGGGATGTACAGCCACGTGGCAAATTTTGGGCCACATGGTTGTAACTGTGCCTCGAGACTCGGTTTATAGTGGACAGTTGGAGGTTGGTTGAGATTAATCATGATCTGTTTGTTGTAGTAAATCTGAACTGTTAAGACTTGGTCAATCTCTGCCACGTGTCTCAACTACTATTCTGTGGCGAGCCGCATGAAGGATGTATCCTGGCTGAGCCGCATGAGGGACTGTCTCATAACCGAGCCGCATGAAGTATGTCTCATGACCGAGCCGCATGAAGGACGTCTCATAACTGAGCTGCATGAAGAATGTCTCATGACCGAGGGACATGAAGGACGTCTCCTAAACCGAGCCGCATGAAGAATGTCTCATGACCGAGGGACATGAAGGACGTCTCCTAAACCGAGCTGCATGAAGAATGTCTCATGACCGAGCCGCATGAGAGATGCTTGATGGTCGAGCCACATGAGAGGTGTCTCATGACTGAGACACATAAGTAGTGTCTCATAGGCGATCCACATGAAGAGTTTAATTTACAGCTGAGCCGCATGAAGAGTCTTCTTTGGTTTGTGAACTGTGCCGGATGTCATTATGATTTTCTCGTCTTTTCAGGAGCATGTCATGCCTTATCTTTGTGTCAGAGCTGTCATCTCTATCAGAGCTGTCACTTTTGTGTCAGAGTAATTATGGCCAGCTATATAGGGAGACATTTATTGCTTAGGCTGATTTCGAACCGCTTAAGGCACCCCATTGCTCTTGGGCCACATGAAGCTTTCTGGATTTTGAGCCGCATGTGGCTCCATGTTGACTTAGAGCCGCATAAAAAATTGCCTTCTTTTCCATGCTTCTACAAGACCCCCTTCAAAGTTTTTAATTTTTAAATTTGAAATACTTTGAATAAGAAGCATGGGCATGTCCTAGGAAGCATCGAGACTGTCACGACCCGCACCCGCTTTTCCGGATACGAGACGTGTCCAAGCCAGCCTACATCGCAGAGTCGGTGGTAGAACGCTGTCAAGCCCGCAAGAAATAAATGCTCAAAATAAACATTATTGCTCATTCATAAATCTAGATTTATTGCAACATTTATAACATTTACAATATTTAAAATTAAAGGAAATACAAAGTTTTCACTTTTAATGGAAATTATACAACTGCTATCTATTTCTAGGTTTCTGTCTGCAAGTACACCAGAATCTCTCCAAAGCTAAGTGAAGCCACAGCTAACCTGAAAAATGTTGGTTTCCAGTCAGGAATGGAACAAGTACACAAACCGACGACAATGCGAAAACACAATAGAATTAACAAGACATGAAAATAACATATGAGATATCAAAACTGGAAGATAACTGATGACTTAGCACGATAAAGAAGAAAACAACGAAAAACTAATAAAAGAAATCTATCTAGGTGGTTTGAAATATCCTTTTTAACATGTGAACGGCTAGGGGTAAATAAGGCACACTGCACATGTCGTGTGCAGCTGCTAGCATTCACGAAAGACACGGAGGATAGTTCTGGGTAGTCCACATGTCTACTAAGATATTTCCCCTCCCGACTACTCCGTGTGACGAGCGTGTCAACAAGCAGCAAGATATATGTATAGACATGAAATGGAAAGACTACTATGAATCGGAAAGCAATCAGAAAGTGCAGTTACCTGAGGTCCTTAGCTGGTGAAATCGATAATCCCGTTGCGTTCGAAATAGTCCACTTAGCCTAGGGTAATGTTCGAGTTGCAAGAAAATATGAAATTAAAGATTAGTTACGATCTATGATAATCTCATGATTTAAGGGATATATCTTAACTTAGAGAAAAAGTAATTATTTAATTAGATAATATTTATATACTTGAAAATATATTCATAACTTATTTAGAAGTATTTATAAACTATATATACGAATAAATAATTTGAAGGCCCAATGGTTCAAATACCAAATAATTACATACATTAGCTCAAAAGTTCATTGAAATAAATACTCATTTCTATAAGACCTTTAGTCAAGCACTTATATATATATATATATTTAGAAATCGTCTATAATCCAATTAGAAAATTGTTTATACTATTTGAAAATGAAAATCTGCCAAAATACTCTTGGATAGACACTATTAGTAGTTGAAACCACAATTACTTGAAATCTTGGAATCCAATATAATATTTTTGTTAGAAGATAATTTTGGAATATAATATATATAAATTTAAAAATAATTAACAATGTTATTAATAATAGTGGTAACATTACTATTAATAATACTACCTATAATACATATCTATACACTGTCAGCCAAAAATCAGAGCTTTTCCAAAAATAATACTTGAAAATCAAACCCACACTTATTCTCATTGATCTGGCCCACTGGCCCATGGCTATAAAACCCAAAACAAAAGTACTAAAAATAAATCATAAAACCCAAACCCAATTGATTTGGGCCCAACACCCTAGCCCAAAACTCTTAACAAAAGAAATGAAAAAAAAACTAAAATAAAATAAAACCAATCCTCTCTTCCACAGGGAAGAGAGAGAAAAATTTAGACAACAACAAAAAATAAGGGGAAGAAGAAGAAACTGAAGAGGAAAAGAGAGGAGCGGGGCTCACATAGGGATTTACTCGGTCAAGGGGCTTCGGCGCTCGAGGAATGCGGCGACGCTCGGCTCCCATCGACGTCCGCGGCGTCACGACGGAGAGAAACTCACTGGTCGTGCAGCGCTGGCAGCCGTCGGGCGCGACCACGGCAGCGAAGGGCGACGGCTTTGGCTGGGAGAATCCCAACCCCGACGGTGTGAGCCGCGGCGACCGAGTGGCAGGGGCTCAGCGCTCGCACCTCACGGCAGCGATGGCGGGGGTTGGCGGTACCGGGAGCTGAACGCCCGGCTGAGCACTGACCGCGAGAAGGAGATGTGGCCACGGCTATGCTCTATGTGCTATCCACGGCACACGGTCATGCGCAGAGCTGGCGCACAACTTCGACGTGGAGTTTACTCCGGGATTTTAGGGTCGTCGACTCTGGTTCTCCGGAAAAAGGCGGTGGTGAAGGTAGGTGGCGGTGGTGGTGATATTGTTGTCGTTGGTGGTGGTTTACTTTTGAAATTTTGCGGTCGAATTGCATCGTGTGGGATTGATGGTTGTTTGGTATTGGCTGTGTCGACACGGATACAACTGCACGATGTGGTGGTGGACACGGACACACGGACACTGAATCTGGTGACGATGAATGTGACACGGGCACATGGCACATGGGTTGTGTATTGGCCGTTGATGATGATGTCTGTGGCAATTGGTGGATGTTGTCGAAGTCGAGTACGACTTTGGCGAGGTGCACGTGGCGGGGCTTCGTCTAGCAGCATCGGCTAGCCGCTGGTTGTTTGCAGGCGCGGGTTTGTACATCATAGCATGCGGTGGACGGTTGACGTGGGGGTGTTACAGGGTGAATTTATAGTTTTCGATGGTGGTGTGGCTCTGGGAAATTGGCGGAGATGATCTGGGAGATTGGTGGGGATGATGGAAGGGAATGGTAGTGGACTTCGCCGCGAAATGCGGCGGCAATGGCGGTAAATTTGTCGGGGCAGGCGTTGCGGACTGTGGGTTTTGCGAAGGATGATGGCAGGTGGAAATTACACGGGTGGTCGGGGATACGCATGGAAAAAGTTAGTTGCCTGGCTTGGTTTTGAGGGTTGCTGGTTAAGGAATAATCTTCTTAAATAGGGGATTAGTCTCCTATTGGATAAGGAGTAAGATTTCAGATAGACAGAATCTTTGCCTTTTAAATTAAATCAAAAATGTATTTAAAGCAATTTAATTCGAACGAAATCTATTAGTAGATAACGATTCTAATTAAATTAATATCTAATTTTATCCAAGGTTTAAATAATACAAACTCAAATCTAAATCAAATACATTTAACCAAAAATCATGGTCTATCCACGATTGCAACAATTATAAAATAGTAAAAGCATAAATTCAATTCTCTGTTTATACCCATTTTAAGATACTAATAAATATTTTCCAAAACTAGGTATATCATATCAAATAAAATAAATTTGAAACCAAAACCTTATAGTTTGATTAACATAATTAATAAGAATAATAGATAATGTAACGTACATATTTAAAATACCTCGATAAAATTTCTTTATTGTTTTCAAAGATACATTATGATTTCGAATTAAGTTTGAAACTAAGGTCAATAAAATCCAAGGTAATTACCAACATCCTTCATAATTCCAATAATAAAAAACTTTTGTTAAAACAAATTAGTATTCTCAAATATAATTTTCAAAACTAGTTTTTGATGAAAGAATTAATCATAATATATCTTTCACAAAGTTCCGACGAGAAAAATTACCTTTAACACAATAACTAAAAGAATAAAAAAAATGGAGATTCGGGGAGAGGAGTTACAAATCTACCCACCTTAGAAATAAATTCGTCCTCGAATTAAAGGGATAGGACTAGGTACTACTAGAAATATAATCAAGAAGAGTGATATGACAAAATTAGATGAGCGTACTCGCAGATAGAATCGAAATAAAATTAAAAGAAGGTGTGATTTGGTACGGTCAATTATACTCAAAATGACCTAGTCACGAAAAATTGCTTCAGAACGATCAAAACTTAGACGTATTCTAAATCAAAATTAGAATTTTTGGCAGGTACATGAACATGATAAAAATAGTCGGGATTATAGTAGAAAATCTAAGCACTATAAATAGTATAAGCACGACTACGACTATAGTCTAATAGTTTTAGTCACGATCAAGGTCTCTTAGGAACGATTAAAAAAATCATAAAGCAAAATTATTTAGACCCGATGATAGAATCGAAATCCACATGCGGTTATGATTCTAGTGGAATGAATCAAGTATGGTAATTGGTTCGAACTGATTATTAGAAGGAATTAATGATAAATCAGATAGGAAGCTAACAAGGAGGAAAGGGCTACCAGTTTATCGAGAATGCGACGGTGATAAAATATGACACTAATCACGTTTGGAAAATGAATAGTCGTAGGTTAATAAAAGATATAGCCTATATGGTATTCGAAAACTGTAACCCTATCCGAAGTCACTTTACCACAAATTTATGCCTCGCCAGTGTACATCTGGCTGCATCCAATTCTTGGTTCCACGACCCGGGTAAGGATACGGTAACGAATACCCCATCAACTCTATCTAATCTTGACACAACAATTCGAGGATGAAATAGGACAACCAAGGCATAGTTTTAATATCGTTCGATTACCTACGCTTATCTGGAATTACTTCAACTTAGGGATCATGCCACGCCAGTGCGCTGCTGGCTGCAGTGAACCCACAGTCTCGATGATTCAAATAAGTGGCGACAGTGTGCTGCTGTCTTGCCATCGCAAGTCAACGAACATTCTTTTAACTATACTTTATGAAATTTTAAAGGAGGTTCTAGAATTTCAAACAGGTTCTAAGAGGGTGTAAGTATCTGTCCTTCTAGTATGAATACCAAATTTTGAAAAGAAAATAATTAGTTAGGAAGGATAACTCTTGAATCCAAAACTTAACCGGAGTTTATTGTATAGACAATTGAGTAAGAAATTATTTAAAAAGATATGATCCCTTGGGTCCAAGAAAAATATCAGTGATACAAACCCATGATATGATGATGTTTAAAGAAGACACAAGATAAAGTTTGTACAAATGATCAAGGTCAGGAAAAAGACCGAAGGCGAAATAAATATAAATTTTAATCTCTATTTCTCTAATATTTAAGATCAAGGGAAATATGTTATAAAATACTATGTCTACTTATTATGAATATATTTATACACAAGTATAGTCTGAATAAATCTAGAAATATCATTTAAGGGAAGGTTACCATATCCCCAAGTAAAATACAAATTTAATAGCAATAACACGTCTATTTTATTCAATATACCATTTATAGAAATTATTTACAAGACCAAAATGGACTACCAATATCTATACACATCCATATATCTACATGGGCGTCGTTGGTCGCACTACATGACTACCGTAGCTTGGGTTGGGTTCGGGCTAGTTTGGAACGATCGAAATTTCTAAAAGCCTATAATCCTAATAATAAATAAATAAATAAATAAACATTTTTTGGGTCAAGTCACAACTTGTGTAACGCCCCAGTCCCAAAATACTTAGGACTAGATACGTATCCATGCCAGCTGCATACATACGAAGTATACTCCAATATATGGAAACCTCGTATGAATACATAAGCTGTAAAATGCAGTAGAACCATAATAACTAAATCTCATCCACTGGATAAATAAATTATATAAAAGCAACTTTGAATTTTGTCATGTATACAATCGTTGGGCGAAGACAAAGTCCAATATCAACTATCTTAAATAAAATGTACAAGAAGTGATCGATAAAATAACGAGACGAACCAAGCGCAATCGTCTTCGAAATGATGGAGAAGATCACGGCCTTGGCTAGAACACCTGCAAAATCACAGAAGCACACACCTGGAGAGATAACCAGGTCCTCAGAGGGACGTAACAAGATACATAAACATGCCATATAAATACTGAATATAAAATATGCCACAATCAAAGAAAGTGACAAGACATAAATAGGGTACTCTAACCATACTAAAGTGAACATGCAGTGAGAAACAAACCTTTCGTCGCATGAGCCCTGGCTGTAATGAGATCTGGTATAGTCCCCACTTGGGCACCAGTGACCGAGAGCATGACGTTAAAAAACGACAGTGGCCAACCTGAGAGGCTCATACCCGTATCTCCAGTGGAGCTTCCGGATTATAAGGGAAGTGCAATAGAAGCCCATACGATAAGAAAATGTTCTCCCTACCCAATGTACCTGTCAAGTCGCATCCACGACCATGTATCGCTACTAACTGCTAAGTCTCCTAACACGCCTCTATTAGCAGTTAGCCCTAACGTATGCACATGGGGGATCAGCCCACACACAAGAACCTCTACATGCTACTCATCTCACACATCCTTGTGGTACAACGGTGTCGAGGTATATGCAATACACTACAACGGTAGTCTCTTAACTCTAAGTCCATATGCAATCAAAGGATAATAACAAAGTATATCTAATATCACTGTGCAGACAATAAATCAAGAACTACAAGAACTAGAAATAATGAACAGTGATATGTAATAAAATGGAACTGAATATAAACAGTATAATGGCAAGGTATCTTGCCTGAGGTTATGTGCAAAAGAGGATAATCCAGAAGCTCGAACAGACAAATAAACGAAGCAAGAAAAGCCAAATCCCGCAGATGACTCCGGATGCTGCAACAAACATCACGAACGAGTTTGGAATAAAAGATATACCTAGGAAATGACTGTCCAAAAGTTAAATTCTGGAAGAGGGGCAAAATCGTAATTTTGGGTCAAAACGATATCCGCCGTTGGACCCGCTTTGCACCAAAATGCGTGCCAATATCTACGATCTATAAAGTCATCAAACTACATGTCTATGGATTTGTTTTGATGAGACGAACCCAACGGTATGTCCAATTTTGGATTCCGGTGGGCTGTGCACAAAATCGCCCGTTGAGTGGGATTGTGGGCCCGCCAAAGTAGCGTCCCGATCAACGGTCTCAGAATCGGACCAAACTTGGCTCACAGGACCAGAAAAATATTTCGAGTCCAATGGCGCAAGTTTCGTCACAATTTGATGAGTGTACACAATGTTGTGGCTTAATTTGCAAAGAGTCGATACGGGGGTATGTCGACGGATACGCACTGATTTTGTCGCACATATGGAACGAAATCGGGTTCCGTCAGTTCCCACACGTCAACAACATCCATACGCACCTTTCGATGCGTATAGTGCGCGACCACGTCGCCTGGTTTGTCGGGATAGACGCCGTATCGGGGTGTTTCTCTACTTTTTGAAAACAGAATTTACAGTTTTTTGGAAAACTTTAACAACGTGTAACTTTCTACATACTAGATGAAAAGTGAATCCAAAAGGTGCGTTACAATCTCGGTTAGGTTGTCTTTGACTTCCTTTAATTAGTTTTTACGAAAGCTTAATGGACAGCAAGAAAAGTGGCCGACAAGTTGGTATTTTACGACAGTTTTTAATATTCAGAAAAGTGGTTTTTTCTCAAACGTCATCTTGATTTTTCGAGCAAGTTAGATGGCCATGTCAAAATCCACCTAGGGGATCTCGAAGAGGGTCAAGTCTACTTTCCAGAACATTTTACGGATCGAAAATCGGTGCTACGAGTAAAAAGTTACGCTGTGGGGAAGTGGGGTACCTTGAGTGGAAAAACTGCTCCGTGGGTGACGCGGGGCTGACTTTCGATGCTCCGTTCATCGCGCACAAAGCTCCATCGCTGGTGAAACGATTTCGTAGGCAAAGAGGGTATGATCAGCCTCAACTTTCGTTTTAGAAGTTTAGGGTTTAGAGGCTTGTGGAAAAAGTTATAATTATAATAACTTGGGACAAAACCTAATAATAATACACTTTGTAAATAGTTGTGTGGACCCATTTGCTTGCTCGCGGGAATAGAATTTGCTGCTGTACGCAGCAAGTTAATTGAGAGGGTGGGGGAGGGGCCAGCCCACTTGGGTGGGTGGAGTTGTTTATATATTTCTTTTTTTTTTCTTTTTTTTTCTTTTCCTTTTTCTTTTCTTATTCCATTTCAAATCAAATCTTTTATATATATAACCATATATATCCAAAATCATTTAAATACAGATAACACTTTAAATGTCACATATCCAAATATTTAATATATTTAAATATATCTACATATATATATATATATATATATATATAAATTTATCTTACAATAAATCAATCTCAATAATAATAATAATAATAATAATAATAATAATATCTAAATAGAATGAACATATTTTAATCTCCATGAAATAACTTAAATTATAATAAAATAATAATAATCGTCCCAATGGGTGAACTTTACCGCTCACCCATGTGTGGGTCCAGAAAATTATACCATCTTATAAAATATTATTTTATTAATACAATATAAATTTTGTACCAAAAGTCAATAAATATTCAACAAGTCTCAAAATTGTTTAAAAATATTTGTACACACATGAAATATTTCTACATGGCCATCTTGGTCCCACCACATGCCTACATGGGCTTAAATTTTGTCCGGACCCAGTTCGGACTGGTTTGGCCCAACCGGGTCATCAAAAATCAATATATAAAATAATATCTAAATAAAATATTTTAAATGCGTTATTTCATAACTCGGCCTGGTTTTTCTAGTTCGGACTGAACTATGGCTAGGCCTCCCATGACATGGCTAATATACTGGTCAAAGTACACTGTTACATCTTCCGTGCCAAAATTCATGGTAGTCTTGTGTTCCAAAATTCAACAATGGCTAAGGTCATTTCTAATGAAATAAATAATAAATAAATAAAAAACATAAATTAATTTTGAAGTCTAATAAAATAATAAGAAAAATAATTAAATTTTTTTTTTTAAAAATAGGGATTTTACATCCTACCCAACTTACAAGAATTTCGTCCTCGAAACTTAGGATTAATAGGGTAGATAGGGTTGAGGGATAGGAAGAGTTCGTCAATACCAAAAATGCAATTAAATTTGGTGGAGGCGATAAAACGGCGTTCAACACCACTATGCAGTAGAAAATTATGGAGTCGATATATACAAAAATATATCATGGTTATGGAATTGAATAAGGATTGCTAGTGAAGGTAACAAACTGAGTAGACCAAAGAAAATAATTTAGACACTGGGAGATGTGGTTTCTAGAGAAAAAAAAAACTGGAGACTAATCGTCTCGATTGAGAGTTTGATTTAAGTGAATGATTAGAATCCTTCTTGAGTGCTCGAGAACATTTGGAAGGGCACAATGATAATTCTAGGGTTGAGAAATGAGGAGTAGTTAAAGACGAGGATATAGCCACATGAGTCGGTCGGTGGCTATCTACATTTGTGTATAATTACCCGGTTGGGCAACAAAAGATAATACCTTGAGTCTATCTTAGCAAGTGCAGTGTCTTGTCTTTCCAAAATAAGTAAAAGACAAGAACAACAAAGGTTTCAAAGACGGTGTTATATATTGAGTACGAATTGCGGGATTCATAGGCGGCGGACATAATTCAAAAGAGAAGTGCCAAGGCTGTCGCGGATGAGACTCTAAGGCAAGTTCACTATGTCTCCATCCACGTAGAATAATATGTGATAAGCGAACCAAAGTGCAATAGGTTGATCAGACCATCATGCACCGGTTCTGATTAGACAATATGTTAGTGGGTGCACCCAATAAAATATGTCATGATCAAGCTTGAAAAAGATAAGCTTGCAAAACCAAGGATAATTTAGCAGCATCAGGTTGTTGAAATATAAGTAAAGGAGGTAATATCGAAGGAATTTAATTAGTCCAAGATCTTCTAAAATCAAGTCTTGCCCGAAGTTTGGGAGTTATACAGTTGTCCTAGTGTTTCTTCATTTATGGCTTGGTAGACTAGATAAGGTAGGGTCCTCTGAATTTATAGTCTAAGTGAACTTACCAATGTGGTTTACAAGGAAAAAGGTTTGTTAGGTGGTAAGGTATCCTACCCAACTTACAAGAGTTAAACTAATAGTATCATGGGACAATGGGTCAAGCAATCAAGATAAAGTACAAATTTAAGCATTTGAGGAATTAAGTAGAACACAATCACATATCAGGTCGTAAGAATTGAGTCGAGATTGAATCCCTATCCGTAGTCGAAAAAAATATATCGGTATCATGGTAAAGATTATAGTTTGGCCATTTTGACCAGAAGGTCATATCATAAAAATAGTGTACAAGGAGACGGGTTTTGGTGGGACATGATATGTCTACAGGAAGGTGGGCTTGTCTAGGTCTTATATATGAAATTTGTTGGAAGGAAAAGTCTAGTGTTGTGCTCCAAATATCAAAGTCATAGTAAGGGATGCCAAAATATCTAAAATAGAAAGTGGGAGTTCATGAGGTGATAATTAATGCACAAAAATCAAGAAGATCAAGTTAAAGCATGCAATAAAATTAAAAAAATCCAGTAAATAATTTAGTAACACGGTTCCAGGGGGAATATAGTCTTCTAGATGAATACAGTTAAGGAACCATTAAATCATTATCCAAATTGCAAGTGGGTTAGAAGGTCGCAATTAAAAGATCTAGAATTGAAGGAAGATCGAGTAAGTCGAGGTGGAAATACAGTCACATAGCTGGGTAGATGACTAACAACACTTGTGTATATACTACTATCATGGTCATAAGTGACATGTCAATTAGTGTGTAATACTTCTAACTCATTAGGGCTGCCTTTGTGGCCTACCATTAATATTTTAACTCAAGTTTCCTCCAAAAAGTTTCAAAAGTAAACTTTCAAAAAAATAAACCACCAAAATTTGTATTCACTCCAAGCCGTTCAAATTCATCATAAAAATTTAAATCACTCTCATAAAATCTTAAAGCAAAATTTTATCACGTTACTACTAACCTTTTCCAAAATTAACATTTAAATTCAACTATTTACTCAAGAGTTCATAAATTACGAATCCATAAAAATTCCATAATCAATCAAAAAAATTTTAACACTCTAAAATTTTCAAATAACTCATAATAAAACTCTTAGCATATTAAAAGCAACCTCAAAAATTAAGCTCAATGCTCTCATCAATTTTTAACTTCTATTCATGCTAAGTTATTCCAAGAAGATCATAACTTTTAAATGGTAACTTACTTTAATCAATCAAAATAACCTTTTATCACATCAATTCGAAATTCTCCTAAAAAATTTAATATTAGCAATCCCTCATTAAACTAAATTTTCAAATAATATTATCAATAAATTATTTTTTCTTTTTTTTTAGCAAAATCCAAATAGATTTGTAAATCCTCAATCATATGACACAATTTAAAATAAAGAGAAATTCCCAAAAATTGTTTTCAATTATTGTAAATCAAAATTTACCATCATCACTTCCACTTAAAGTTCAAATTTTTACTTAACACAAAAATTGCAAGTTGTACAACTCCGTTTAAATAATTCCTATGACTATTTTTAAAGGCTAAGATCATTTTCAAACCAAATTTATAACTGTTCAAAGGTGCATAACTATAATACAATAAACCATGAACATTAAAACTCGAAAATCAAATAAACTTTATATTTGTTCAAAGATGTATATCTATCACCCAAACTCATAAATATCACAACTCGAAAGGCAAATCAATTTTATACTTGTGCGAGGATGTATAACTATAATCCAATAAATCATAAATATCAAATCTTTGAAAATCAATCAATTTCTTAAACCAAGTATGAAATTCTATAAATCCTCTGGTGTTTACTATTTAGAAATCTAAATGTTAAAACTTTCCGTGGTAATATCCTACTTTACCAATTACTAATCATTAAATCACAAAAAAAAACCTTTTTAACTCAATTAGAGTCTTGAATGTATTCCAATTGCCAATATAACCATTCTAGCCATGTGTTTGACCTATGAGCATATACTAGTGTAGTCATCTTCCTAGTTGACACTAAGCACGAAAATAAGAATCAATGGTAGAAAGGAATCAAGCAAGATGCAGTTCAAGGAGGTCGAACAAGAGTTCGGAATTTGAAGTCAAGGGAAGAGGTCAAGCTGTATGGATGAGATTCCTAGATTCTAATCCTATGTTGCAGGCTCACATTGGTACAATTACGTAACTGAAGTGACAAACTCGACCTGCATGGGCCACCACAAAAATATGTAACGCCCCAGTCCCAAAATACTTAGGACTAGATACGTATCCATGCCAGCTGCATACATACGAAGTATACTCCAATATATGAAAACCTCGTATGAATACATAAGCTGTAAAATACAGTAGAACCATAATAACTAAATCTCATCCACTAGATAAATAAATTATATAAAAGCAACTTTGAATTTTGTCATGTATGCAATCATTGGGCGGAGACAATGTCCACTACCAACTATCTTAAATAAAATGTACAAGAAGTGATCGATAAAATAACGAGACGAACCAAGCACAATCGTCTTCGAAATGATGGAGAAGATCACGGCCTTGGCTAGAACACCTGCAAAATCATAGAAGCACACACCTGGAGAGATAACTAGGTACTCAGAGGGACGTAACAAGATACATAAATATGCCATATAAATACTGAATATAAAATATGCCACAATCAAAGAAAGTGACAAGACATAAATAAGGTACTCTAACCATACTAAAGTGAACATGCAGTGAGAAACAAACCTTTCGTCGCATGAGCCCTGGCTGTAATGGGATCTGGTATAGTCCCAACTTGGGCACCAGTGACCGAGAGCATAACGTTGAAAAACGACAGTGGCCAACCTGAGAGGCTCATACCGGTATCTCCAGCGGAGCTTTCGGGTTATAAGGGAAGTGCAATAGAAGCCCATACGACAAGGAAATGTTCTCCCCACCCAATGTACCTGTCAAGTCACATCCACGACCATGTATCGCTACTAACTGCTAAGTCTCCTAACACGCCTCTATTAGCAGTTAGCCCTAACGCATGCACATGGGGGATCAGCCCACACACAAGAACCTCTACATGCTACTCATCTCACATATCCTCGTGGTACAACGGTGTCGAGGTATATGCAATACACTACAAGGGTAGTCTCTTAACTCTAAGTCCATATGCAATCAAAGGATAATAACAAAGTATATCTAATATCACTGTGCAGACAATAAATCAAGAACTACAAGAACTGGAAATAATGAACAGTGATATGTAATAAAATGTAACTGAATATAAACAGTATAATGGCAAGGTATCTTGCCTGAGGTTATGTGCAAAAGAGGATAATCCAGAAGCTCGAACAGACAAATAAACGAAGCAAGAAAAGCCAAATCCCGCAGATGACTCCGGATGCTGCAACAAACATCACGAACGAGTTTAGAATGAAAGATATACCTAGGAAATGCTTGTCCAAAAGTTAAATTCTGGAACAGGGGCAAAATTGTAATTTCGGGTCAAAACGATATCCGCCGTTGGATCCGCTTTGCACCGAAATATGTGCCAATATCTACGGTCTCTAAAGTCGTCAAATTACATGTCTACGGATTTGTTTTGATGAGACGAATCCAACGGTATGTCCAATTTTGGATTCCGGTGGGCTGTGCACAAAATCGCCCGTTGAGTGGGATTGTGGGACCGCCAAAATAGCGTCCCGATCAACGGTCTCAGAATCGGACCAAACTTGGCTCACAGGACCAAAAAAATATTTCGAGTCCAATGGCGCAAGTTTCGTCACGATTTGATGAGTGTACACAAAGTTGTGGCTTAATTTGCAAAGAGTCGATATGGGGGTATCTCGACGGATACACACTGATTTCGTCGCGCATATGCAACGAAATCGGGTTCCGTCAGTTCCCACACGTCAACAACATCCATACGCGCCTTTCGATATAAATAGTGCGTGACCACGTCGCCCGGTTTGTCGGGATGGACGCCGTATCGGGGTGTTTCTCTGCTTTTTGAAAACAGAATTTACAGTTTTTCGGAAAACTTTAACATGTAACTTTCTACATACTAGATGAAAAGTGAATCCAAAAGGTGCGTTACAATCTCGGTTAGGTTGTCTTTGACTTCCTTTAATTAGTTTTTATGAAAGCTTAATGGACAGCAAGAAAAGTGGCCGACAAGTTGGTGTTTTACGACAGTTTTTAATATTCAGAAAAGTGGTTTTTTCTCCAACTTTATCTCGAATTTTCGAGCAAGTTAGATGGCCATGTGAAAATCCACCTTAGGGATCTCGAAGAGGGTCAAGTCTACTTTCCAGAACATTTTACGGATCAAAAATCGGTGCTACGAGTAAAAAGTTATGCCGTAGGGAAGTGGGGTACCTTGAGTGAAAAAACTGCTCCGTGGGTGACGCAGGGCTGACTTTCGATGCTCCGTTCATCGCGCACAAATCTCCATCGCTGGTGAAACGAATTCGTCGGCGAAGAGGGTATGATCAACCTCAACTTTCGTTTTGGAAGTTTAGGGTTTAGAGGCTTGTGGAAAAAGTTATAATTATAATAACTTGGGACAAAACCTAATACTTATACACTTTGTAAATAGTTGTGTGGACCCATTTGCTTGCTCGCGGGAATAGAATTTGCTGCTGTACGCAGCAAGCTAATTGAGAGGGTGGGGGAGGGTCCCGCCCACTTGGGTGGGTGGAGTTGTTTATATATTTCTTTTTTTTTCTTTTCCTTTTTCTTTTCTTATTCTATTTCAAATCAAATCTTTTATATATATAACCATATATATCCAAAATCATTTAAATACAGATAACACTTTAAATGTCACATATCCAAATATTTAATATATTTAAATATATCTACATATATATATATATAAATTCATCTTACAATAAATCAATCTCAATAATAATAATAATAATAATAATAATAATAATAATAATAATAATAATAATAATAATAATAATAATAATAATAATAATATCTAAATAGAATGAACATATTTTAATCTCCATGAAATAACTTAAATTATAATAAAATAATAATAATCGTCCCAATGGGTGAACTTTACCGCTCACCCATGTGTGGGTCCAGAAAATTATACCATCTTGTAAAATATTATTTTATTAATAAAATATAAATTTTGTACCAAAAGTCAATAAATATTCAACAAGTCTCAAAATTATTTAAAAATATTTGTACACACATAAAATATTCCTACATGGCCATCTTGGTCCCACCACATGCCTACATGGACTTAAACTTGGTCCGGACCCAGTTCGGACTGGTTTGGCCCAACCGGGTCATCAAAAATCAATATATAAAATAATATCTAAATAAAATATTTTAAATGCGTTATTTCATAACTCGGCCTGGTTTTTCTAGTTCGGACTGAACTATGGCTAGGCCTCCCATGACATGGGTAATATACTGGTCAAAGCACACTGTTACATCTTCCGTGCCAAAATTCATGGTAGTCTTGTGTTCCAAAATTCAACAATGGCTAAGGTCATTTCTAATGAAATAAATAATAAATAAAAAAACATAAATTACGTAAATTAAATTTGAAGTCTAATAAAATAATAAGAAAAATAATTTAAATTTTTTTTAAAAAAATAGGGGTTTTACAACTTGGTCTGGTTTTTCTAGTTTGGACCCATTTATTGTTCGATCTTCCCAATCCACAGCTAACACACTAGTCAAATCACGCCACTGCACTATCCGTGCCATCACTTCTAGTCATTTGGCATTCCAAAATTTAACCATGACTAATATATTACATAATAGTAAATAATTAAATTAAAAAAATTCCTAAAATTGTAAAAATCATACTTAATTCAAATAAGTAAACAACAAAATTCCGGAAAGAGGGTTATGAATTTACCCTCCTTCAGAAATACTATCGATTTAGAATACAATAGTGCATCTTTCTACGAAAATCAACTAACAGGATTTAGAATTCAATGAGGCCTATGTAGCAACCTTAACTACCCAATGGTCAAATTAAATTAGAGACTCCTAATCCTAATTATTCTCTTAAATTAATTCAATCCTAATTATGAATGAGCATTTCCTAGTCGTAGGCTCGCAATAGTACGACTAACTTAAGTACTATCACGAGTTCGCAATCTTTTGCGAAGACTGACCTGCATAGGCCACCAAAAAAACTTGTCATGACCCATACCCGCTTTTCCGGATACGAGGCGTGTCCAAGCCAGCCTACGCCGCAGAGTCGGCGGTAGAACGCTGTCAAGCCCGCAAGAAATAAATGCTCAAAATAAATATTATTGCTCATTCACAAATCTAAATTTATTACAACATTTATAACATTTACAATATTTAAAATTAAAGGAAATACAAAGTTTTCACTTTTAATGGAAATTATACAACTGCTATCTATTTCTAGGTTTCTGTCAGCAAGTACACCCAAATCTCCCCAAAGCTAAGTGAAGCCACAGCTAACCTAAAAAATGTTGGTTTCCAGTCAGGAATGGAACAAGTACACAAACCGACGACAATGCAAAAACATAATAGAATTAACAAGACATGAAAATAACATATGAGATATCAAAACTGGAAGATAACTGATGACATAGCACGATAAAGAAGAAAACAAGGAAAAACTAATAAAAGATATCTATCTAGGTGGTTTGAAATATCCTTTTCAATATGTGAACGGCTAGGGACAAATAAGGCACACTGCACATGTCGTGTGCAGCTGCTAGCATTCACGAAAGACACGGGGGATAGTTCTGGGTAGTCCACATGTCTACTAAGATATTTCCCCTTCCGGCTACTCCGTGTGACGAGCTTGTCAACAAGCAGCAAGATATATATAGACATGAAATGGAAAGACTACTATGAATCGGAAAGCAATCAGAAAGTGCACTTGCCTGAGGTCCTTAGCTGGTGAAATCGATAATCCCTTTGCGTTCGGAATAGTCCACTTAGCCTAGGGTAATGTTCGAGTTGCAAGAAAATATGAAATTATCGATTAGTTACGATCTATGATAATCTCATGATTTAAGGGATATATCTTAACTTAGAGAAAAAGTAATTATTTAATTAGATAATATTTATATACTTAGAAAATATATTCATAACTTATTTAGAAGTATTTATAAACTATATATGCGAATAAATAATTTGAAGGCCCAATGGTTCAAATACCAAATAATTACATACATTAGCTCAAAAGTTCATTGAAATAAATACTCATTTCTATAAGACCTTTGGTCAAGCACTTATATATATATTTAGAAATCGTCTATAATCCAATTTTTTTATACTATTTGAAAATGAAAATCAGCCAAAATACTCTTGAATAGACACTATTAGTAGTTGAAACCACAGTTACTTGAAATCATGGAATCGAATATAATATTTTTGTTAAAAGATAATTTTGGAATATAATATATATAAATTTAAAAATAATTAACAATGTTATTAATAATAGTAATAATAATAATAGTGATAACATTACTATTAATAATACTACCTATAATACAAATCTATACACTGTCAGCCAAAAATCATAGCTTTTCCAAAAATAATACTTGAAAATCAAACCCACACTTATTCTCATTGATCTGGCCCACTAGCCCATGGCTATAAAACCCAAAACAAAAATACAAAAAATAAAGCATAAAACCCAAACCCAATTGAATTGGGCCCAACACCCTAGCCCAAAACTCTTAACAAAAGAAATGAAAAAGAAAACTAAAATAAAATAAAACCAATCCTCTCTTCCACAGGGAAGAGAGAGAAAACATTAGACAACAACAAGAAATAAGAGAAAGAAGAAGAAACTGAAGAGGGAAAGAGAGGAGCGGGGCTCACATAGGGATTTACTCGATCAGGGGGCTCCGACGCTCAAGGAAGGCGGCGACGCTCGGCTCCCATCGACGTCCGCGGCGTCACGACAGAAAGAAACTCATAGGTCGTGCGGCGCTGGCGGCCGTCGGGCACGACCACGGCAGCGAATGGCGGCGGCTTCGGCTGGGAGAATCCCAACCCCGACGGTGTGAGCCGCGGCGACCGAGTGGCAGGGGCTCGGCGCTCGCCCCTCACGGCGGCGATGGCGGGGGTCGGCGGTACCGGGAGCTGAACGCCCGGCTGAGCGCTGACCGCGAGAAGGAGATGCGGCCACGGCTGTGCTCTACGAGCTATCTACGGCACACGGTTGTACGCAGAGCTGGCGCACAACTTCGACGTGGAGTTTACTCCGAGATTTTGGGGTCGTCGGCTCTGGTTCCCCGGGAAAAGGCGATGGTGAAGGTAGGTGGCGGTGGTGGTGCTATTGTTGTCGTTGGTGGTGGTTTACTTTAGAAATTTTGCGGTCGAATTGCATCCTGTGGGATTGATGGTTGTTTGGTATTGGCTGTGTCGACACGGACACAACTACACGATGTGGTGGTGGACACGGACACCCGAACACTGAATCTGGTGATGATGAATGTGACACGGACACATGGCACATGGGATGTGTATTGGCCGTTGATGATGATGTCTATGGCAATTGGTGGATGTTGTCGAAGTCGAGTACAACTTTGGCGAGGTGCACGTGGCGGGGCTTCGTCTAGCAGCATCGGCTAGCCGCTGGTTGTTTGCAGGCGCGGGTTTGTACATCATAGCGTGCGATGGACGGTTGGCGTGGGGGTGTTGTAGGGTGGATTTATGGTTTACGATGGTGGTGTGGCTCTTGGAAATTGGCGGGGATGATCTGGGAGATTGGTGGGGATGATGGAAGGGAATGGTGGTGGACTTGGCCGCGGAATGCGGCGGCAGTGGCGATGAATTCGCCGGGGCTGGCGTTGCGGACTGTGGGTTTTGCGGAGGATGATGGCAGGTGGAAATTTCACGGGTGGTCGGGGATACGCATGGAAAAAGTTAGTTGTCTGGCTTGGTTTTGAGGGTTGCTGGTTAAGGAATAATCTTCTTAAATAGGGGATTAGTCTCCTATTGGATAAGGAGTAAGATTTCAGATAGACAGAATCTTTGCCTTTTAAATTAAATCAAAAATGTATTTAAAGCAATTTAATCCGAACGAAATTTATTAGTAGATAACGATTCTAATTAAATTAATATCTAATTTTATCCAAGTTTTAAATAATACAAACTCAAATCTAAATCAAATACGTTTAACCAAAAATCATGGTCTATCCACGATTGCAATAATTATAAAATAGTTAAAGCATAAATTCAATTCTCTGTTTATACCCATTTTAAGATACTAATAAATATTTTCCAAAACTAAGTATATCATATCAAATAAAATAAATTTGAAACCAAAAACTTATAGTTTGATTAACATAATTAATAAGAATAATAGATAATGTAACGTACATATTTAAAATACCTCGATAAAATTTCTTTATTGTTTTCAAAGATATATTATGATTTCGAATTAAGTTTGAAACTAAGGTCAATAAAATCCAAGGTAATTAGCAACATCCTTCATAATTCTAATAATAAAATACTTTTGTTAAAACAAATTAGTATTCTCAAATATAATTTTCAAAACTAGTTTTTGATGAAAGAATTAATCATAATATATCTTTCACAAAGTTCCGACGAGAAAAATTACCTTTAACACAATAATTAAAAGAATAAAAAAATGGAGATTCGTGGAGAGGAGTTACAAAGACCGTATAAGCTCTTCATGCCGCATAGGCTTCTCTGACCGCATACTGGTTTCGTGCCACGTGGGCATCCCATTAATTTGTTTTTTAATTTTCTTTGATGATTTGGAGCCGTCTTTTGGATAGAATCCCAATAGTCGCCTTTATCCTTCGGTTTGCTTTGATGATTTGGAGCCGTCTTTTGGATAGAATCCTAAGAGTCGCCTCTATCCTTCGGCCAACACAAAATCTGAAGCGGCGTCTATCGATCTACGTGCCTTTGCTAGCCTATAAATACGAGAAGTTTGAGGAGAGAGGTTCTTTCTTTCTTTCTTCAAACTTTTCGTCGCCCTAGTCGCCGTTTCTCCTCTTCTCTCGATCAACCATGGCTCCCAAAGCTTCTTTCAGTGCTTCAGCGAAGGGCAAAGGGCTTGCTTCCTCGTCGAATACGGCAAGCTCGATCCATCCCGACGTTCATCCTCTTATTAGTGGTAAGAGCGATGGAAAGAAACTATAATAATCCAAATCCTAAATATATTGGCTATGTCGCATGTTTTATGCGTGGGCCCTTCTTGTTATGCTTCGGCATAGTTGATGCTCTTTTTGTCTTCACTGAACCACTCAAGTTCTGTGTGATGAATCTGCATGAGCTGTGCCGTATGGGCCGCATGAATGCCTCATGACTGAGCCGCATGGGGTATGTTTCATGTCTGAGCCGCATGAGAGGTGCTTCATGACTGAGCCGCATGAGAGATGCTTCATGACCGAGACGCATGAGAAATGTCTCATGTCCGCATAAGCACTTTACGGACTGGGCCGCATGAATGCCCACCTAACAGAGCCGCATAAGCTCGGAAAGCATTAAGTGGTTTTCTCTGACTATCTTCTAACTTTTTTCTTCTTTCTTTTTCAGTGAAGCTGTCGATCAATCCCTCGGGGGAGCTCTTAGTATGTCAGGCTCAATCCGCCTTGGGTGTGAGGTTCGACCAGGTGGTCGAATATGTGTCTGTCCAATTTACTAAAAATTAATCTGAGGACAGGTTGAGGAACATCAGAAACCAATCATTCTTCTACCTCTTGGGCATGATGAACTCTTAGAAATTAGGGGGGTGCATCTGAAACCCGCGTTCTTCTTTGCGGATGCCTTAACTGTCTCGAACTCCAGCATTCTAGATTTATCTGAAAGTTGGAGTTTTTCTTCCAACGGGATGACGATTCATATTCCTCAGATGGAACGTCATTTCTAGCTATCCTGGTTTAATATGCTGCCAATTGACAGAAAAATGGTGGACTCCCTAACTCCAAGCCAGCAGGAGATCTTCGTGGATGATATTCATTACAATAAAACATCAAGGTCGGTAGTAGCGGGCAAGATACCGGTCAGCCGCTCTATGATCGGGTTGGCCCCGGGCAATTTCATAAACGTACAGGGTCCCAACTTTAGGTTATCCCAAGCTGATACTTTTATGAACCAGATTGCTCAAAAGGGGTCCTACCCTACTGGTCGGCTGTCACTACTGAACCGGATGAACCCAACCCCTCCTTGGATCAATTTGACATTGTGGATCTTACGGACATATCGGGAACTCCTGCACTAGATTGGTCTTTATCAAGCTATATGGGGCACTTGTTATGGTCTGCCCATAAACAAGAAGCTGTTCATGGCTCTTATCGAGATGTACAACCGTCGTACGGGGACCTTTTTGACACCTGGAGGGGAAATAGGACTCGCTCTCCATGAGATGCTTGAAGTCTCCAAGCTACACTGGGGAGATGAAGTTTTTGAGGCGTATATCCCTACAAATGAAGAATTTGAGGAATTGGAGTGGCGATTTCCGGGTTTTGTGGCCGTTTACCAGGAATTGCTATGTCACCATAGCACGTGCCAACAAATGTCGAAGAAGAAGAATGATAGCTCAGAAGAGAACCTTCCTCACACCAAGACCTAGCTCAGCTACCTGTTTGAACTAGGTGCTTCAGGCCGGGTTTCCCCTCGGAGTCCTCGAACCGGAAAGGAGGTGTACAATCAGGTGTTGAATGCCAAGAGGGTTAAAACTACGGGTGATAGATTCAGGAGCCAATCTGACACCTTTAGTTACTTTTATCAAGATACCCAGAAGATGTCTGATAAGGCCTTTCTAGCAGGATTTCTGATGTTGTGGCTACAGAATTGTGTAGTTTCAGGGGGAACTGGTGCTATTGAGAGAATTAGCCGTAACCTGATCCTTCCCGTTGTGAAGCTAGTCTTTGGAGACAGGCTAGCTCTACTCCCCGCCATGGTATGCAGCATTAATCGTAGCCTCCGTACTTTTTCGTCTAAAGTCATTGCTCGCGATACGGCGAAGGATTTTGAACGAATCGAGCTGTCCTATCATTATCTGATGGGGTGGCTGTTAATGCATTGCCCATCTTTGATGAGTCTTGGCCAAGAGGGTGACGTGACCGCTGATGATGCCTTCATCTACCAGTACTGCCGTATGCCCTGGGAGTATACTACCATGCCAGCCTGTCGGATGGCGCTAGCACGAGTGGACGAATATTCCTTCTCCGTGTCTGTTCCTCATTTTACCGACGAAAAAGTAAGAGGCATACATCTTGATGGTGCTGCGTCTCCCATTTCTTATTCGAGAAGATTCTTCGCTGGTTACAGAACATCCGCCATGCACATCTGGTGTATTATAATCGTAACTTCGTCTTTTTGGAGCCTTACTTATCCAGTCGATTCTTTCGATAATTTGGGTATAGTCAAATGTTCTTGGACAACCCCAGCTCCTGTCTGGGTTTCGAGGGTAGAGTTTTAGACGGCATCCGGGTTTGGCTTTATTATAGCACGGTCCATACCCGTGCCAGCTTCTCCGTACCCGATGCTAGTGAGTCGGGACATATTTTCTACATAGCGGCCCTGTACCAAGTCATGGTAAATAAGTCCCCTAGTGATTTTGACCCAAGTACCAGCTTCATTACTGGTACTGGTTTGGAGGAGAAGCCAAAAGAGTCCCAGACGAGGACCAAGAAGGGGAAGACAGTTGAAGTGTCTGACTCGAAGTCTATTAACGTGGACGAGGAGGATGACCCTGATAACCTGTTTCCTCTTGCAAACGATTCGGTGGCAGATCTGCCCCCTACTGTGCGTAGTCCTTCGCATAAACGAAGCAGGCATGAGTCCTCTGTTGTTGGCAGAACTCTCTCCCAAAAACGGGTCACGGTCAAGGCTCACGGGCCGAGCACTTGGGAGAGAAGTGATGACGTTGAAGCCGTTTCAGAGGTGAATCGAGTTACGACCACCTTTTTTAGTTCTTCTTTTCTGAAATATAATCTGATCATTTTTTTTCTTTGTAGGCATCAGGAGAAGTGAACACCCTGGGGCCGACTACCGCCTCTAAAGTTGACCCTGTTATAGCCACCTTAATTGGTGCTATGACTGCCGAGCTTCCTTCCACCACGTTCGTCCCGGCGACGGCTGAGATTCCTCCTACTACTGACATCTCAACCAGGGACGATGTGGGCTTTACTGAACTAGTCCCGGAGGTTGCTGAACCTCAGCCGGTTGATACCAACCCAGTTGTATCTACTTTCGGGGCGGCTGGGGCAGAGGAAGCAACTACAAGTGGCTCACGTGTTGCCGTTGAAGAGGATATGGTGGCCATGAGTGAGCCTCAGCCTCAGCGGCCCTCCCCTGGTAAGCTATGACATGTCTTGACTAGTAAGGAGGTTCATTCGTTCTATCTTCATATCCTTCAGGTTAAGTTGATCGATGGTTGTTTTGGACATACAGGTCCTGCTCATTCACTGTCGACAACGGACATCATCACGGAAGAAGTTACCAGGGGGATCTAGTGGAAGGAAGTACGCCTTTTCCTCCTCCAACTCAGATCGAGGGACCTCTTTCTGGGCCGAGTTCAGGAGGACAAGTAGTGGGACTGCCAGGGTGGGGAAAAATGGTCCCTGCACCCTCCTCGGTTAATGTGGCTTTATCACCGGAGGTCGATCTTTCTACACCGCCAAGTCTTCGAATCCTTCGGGCTGCGGAAGAGGAGATGACTGCTATTCAGGCGTCTTATCGCTCGGAACTTACATCACTAGTGATAGGGGCATGGAGTTCTGGTGCATCTTCCTTGCAACTATCTTTAACTTTCTCGGCTACTCTTCCTTTAACAACGTCCTCTTCGAAAGTTTTGGACGAATCGTCAAAGGACGTGATCGAAAGTTTTTACCGCCATTTGAAACGAGGGGTCGAAGCTGCCCTGGAAAGAGGGACATCTTTTGTACTGGCTCATCAATGTGCCCGCGGTGAAATTAAACTTCTCAGAATACTACCTGGCGGGGCAGGGATAGTCGACCTCTTGGAGCCCAAATTGGTAGAAGCTGATAAGCTCGTGGCTCAACTTCAAGGGTTGCGGCAACTTGATATGTCTTTGGCAATAGATCAGGAGCGTCCCTTCCTTACAACAGCCATGGAGAAGGTAAAGATGGTACTGAACACGTCCAAGCCTGGTCTAGTGAAGGACCTTCAAGATCTGTCTCTGAGGTATGATCAACTAAGCCGTAGAGGAGAGGACTGTTTAGCTCGGAAAGAGGCCGCATCTCGTATGATAGCCGATACCAACGAGCAGATCCTCCAACTTCAGATAAACTTGGCTTCCTTAGAATCTGAGCTCCAGGCCACCTGCAAAGATAAGGAGTTAATTTGCAGGAAGACCGACCAGGTCACCCGAACCTCTGGTGCCCTGGAGTGTGCGCTGAAGAAATTTAAAGACCATTGGTAGGCTCATGTGCGTCTAGAGGATGCAAAAAAGTTGACTCAAGAGGCCGAGCGCCGGGCCACACTGAGGATGAAGCGGTCGACAATCAAGCTAAAGGACCGGCTCAGATAACTGTGTCACCGAACCATAATCGGATTTTTCTCTCTTTTATTATTATGTCCCTCCTTTCTTTTTTAACGGGGACGTGGTCCCATGAAAAATGTAGCACTTTTGACTTTAAATGAATGAGTATGTTTACCTCATCCTTTATTTGTGGTATTTGTTGTGTTTGTACATTATCTTTGGTGTTATGGTACTTACCCCACTGGGGGACTTTCTGTTGACCTATTACCTTTTGCATACCTTGGTTATAGATAATAAGTTCGATAGAGAACCCCAGCATATTTACTTGAACGTGGTAAACATGAAATTTGATGATAGAACCTTCCTACTCAGAGGTACTGAGGACATGGTAGGGGTGGGCTCAATGTAGATACATAGAACAACTCCGGGGTAAGATAGACATGGAAGTTCTTGGTATTGGGCGAAAGAATGCTATGGAACAACTGGGCTCCTGAGGCATGTGATAGTGAGGAAAGAGGTTCATGTACTAGAGGACCTAGTACAGCATTTGTGGTCAGCTACGGACATTTGTGGTCAACTGTGGACATTTGTGGGCCTATTACCCCTGGCGTACACTAGTTTTTGGTACGGATAATAAGTCGAGAGAAAACCAACATACTTACTCAGAGGTAATGAGGACGTAGTAAATTTGGGGGTTTTACAACGGAGTCTTCCTACTCAGGGGTAATGAGGACGTGGCAGGAGTGGACTCAACGAAGGATACATAGAACAACTTAGAGGTAATATGGACGTGGAAGTTCTACAAAAGGGGTGATTTGTTTGTGATGGAAGACAAACAACTCAGATGTGGCATCGACGTGCTTGTTTGGGGAATTTTGTGGACCTGTTACCCTTTTTATGCACTGAAAGCGCGGGTAACAGATTCTAAGAAAAATGCTTTTTTAGGGAGGAAGTTCAGAGGTATGATCATACATGACTTGCTGCCCGAAAGATGCGATATGAATTCATTTGGGGTAACCAGAGTGTAAGTTCAGCGGTACTTAAGGGTACATAACTCAACAATCCAGTTGATTCGGAGGGTGTCGTTTAGACATAATATTTCTTCAGGAACTTTGTCATTGATGGGCATCATGAGCAAGTCTCTGTTTTGCTTTGCGAGACGGTATGCACTATTGGAGAATACAGCCTCAATGATAAATAGGCCTTCCCACTTGGGCTGGAACTTACCGGCAGTTTTATGAGTCATAACCATCGGCCTACAAACTGCCAAAACGAGATCGCCTACTTGGATTGTTCCCAGTTTGACCTTTTTGTTGAAGGCTCCAAAGATGTGTGCTTGATAAAACTCGATTCGTTGTTGAGCTAGCAGACGCTTCTCATCTAAGGCCTCCAATTCTTGTAGCCGACGACGGTAATTATCATCCGACGTTAGTCGGTAAGTGAGGGCGATACGGAGCGAGGGGATTTGAGTTTCCAATGGGAGAACTGCCTCACTTCCATATACCAAAGATAATGGTGTGTTCCCAGTGGCTGTCCGAACTGTTGTACGGTATGCCCATAATGAGAAGCTTGATTATGGTTTTGTTGAAAGCTTCAGCCAGACCATTAGCCGCCAGGTTGTATGGTGTTGAAGTAACATTCTGAATTCGATTTTTGTCGCAAAACCGATAGAAGGCATGGCTTGCAAACTGCGGACCATTGTCGTGGACGATTCTTCGAGGTAGTCTAAAGCGATAAATGACGTGATGCTTGACAAAGTTGATCACGTTTGATGTCTTCACTTCTGCAAGCGGAACAGCTTCCGCCTATTTGGAGAAGTAGTCCGTAATTATGAGTATAAAACGGTGTCCTCTGGATGAAGACGGGGTGATTGGACCAATGATATCCATTCCCCATGCCTCAAATGGCCAGGATACTACCGTCGGATGTAGGAATTCGGATGGTTGGTGTATGAAATCCACGTGGACCTGACAAGCTTTACATTTTCTTGCATAGTCTATCGTATCTGCTACCCTCGTAGCCAGTAATAACCCATCCGGCGAAGGTGGTCTTGTAATTTCGGGCCAGGTTGATGGCCCCTACAAATGCCATCGTGAGCTTCGCGCACGGCTTCTTTAGCTTCCGTATTTGACAAACACCGGAGCAGTAGTCCATCATAGGATCGTCGATACAGCATTTTTGTCTCTGTATCGTAGAAGAATCTGAGAGAACGTCTTCTAATAGAAGTGGCTTCTTTCGGATATTCCGATAAGATACTATAGACTACGAAGTCAATAAATGTAAGTCTCCAGTCCTGTGTTTCGTCGACCGTCAGGGCATAATAACTCACAACAAATTGAACATTGTTCTTAGGAAAAACCAATTCATGGCCTATTACGTCAACCAAATGATGAGCATGATTTGGAACTGCCAGGGAAGTGGCAAGGCCAGCTGGGGCATCAGCTTCAATGTTTCGGAGTCTGGAAACATGTTCTATGAAGAACCCTTCCAAGGACGTAATGATGGCGATTGATATTTGATGATAGGGGATCATGTCTTCATGGCGACCTTCATATGAACCCCGGATCTGATTAACGATTAACTGTGAATCGCCATATGCTTCCAGGTACTCTACCCCTAGTTCCTTTGCAAGTCGAAGGCCGATAACCAAGGCGTTGTACTCGGCCACGTTGTTTGAACAAGGTTCCGTGAGGGAGTATGCCCGATTGATCACCAACCCAGAGGAAGAAATCAGTACCACTCCGACTCTAACGATGATATTGCCCTTGGGCCCGATTCTTGAAGCAACGTTGAAGAACATTCGTCAGACGGTATCATGGAAAGCCATATTTGAATTGGCGGCCTCGTTTGGGATCTCTTCATATGTTCTGGTTGTCTGCAAACCTGGATGGGCAGCTAAAAAGTTTGCCAAAGCTTGACCTTTAACAGCCTTCTGCGGGACGAAGATCATGTCGTAGGGGGACAATAATATCGCCCAGGTAGCGAGACGAGAGCTGAGTGCACCTGGTTTGGTCATGAGGACCCTGAGGGGGTTGACTCGTGATATGGCATGGATGGTCTGTCATGTAATTGTAGAAGCATGGAAAAGAGCATGATTGCCTATGCGGCTCAGAACAGGAAAACTCATGCGGTTCAAAAACAGACGAGCTTCATGCGGCTGAAGAACATCATGCGGTTCAAAAGTCACCCTCTTGGACATGCGGCTCAAGCAAACACCACGTGGCCTTCTGTGGTTCGCTCCTGCAATTGGCCATTAAGTAAAGGCCCTATTTAATGCTCTGACATAAAGGAGAGCTGACGGCTCTGACATAAAGCTGCCATAAAGACCCTGTCATAATGATAGACTCCTAGGGAAACGAAGGAAATCTCTGACACAAACCCCAAAATCCTTTATGCGGCCTTGACACGTGGACAGTCGCATGGGGCTCAGGCGGAAGGCCACCCCATGCGGCTCAGGCAGAGGCCATCCCATCCGGCTCAGGGAGAGGCCACCTCATGCGGCTCAGGCAGAGCCTACCCTATGCGGCTCATGAAGACTATCTTCATGCGGCGCACTGAGAAGCCACCCGTCATGCGGTCACCTACGCTAATGCGGCTCAGATCATTTCCATACATGGCCAGTCTTATGCGGTTCAGTAGGGAACAATCCTCATGCGGTTCGGATTTCCTAAGTGGCTCGTGGTTAAGACACGTGGCAGAAGATTAGTTTTTCCCGCGTCCCTACAGCTAGCAGCATAATAATAATGGGACACGTGGCATCAAATCGATCAAGATTCATTAACAAATCCCAGCAACCAGGTTTAGTGCCATTCTCATAATTACTGGGATCAAATCAGATCATTTGCAATCATGCCAATTGAACACGTGACGGGAGATCCGAGCTTGGCATAACAAATCATGAAGCTTTATGGCAATCATCATTAATTGTCTACAGAGATTTGATACAATCTACATTAATTACCTAGATTTGCTACAATCAGAATGAAGGGCCCAGATTAATTGATCCTTAACCGTCGAGTTATCAAGGAGACAATCATTGCAAACACTAATGATTGCATCCCACTCCTATAAATAGCAAGGTGCCATTCCCTTGCGAAGAGGACTTTTTGGAAGAGCACCCGGGCACCTGGAGAGACTTAAAGAGAGAGAGCAGAGAGACAAAGGCAGGCACAGAGAGAACAAGGAGAGCATTTCTTCATCAATGCCAAGCAGTTCTTCTCCAGAGCCAAGGCTGCACCCGATCGTCGAAGGAGTAAGGCAGAGCTGCCGTCGCTTTCCCGAGCCTCTACCGTCACCCTCCAGAATCTAAAATAAACAATTGTACTTAGATTGCTGTACCTAGGTTTTCGTCCCTAGGCTTTCTTTGTACAAGCGAGTTTGTATTGTGAAGTAAAAGTCCAATCCTCCGATAATTGTTCTGTTCTTTTATATTTCATGGCAAATACGATGGCGACTCTGCTGGGGACAAACTTCTCCATGGCTAAGGAGTTGGTGACGCAATCGGACGCAGCCAAACTTGGCTCTACACAACAGAAGTTGGTCGTCCGCTTCGACCAACAGGCGTTTGAAGAAATGCTCTCCGACGGAAGCGCTGGCCCGATATATTAGCGAACCCGCACAAAGAAGGCTCGTAGGGAGTGGAGGCCAAAATCATTTGCTCCTCCCCAAGCTCTGGACGGAGCACTCTCTGCTGCCCAAGACGGCGAAGAAAAATCTCATGCGGCCCCACTTCAAGCCATAGAAGACTCTGCTGTCCCCAAGTCCGACAGAGGAAAGCACTACGATGCTGGACTTGTAGGGGCAAAGAGTGATACTATGTGCTCAAGGAAGAAGCCGAACAAAGGCACTAGCCGTAAGACGAAGACTCATGCGGCCAAACTTGCCAGCCGCATGCATAATGACCATGCGGCCGAAACTGCCAGCCGAATGCATAACACTCATGCGGCCGGGATTCCCAGCCGCATAGAGAAGACTTATGAGGCTAAGACTTCCAGCCGCATGTAGAAAGCCCATACGGCTACGACTGCCAGCCGCATGAAGACTGTTGATTCCAGCCGCATGCCGTCTGTTCCACGCGGCTCAGTCTTCGATCGCCTCTCCTATGCTCCTGATCTCTCATGTGCCCAAGAGAATATGTCTGACTCTCTCCAGCACCACTTAGACTCTTTTTATTATGTGCCCTCGTAAACTAGAGTAAAAAAGTCTAGGACAGTGCGAGCTTGGCGAGCTCAGTCCGCTGGCCCGACCTTTGACCATCCGAGCGTTCCACATACCGTTATACGGGCTTATGATGGGAAGTTGTACAGAACCACTCGAGTCCAGCCCCCAACGGCAGACAAATAGAGTGGTTCCCAAAAGTCTCCCAAAATCCAGGGAGCAAACATGGTCGTTTCAAACCCGTCTGACTTGCGTGAGGCTATCCTCCACAAGCGCAAGAAAAGAAAGGGGGCCTCGTGGTGCAAAGAGTCCTCCCACAGACGTCACTGCACCCAAATCATCATCAACTGCTGTTGAAATAACGCGACGGTACGAGAAGACCGGCAGTCCGTCTTCCAAAGACTGCAACAACCATGTTCAGAGGATGAGGCACCTCCCGTTGTCTCCTGCAACTCTGCTCAAAAAATCCTCGCCGATGGGAGAGGGAAGAAGACAAATGTTTCCAGCCCGAAGATTTCAACCACTATGACAAAGAGACTGTCGTCTAAGCGGTGGTCCGGAGTTTTCTAAGGTACCCGTTCAAAGACGAAATCTGCTACAGTGGGAGATTCATCGTCCACATCACTGGGGGTTGCTGGAACTAGGGGTAGCACTCCTCCGAATCTCCACTACAATCCGATGTTCCAAGAAGATGAGCTGGGAGAAACAACTCTCCCATAAGATGCAGCAAATCCCGACGTCCCCGAGGACGTCCACAATTTCTAAGACGAGGCGAACTCGGAAGCTGGGGGTACTGTTCTTTCTGAGTCCGAACCAGAGGAAGACATTCCCACAAACCCCGATAACTTCTCATTACAGGGGTATGATTCGGAGTGTACGTCATCCACCGTCCCTTCCACTTCTACTCATGTCAGGATGGCATTCATGACAAACGACGAACAGGATGGTCCCAGTGATCGCCAATGCATCGACACTCTGGAGGCCATACTGCACACTTTGGTCAAATCTGTAGACTAGATCAAAGTAGCCCTCCCTACTCTGCAAGGAGGGATGCCCGGCCAAACAAACTTGGGTCCCGTGATCAAAGCAGACTCGAACTCAGCGGCACCGAACCCGGGCAATAATCTTCCTGAAATATCGGCTCCTACCACTGCAGACGAGGCCAGGGAGGCAAGAAGAAAGGTCCAGGAGCTCCGAGCCATGTTCCATGCCCGAGAAAATTGCCAAGATCTCAGTATACGGCAACCATACCCTGCTGCATGTAGGGATGTCCCCTTCCCACCAAGATATAAGTCGTTCAACATCAATCCTTATGATGGCAAGACCTCCGCAAGTCGGTATGTCACTTACATCGAGGTCACCACCGACCATCTGCCCCATGACGATGCCATCCTTACTCGATTATTCATCGGGGCATTGGAAGGGGTCGTCTTCGACTGGTACCGCAACCTGCCAGACAACTGCATCCACTCCTTTACCAGCTTCAAGTGTATGTTCTTGGAGAGATTCTACGAAGTAGGATAGGACGTCACAATGTCCACCCTCATGGACGTCGTCTAAGGGGAGAAGGAGCTGACAAGGAACTATATTGAGCGGTTTTGCCAAACCTCAATGAAGTTGCCGTCTGGTAATCCGAATTCCTCCTTAATTGAAATTTGCCAAAAGATACTGCTCCTAACAATCAGTCTCTGGATGGGCGAAAGTCAATTTAAGGACTGGAAGACGTTTATCATCAGTGCCACTAGCGCCGAAGAACGGTTGAAGAAGGCTCGCCAACTGGGATTGCACATCTCAGAGGGAGAGGACAAGGGCAAGCGCCCTAATACCAACAGCAACAATGGTGGTAACTCCTCCAACAATTGGGACAGCAAGGGCAAGCAGGCTATGGTGGCTGACACAGCCCAGCAACCTGAGTCAAAATCGGCAGACAAGCAATGGCCGTAAATGACCTACTCCTTCGAAGACGGCCATGTCAAGCCCATCTTGGACATGCTCATACAGGGAAACAGAATTCAGCTCCCTCCACCAAGATGGGAACCTCGGCCGACAGAAATGGAGAGCCCAAAGTACTGCCATTACCACCGCGACGTCCCCCATGCTACACACGACTGCTACCAACTGAAGCGATACATCCAACATCTCATCGATTCGAAGGCTCTAGCCATCGATGTCGAGGAAGTAACCGTGGCAGCCAACATGGTGTCCGTACAGTTCGGCAGCTTTCCTCCAACGAAGAATCAAGACGGCGTGGTACCCGTCCCTCGGGCGACAATGGAGATTGCTAATCTTCCACCTTCTCGAGATCAGACTGCTGGCCTAGCCCCTCACCACATCACGGGGGGAGGTCATGTGGGTCCATCTAGACTTGGTATCTGAAGTAACTCAGTCCACACCACCTTCCATTCGCAAGAAGAAGAGTGGAAAAGTCAGATCCTGCCGCACAATCTCGGCAGATGTCGGAGAAGTCACGGCTGTCGTTACCTGGTCTGGGACACAATCCCTACCTGTGGCTGATAACTCGGCTGAAGATCATCAGCCAGCTACTGTTGACACTCCAGGACCTTCTCAGCCTCCGACGACCAACACGCCTAGGCCGAAGGAGATTCGCTTTGACAAATCCCTCCGAAAAGAGGCACCTCAGGGGCTGGAGAGGCCCTACAACTTCGACATCTTGGCACAATTGGCCAACACACCGGCCAAATTATCATTATACAAGCTCCTGAGACTCTCAAAGAATGTTCGTGCAGCTTTGAGCGATGCACTCCAAAATGCTGACGCCTATCTGGCTCAGGTCAACCTCACAGGAGAGAGCCCGCCTACAAATCTCCAAGACATCGCTTGCACAGGAGCGATGCCCAATATTGTCTTCACTCCGTAAGATATGTTCATTAAGACCAACCTGCACGATCGTCCGTTATACTACACTGGATACATCGGTGACGTAAAGGTGGATCAGATGCACATTGATCCTGGTTCTTCCATAAGCATCATCCCAAAGGGTCTGTTACATTATCTCCGCATCTCCATGTATCGCCTGACGTCGACAAGCACCGCCATTAGCGGTTTCAGTTCGGACAGGAGCTACCCAATTGGGAAGATCCGTTTGAAGTGCCAAATTGGCGATCTTCAGTCAGAAGTGACCTGTTACGTCATAGATGCGGATACTTCATACAATATCCTTCTGGGGCGCCCTTAGATTCATGATTACATGATCGTGCCTTCCACGCTGTACCAGTGCTTCAAATATGTCGATAAGCACAGCTTCGTAAGGACAGAATTTGCCGACATCGATCCCTTCAAAGGGGTCGAATCCTACTACTTAGACTCCTACATTACGAGAAGTCGAAGAGGCACCTGGATGAAGATGTACAAGCTCGAACTGAGACGGCCTCAGGATCAGAAGAACCTCTGACGATCCACCTTCAAGCTCGTAAACCTGGCAAATCTGTACCCCTTACGGCCGTTCTGCGTAAGGACGCAATTAGCCTCTCGACACAAGAGGGACAAATGATAATCCGGCTGCCAAGGTCCGGTCAAGCGCCAAGACCCACAACGGAGCCACAGACAATCAGACTGCCAAGAGTCGGCCAGCCACAAACGGAGAAGCTTAACCCCTCTGACAAGCCAATGACGATACGCCTTCCTAAGAAGAATCGTCACCTCGATGCAAAGTCTGGGGCTTCTAGCGAGCCAATAACTCCCCGCCCAGCATCGAGTACCAAACTGAGGGTCGCTAGTTTGCCAACAACTCCACGTTCGCCCCCCCCCCAACAGAACCCCTGATGATCAAGCTTCCCAGGTCATCCTCTCAATCTTCATTTATACAGGGGGTGGCCGAAGAAGAACCGGAACTGGCCAAGTATGTGGCTGCCCACACTGATGTTCCCTCCGCAGATGATGTAATCCCGCTAGAAAAGATACCTTACTTCATCAATAAAGGGCTATCTTTGAACTACCTAGAGCTTAATAAGCTTTGTACAATGTATGGTATGGAACACGGTATAGGCACTCACCTACACACACATGTGACAAATGTTTACACTTGAAACTAGCTTACTCCAGTGGAAGACGCTTTCCGCATAATCGAGGGAAGGGACCACCCAATCATCTTCGGCCGAAAGGATGATCCACAGCCCTTCACCATAGAGAAGGTCGATCTCGAATCAGATGCCGGGAGATTGCCTCTGTATCTTTATAGCCCCCAATCCAAATACCTCATGCAAAAATAGGGTTATCATCTGGAGACTACGCCAGGCTTGAACTACGGTACTGGTCGACGATTACCTTTAAAGCCACCAGTCCCGGCTGGCAAACCACTGGACTACTATAGCAAGACCCGATGTAGATTAGGGTACGTCACGCCCGGAACGACCCCTGAAAGTTCAAATGAGGAATGCGACTGGCATTCACATTCAACCGGGTCACCAACTTTTGATTCGGATGCCTGCATAGGAGACATATTCAGACAAGTCCTGTCAGTCAATATGGCATTCGCCGACGCTTACGAAGAAGATGAAGACATTCCTGAGATCCTAGAGTTAGAGTCGTGGGCCCAACAGCTGGCACAATAGAAAAAGCGGTTCGAACAGAGAGAACCTCCTACTGAAGATGAGGTTATACAGGTCGACCTCGGCAGCGAATCTTCTCCAAAAATAATCTTCGTCAGTAAAAGCCTGACAGACGAAGAGCGAGAATCGCTACTGGAACTTGTCAAAGAATATATTAATGTGTTCGTCTGGATCTATGAAGACATGCCAGGACTAAACCCCGAGGTTGCCCTTCACAAGCTCAACATTCGGCCAGATGCAAAGCCGGTCAAACAACAACATCGACGCTTTCGCCCAGGCATCATGGGTGCGATCGAAGCCAAAGTCAACAAACTGATAGCCAGCGGCTTCATTCGTGAGGAACAACATCCGGACTGGGTCGCCAGCGGCTTCATTCATGAAGAATGGGAAGATTCGAATCTGTATCGACTTCCGCAATCTGAACGAGGCATGTCCCAAAGATGAATTCTCCCTCCCTATCACAAACATGATGATCGATAACACATACGGCTTCGAATGTATGTCATTCATGGATGGCTTCTCGGGGTACAACCAAATTAAAATGTCTCCTGACGACGAAAAGCATACATCATTCCGAACCCCGATTGGCACATACTTCTACACGGTCATGCCTTTCTGTTTAAAGAATGCTGGCGCCATATATCAAAGAGCCATGAGTATCATCTTCAGAGACCACTTGTGCAAGACTGTGGAATGCTACGTCGATGACATCGCCGTCAAGAGTCGCTATAAGGTAGACCATCTGCAGGATAAGAGGACGGTATTCGACCTGATGCGAGCACATAACCTGAAGATGAATCCCACAAAATCCTTCTTGGGCGTATCCAGCGGAAAGTTCTTGGGTTTCATCATCACCTCCCAGGGTATCCACATAGACCCTGAGAAGACGAAGGCAATCATGGAGATGGGTCCCCCGAAAAATCTTCGAGAACTTCGAGGCCTCCAAGGAGGTTAGCTTACATCAGGAGGTTCATTTCCAACCTCTCCGGGCGTTGTCAGCCATTCACCTATCTCATGAAGAAAGGTGTCTCGTTCGTATGGGATGAAGAATGCCAACGTGCCTTCGATAGCATCAAAGAATATTTGTCGAACCCTCCATTCCTGGTTGCCTCGGTTGTTGGGAAACCATTCTTGCTCTAACAATGGAGCATTCCTTCGGCGCTCTGCTAGCACAAAACAACGATACAGGCCATGAGCAAGCTATATATTACCTCAGCCGTGTGATAATTAGGCCGGAGCACCGATATACTGCCGTGGAGAAGGAATGCCTCGCCCTGGTGTTCGCTATTCAAAAGACGCGACACTATGTCACGGGGCAGACCATACATGTGATATCACGAGTTAACCCCCTCAGGGTCCTCATGACTAAACCAGGGGCACTCAGCTCTCGCCTCGCTACATGGGCAATATTACTGTCCCCCTACCATATGATCTTCGTCCCACAAAAGGCTGTTAAAGGTCAGGCTCTGGCAGACTTTTTAGCAGCCCACCCAAGCCCGGAGTCGGCCAGAATATACGAAGATATCCCAGATGAGGTCGCCGACTCGCATGCGACCTCTCACGATGATATATGGCGAATGTTCTTCGACGGTGCTTCGAGGACCGGACCCAAGGGCAACATCGTCGACAGAGTCGGGGTGGTACTGATTTCTCCTTTCGGACTGGTGATCAATCATGCTTACTCCCTCACGGAACCTTGCTCTAACAATGTGGCCGAGTACAACGCTTTAGTCATTGGCCTCCAACTTGCAAGAGCTGGTGGTAGAATATCTTGAAGCATACGGTGATTCACAGTTAATCGTCAATCAGATCCGGGGTTCATACGAGGTTCGCCATGAAGACATGATCCTCTATCACCAAATAGCGATCAACATCATCTCGTCGTTTGAAGGGTTCTTTATCGAACACGTTCCCAGATTCCAAAATATCGAAGCCGATGCCTTAGCTGGTCTTGCCGCTTCCCTAGCGATCCCGAACTATGTTTGCCAATCGGTGGATGTGGTAGGCCATGAACTAGTCTGTCCCAAGAATAATGTTCAATTCATGGTGAGTTATTCCGCTCAGACAATCGACGAAGTCCCAGACCGGAGACAACCATTCATAGACTTCGTAGTCGACGACATCCTGCCTGAGAACCCAAAGAAAGCCACCTCTATTAGAAGGCATTCTCTCAGATTCTTCTACGATACAGAGACGAAAATGCTGTATCGCCGATCCTACGATGGATTATTGCTTCGATGTCTGTCAAACGCAGAAGCCAAAGAAGCCGTACGCGAAACTCATGACGGTGTCTGCGGGGCCCATCAGCCTGGCCCAAAATTGCAAGATCGTCTTCGCCGAATGGGCTACTACTGGCCCACGATGGTAGCAGATGCGATAGACTATGCAAGAAAGTGCAAAGCCTGCCAAGTCCACGCGGACTTCATTCATCAACTATCCGAGTTTCTACATCCGACAGTGGCGTCCTGGCCATTCGAAGCATGGGGAATGGATATCATCGGTCCGATCACTCCACCCTCTTTCCGAGGACATCGCTTCATACTTGCCATCACAGATTACTTCTCCAAATGGGCGGAAGTTATTCCACTTGCAGAAGTAAAGACTTCAAACGTGATCGCCTTCCTCAAGCATCACGTCATCTATCGCTTTGGACTGCCCCGAAGGATCATACATGATAATGGTCCGCAGTTTGCAAGCCATGCCTTTTATCGGTTCTGCGATAAGCATCGCATCCAGAATATTGCTTCGACCCCATATAATCCGACAGCGAATGCTTTGGCAGAAGCATTCAACAAAACAATTATCAAACTTCTCAAGAAGTTCGTGTCATCCAACAAACGCGACTGGAACGAAAAGCTTGGTGAATGCTTATGGGCATACCGTACCACAGTCCGAACAGCCACAGGAAACACACCATTCTCTCTGGTGTACGGGAGTGAGGCAGTTCTCCCATTGGAGACTCAAATACCCTCGCTCCACGTTGCTCTCACTTACCAATTGACGATAGACGATAACTATCGTCGCCGGTTACAAGAGTTGGAGGCCTTAGATGAAAAGTACCTCTTGGCTCCGCAACGAATCGAGCTTTACCAAGCACGCATCTCCGGAGCCTTCAACAAGAAGGTTAAAGTCAGAACATTCCAAGTGGGCGATCTCGTTCTGGCAGTTCGGAGGCCGATGGTTATGACTCACAAAACTGTCGATAAATTCCAGCCAAAATGGAAAGGTCCATTTATCATTGAGGCTGTATTCTCCAACGGTGCTTATCGCCTCGTAAAACAAAATGGAGACTTGCTCATGTTGCCCGTCAACGGCAAGTTTCTGAAGAAATATTATGTCTAAACGACAGTCTCCCAATTCTAAATTATTGAGTTCTGTACCCGTCGGTACCGCTGAACTCACGTTTTCCAAATTCCAGATTATTGAGTTATGTACCCACCGGTACCGCTGAACTCACATTCACCAAATTCCAGATTCTTGAGTCATGTACCCGCCGGTACCGCTGAACTCACATTCGTAAAATCCTACATTATTGAGTTATGTACCCGCCGGTACCGCTGAACTCACATTCTCCAAATTCTAGATTACTGAGTTATGTACCCTCCAGTACCGCTGAACTCGCATTCTTCCTCCAAATATCCCAGATTGCTGAGTTATGTACCCGCAGGTGCCTCTGAACTTACATTCTGGTCACTCTTTCAGATAGTAAGTCATGTATGACCATACCTCTGAACTTATTTCTCTGAAAGAGCTCCTTCCTCATGATCCACTACCCGCACTCTCAGTGCACAAAAAGGGTAACAGATCCACAAATTTTCAAAACGACCACGTCGATGTTACCTCTGAGTCGTTTCACTTCCGCCAAAAACAAATCACCCCTCTACATAGAACTTCCATGTCCTCATTACCTCTGAGTCGTCCTATGTACCCCTTCATGGAGCCCACTCCTGCCATGTCCTTATTACCTCTGAGTGGGAAGGCTCCATCGAAGAAACCCTCATATTTGCCATGTCCTCATTACCACTGAGTAAATATGTTGATCCTTCCTCGACTTATTATCTGTACCAAAAAAAAACCCAGGGTATGCCAAGGATAATAGGTCCATAAATGTCCTCTGTTGACAATAAATATCCTCCGCTGAGTCCACTCCTGCCATGTTCTCATTACCTCTGAGTAGGAAGACTCCACGGTAAAACCCCCATACTTGGCATGTCCTCGTTACCTCTGAGTAAGTATGATGGTTTTCCCTCGTCTTATAATCCGTATCCTGAACCGGGGTACGCCAAGGATAATAGGCCCACAAATGTCCTCTGTTGACCACAAATATCTTCTGCTGAGTCCACTCCTGCCATGTCCTCATTACCTCTGAGTAGGAAGACTCTGCTGTAAAACCCCCATACTTGCCATGTCCTCATTACCTTTGAGTAAGTATGACGGTTTTTTTTCGTCTTATTATCCGTATCCTGAACCAGGGTACGCCAAGGATAATAGGCATACAAATGTCCTCTGCTGACTACAAATGTTGTACTAAGTTTCCTAGTACATGCACATCATTTCTCATCATGCCCCGGGAGCCCAGCAGCTCCATGGTATTCTTTTTCCCGATACCCGGAACGTCCACGACCACCTTACCGTGGAATTGTTCTAGGTATCCCTCTCAACTTATTATCTGTATCCAGAACCAGGATACGCCAAGGATAATAGGTCCATAAAAAATCTTCCACTGGGGCAACTACTACAAAGCAAAGAATGGAGCGAATGTATTTCGGCCATTCAAAATTGATTACGTTCATATGACTACATCTCATGAGCAAGCCAAAAAAGTTCTCTATTATTTCATTCAGATAAGAAGGAAAGAGATTACATCACATCGATGTCCAGAAGAAGCAAGACATAAACTGCAGCTAAAGACAGACAGAAGTATCAAAACAAAGACAGACATTTGTGAGAGCCCACGAATCCTAGTTGCGGGGACGCATATACCAATCCCTCAACCATCTTGCATATGACGGATGTACTTGAGCAAAATCCTCGTCAAAAGTAGGAAGGTCAGAACTCCCAGTACTACCGCCGTCAGACTGGGGCTCCTCCTTTACAGCAATGGGCGCCAGCTCTCCTTGTTGTTTCTCTGTTTTTGGTATTACCTCATCCTTAACAAGCGATGACTCTTATTTGAAAGGGGGCGACAGCTCTTCCTTCATAATGATCTCAGCCTTCGGCAGGGTTTCTGCAAGAATCAAAGATAAAACGAAACAAAGTTAGGAGATGGTAGGAACCTCAGGCGGCCCAATCCAGACGAGCTGATGCAGTCCCGTTTAAATGGGAGCTCTATGCGGCTCGATTCATGGGGACTCATGCGGCTCTATTTGAAGGGTCATCATGCGGTCCAGTTTGTGAAGCGTCTAGGCAACTCCCATGCAGCTCGGACATGGGATATACCCCATGCGGCTCGGACATGAGACATACATGCGGCACATATGAAGATGAAGGCTCGCACATAGAACATGCGACATAGCCACAATAGTTAGGGTTTCAAGCTCACACAGCGTCCTTACCAGCAATAGGGGGTGGACGTCGGGGTGAACTGTGGGCACGTCGGCTTGCGGAGGAGCTGCCACATTCGTCGCCGCAGTCGAAGTAGAAGCAGCTTTCTTGCCCTTCGTCGTCGCAGCCGACGAAGATGCCGTCTTCTTACGCTTCGCCGCAACAGTCTTCTTGGGAGCCATCGGTGATCGAAGAAGAGGAAGACAATTGGGACAGGAAAAGGTTTGAATTGAAGGAGAGAGTAAAGAAGTTTCTTCTCTTAATTCTACTTATTTATAGAAGGACAAAAGAGGGGGGGTAACACGTAGACCAATAACCGCTTCGGGTCGTGTGCTGCAGGCAAAACAAAACCGACTCCTCGGATTTTGCCCCCTCTCTCATAAAGGAGATTCACCCAGGGCATAAAATCCAAAGATTTAATGAACAGACCCTTGGGATTCCCCCAAAAGATGGCTCTAAAATGAATTAAAGGCAATTAATGACACGCACACGTGGCAGGAAGCCCATGCGGCAAGGAGGCCATGCGGCTCAGAAATCCATGTGGTTAAGGAGGTCATGCGGCTGAGATATCCATGCGGTCCGAAGAATTTTCACATAGCCACGCTTCTTATTCAAAGTGTTTCAATTTTACAAATTAAAAACTTTGAAGGGGGTCTTGTAGAAGCATGGAAAAGAGCATGATTGCCCATGCGGCTCAGAACAGGAAAACTCACGCGGTTCAAAAATAGACGAGCTTCATGCGGCTCAAGAACATCATGCGGTTCAAAAGTCACCCACTTGGACATGCGGCTCAAGCAAACACCACGTGGCCTTCTGCGGTTCGCTCCTGCAATTGGCCATTAAGTAAAGGCCCTATTTAATGCTTTGACATAAAGGAGAGCTGACGGCTCTGACATAAAGCTGCCATAAAGACCCTGTCATAATAATAGACTCCTAGGAAAACGAAGGAAATCTCTGACACAAACACCAAAATCCTTCATGCGGCCTTGACACGTGGACAGTCGCATGCGGTTCGGGCAGAAGGCCACCCTATGCGGCTCAGGCAGAGGCCATCCCATGTGGCTAAGGGAGAGGCCACCTTATGCGGCTCAGGCAGAGCCTACCCTATGCGGCTCACGAAGACTATCTTCATGCGGCTCACTGAGAAGCCACCCATCATGAGGTCACCTACGCTCATGTGGCTCAGATCATTTCCATACAAGGCCAGTCTTATGCGTCTCAGTAGGGAACAATCCTCATGCGGTTCAGATTTCCTAAGTGGCTCGGGGCTAAGACACGTGGCAGAAGATTAGTTTTTCCCGCGTCCCTACAGCTAGCAGCATAATAATAATGGGATACGTGGTATCAAATCGATCAATATTCATCAACAAATCCCAACAACCAGGTTTAGTGCCATCCTCATAATTACTGGGATCAAATCAGATCATTTGCAATCATGCAAATTGAACACGTGGTGGGAGATCCGAGCTTGGCATAACAAATTATGAAGATTTATGGCAATCATCATTAATTGCCCACAGAAATTTGATGCAATCTACATTAATTACCTAGATTTGCTACAATCAGAATGAAGGGCCCAGATTAATTGATCCTTAACAGCCGACTTATCAAGGAGGCAATCATTGCAAACCCTAATGATTGTATCCCACTCCTATAAATAGCAAGGTGACATTCCCTTACGAAGAAGACTTTTTGGAAGAGCACCAGGGCACCTGGAGAGACTTAAAGAGAGTGAGCAGAGAGATAAAGGCAGGCACAGAAAGAACAAGGAGAGCATTTCTTCATCAACGCCAAGCAGTTCTTCTCCAGAGCCAAGGCTGCACCCGATCGTCCAAGGAGTAAGGCAGAGCTGCCGTCGCTTTCCCGAGCCTCTACCGTCACCACCCATAATCTAAAATAAATAATTGTACTTAGATTGCTGTACCTAGGTTTTCGTCTCTAGGCTTTTTTTGTACAAGCGAGTTTGTATTGTGTAGTAAAAGTCCAGTCCTCCAATAATTGTTCTGTTCTTTTATATTTCATGGCTAACAGTAACATAGTGTCGCACCTTCTGAATGGCGAACAACATAGGAAGGCACTCCTTCTCCATGGCGGTGTATCTATGCTCAGGCCCTATCATCATTCGGCTGAGGAAATAGATAGCTTGTTCATGCCCCGCATCATTTTTTTGTGCTAGTAGAGCGCCGAGGGAATGCTCCATCGCTCGCACATAAAGCAAAAACGTCTTTCCAGCAACCGGAGCCACAAAGACTGGAGGTTTTGACAGATATTCTTTAATATTGTCAAAGACACGTTGGCACTCTTCATCCCATACGAAGGAGACGCATTTCTTCATGAGGTGTGTGAATGGTTGACATCGTCCAGAGAGGTTAGAGATAAACCTTCGGATATAAGCTAGCCTCCTTTGAAGGCCTCTGAGCTCACGAAGATTTTTCGGGAGACCCATCTCCATGCTTGCCTTTGTTTTCTCAGGGTCTATATGGATACCCTAGGAGGTAATGATAAAATCCAAGAATTTCCCGCTGGATATGCCCAAGAAGGATTTGGTGGGATTTATCTTTAAATTGTGTGCTCGCATCAGGTCGAATACTGTTCTCAGATCGTGCAGATGATCTTCCTTAGAGCGGCTTTTGACGGTGATTTTGTCGATGTAACATTACACTGTCTTATGCAGGTGGTCACTGAAGATGATACTCATAGTTCTTTGATATGTGGCACCGACATTCTTTAAACCAAAGGGCATGACTGTGTAGTAGTATACGCCAATCGGCGTTCGAAATAATGTATGCCTTTCATCGTCAGGAAACATCTTGATTTGGTTGTATCCTGAGAAGCCATCCATGAATGACATGCACTCAAAGCTACATGTGTTGTCAATCATTATGTCCGTAAAAGGAAGAGAGAACTCATCTTTACGACATGCTTCGTTCAGATTCCGGAAGTCGATGCAAATTCGGATTTCCCATTCTTCTTGAGGACCGGTACTATGTTGGCTACCCAGTCTGGATGTTGTTCCTCACGGATGAAGCCGCTGGCTATTAGTTTGTTGACCTCAACTTTGATAGAATTCATGATGTTTGGGCAGAACCGTCGTTGCTGTTGCTTGACCGGCTTTGCGTCCGGACGAATGTTGAGCTTATGAAGTACAACCTCGGGGTTTAGTCCTAGCATGTCTACATAGCTCCAGGCGAACACGTCAATATACTCTCTGACGAGTTGCAATAGTGACTCCCGCTCTTCGTCTGTTAGACCTTTGCTAACGTAGACTGGCTTTGAAGAGGATTCATCGCCGAGGTCAACATGTATGTCCTCATCTTCTGTAGGGGATATATTTATTCGAAACGCTTCTTCCATTGCGTATCTACCAGTTGGACCAAAGGCTCTAACTCAAGAAGTTCGTGTATGTCTTCGTCTTCTTCGTAGGCGTCAGCAAATGCCATATTGACAGACCAAACTTGCCTGAGTACGTCCCCGATGCTGACATCTGAATCGGAAGTGGGTGATCCGATCGAATGAGAACGCCATTCGCATTCCTCATCCGAGCTCTCGGGAGTTGTTGCGGGTGTAACATAGCCTAGACCATGTCTGGTCTTGCTGTAATTTTCCTATGGTTCTCCAGCCGGGACTGGCAATTGCAAAGGTAATCGCCGACCGGTGCCGTAGTTCAAGCCTGGTGTAGTCTTCATATCATAACCCTATTTTTGCATGAGGTACTTGGATCGGAAGCTATACAAATAAAGCGACAGTCTTTCGGTGTCGGGCTCGTGATCGACTTCTTCTGGCCTGAAGGACTGTTGATCATTCTTTCGGCCGAAGATGATTGGATGATCCTCTCCCGCGACTATGAAGCAAGTGCCTTCTACGGGATTAAGTTGGTTCATGGTATAGATATTTGTTACTTGTGTATGTAAGTTGATGCCCATACCGTGTTCCATAGCATACATTATACAGAGTTTGTTAAGCTCGAAGTAGTTCATAGATAGTCCTTTATTGATAAAATAAGGTATCTTCTCTGGCGGTACTACAACATCGGCAGAGGGAACATTAATGTGCGCAGCCACATATTTGGCTAGCTCTAGCTCCTCTTCAGCACCACCTACATTATTGAAGATTGGGAAGATGACCAGGGCAGCTTGATCATCAAGGATTCCTTTGGTGGTGCTGGACGTGGGGTCGTTGGCTCACTAGCGGTCTTTGACTCAGTGCTGGGCTGTCGATTTGTCCTGGGGAGATGCATGACCATCAGCTTAACAGAAGGATCTATCTCTCCTGATTGTTGTTGGCCGGCTCTTGGCAGTCTGATTGTCATTGGCTCCACAGTGGGTCTCGGCCTCTGGCTAGACCTTGGGAGTCGGATAACCATTTGCTCCTTTTGTGCAGTGAGCACCGGTAGACTGGTTACTTCTTTACGCAGAGTGGCTACAAGAGGTGCAGTTCTGCCTGGTTTGCAGGCCTGGAGATGGATCTTGAGAGGTTCTTCTGATCCCATTGTAGCCTCTGTTTGATCTTGAGCATCCTTTTCGACCAGGTGCGTTTTTGATTTCTCGTACAAGCAAGCATCCGAATAGTAGGATTTAACCCCTTTGAAGGGATTGACGTTGATGAATTCCGTTCTTACGAAGCCGTATTTGTCGACAAATTTGAAGCACTGGTGCAATATGGACGACACGATCATATAATCGTGTATCCAAGGACGCCCTAGGAGAATATTGTAGGACGTATCTGCGTCTATGACAAAGCAAGTCATTTCCGACTGGAGGTCACCAAATTGGCATTTTAGGCAAATCTTCCCAATAGGATAGCTTCTTCCTGAATTGAAACCGCAGATGGCGGTGTTGGTAGGTGTCAACCGATGCATAGGGATGCCCAGAAGGTGAAGCAAGCTCTCCGGAATTATGCTTATTGAAGAACGGGGATCAATGTGTGTAGGTCCTAAAAATCAAGTTGCACCCATCAAAGAAGTCATGAAAATCAAATTGTGCATCCTTCAAATGAACTGTACAGGAAACAGATTGCGCAACACCTCAATTGCGCAGGCTGAACTGCACACTCATCCAAGTATGCAAGCTGACGTGGCCTCGTCATCATTATCTGACAGAAAATCAGATCTTCTGACAGCTGACAGCCCGAAGAACGAGGAAACTGTTCGTTTCTCGTGCAGCACAGCGCTCGAGGACAGCTGTACATGCAGCACAAGCTACTAGCCCAATCGAAGCGCAATCTGCCAGACTCCCTACAGTGCAATTCAATCCAGCGTAATCTGAAGCAAGCGCAGTTCATGTGGCACACTCCATCAAGACAACTGACAATTTACACGTGGCCTACATGCCATCAATTACTCACCATGTGGCAACCGTCTGTACACGACCAAGCGCATTTCAATCAAACATTGCCACGCGTCATATACAGGTGGTCCACGATCGAGTAACTGCTTGCGCAGTTCGCTGCTTGCGCAGTCCAATGTCTGCGTAATCCATCCTGTGCAACTTAGAATAACTAAAAGTTAGTTATTTCTAGAACTCTATAAATAGAGTTTCAAGTCTTCATTAACACACACACAGATCAGATCAGAGATCATTCAAGTCATCACCAGAGATCAGGAGTTCTTGCCAAAGTGTTGCTGCATTCTTAAGAGGCTATCGTCTTCAAAGTTTACATCGTCCAAGGGATAAAGCGATCGTCATTCAGATCGGATTTCTATAGTTGTACTTTTCCAGAATTCTTGTAATCTTCTTACAAAGTTTGTGAAATAAAGATCAATATTTGTTTTTGCAAACAAAATGGCAACTCTGCTGGGGACGACTTTCTCCTCCGACGAGGAAGTGACAACTCAACGTGACATTGCGTCTATCGAAAAGACGCAGAAGACGCTGGTTTTGAAGGTCAACCAGACGGCCTACGAGGCGAAGATCAACTCCAGGACCACCCCTCGCACTGCAACAACTTCTGCCACAAGCAAAGTACATCCAGTGTGGGTCCCCAAGACTGTGGCGCAGTCTACTGCCTCTGCTGCTCAGCATGCGATGAAGTCTACTACCTTTGCTGCTCAGCCTGCTGCGCAGTCTATTGTCTCTACTTCCAAGGCTGCTACTCAGTCTGCTGCTACTGCCCATGCGCAGTATGCTGCTCCTCTTGCCAGTGCACAAACCACTTCCTATGCTGCCATGTCAAAGTGCAAGCCTCCTCTTCTCCTGGCGCAGTTGGCTGCAACTCTTCCTGCGCAATCCACCACTACAGCAACCAGAGTGCAACTCAAGCACTCTGGCATCAAGACTTCTCCTGTGCAAGCTGCTGTGATTGTGGCCAGAAGACCTTCTGTCAAAGTTTCTCATACGTAACCTGCCAATGCGCCAACAGCCACTTCAACCCATGCGCAAACTGTGCCAGCGCAGTCTAAGAGGGACAGCCCTTTGGCTAATCTCTCTTCTGCTCACAGTAAGGGAAAAAACTCTGCTCCTCTTCCTAGGCACCCTGTTGCTCCAGCGCAATCCACTGGGGTAGTCTGTAGACTATTCCTTCTCCGCCTCAGAACAAAGGAAAAGGCGCGTTGGTCTTTTCTCAAACTTCCTCGTCCCACGACTTGGAAGACAACAGAGGGAAACGCTCTTTAGCTAACCCTTCTTCACAAAACAAAGGAAAAGGCCCTTTGGTCTTTTCTCAGTCTTCCTCGGTTTTTACCGTAGAAGATCAATATGAACGTGCCTCGGCACCAGTCAGTACAAAAACTCTTTCAAACAAGGGTTCTTCTTCCCTCCTTGCCAAAGGAAAGTGTACTGATCAAAGAGGTATTATGCCTACTCCGGTAGCAGAATTCCAAGATCTCCCAACTCTCAGGATATCCCGCTCCAAACAGAGAAAATTACTGGTGTCTCAGACAGAAACCCCTGGGGGTGAGTTTGTTGATTTAAGAACCTATCTCAATAGACCAACTTCGACGAAACGCAAACAGCCAATGTCGAAGACCAACCAGCATCAGAGGCAAACTTCCAGGATCAAAAATCCTAACACCTATGCTAATGAAATGAGTACTTCCCTGTATACTCAAGGGGACCAAACATTTGAAGAACCAGAACCTTGTTCCGAATGTTGTCAAAGAACATATCTTTCAGACTTCTTCTCGTCCCGTCATCGTTCCCGATCTCCGAGAACACCTTAAGCAAAAACGGGACAACATCCCAACACCTCCAGTACAACCACTTGGACACCATTATAATCACAAGGTTGTCATCAAGTGTTGTTGTCAGACAATAAAATGATCTGTCTTCGATCGTCTGAACTTTACAAACTCTGAACCAATGTCAGAAGATGAAGGCGAAGTGTTGTACGCTTCTGTCAACATGACTTCTCGAGACACTGGGGGTAGGAAGTGCTCCAAGCACGGCAAGCCTCGCAAGCCCAGCCAGCGGTATTTAGATTTACTCCAAGAATCTTCTGAAGGAGTATTTCGACATACCAGATCTCGAAGCCGAGATACAATCGGTCAAAGGAATCTTTAAGATCCTTCCAGTCATCTTCACTCAGGAGATGATTCTTTCTCCGACTATGATGCATACAGTAAAAGTTCAGAACAGACAGTGTCCTCCACTGTACCTAGAGAAGTGACAGCTTATGTTGTCACTGAAGACCCAGATGCTTCCAGTTCAGCAAGTCAAGAACAACGGATAGCTGCACTAGAAGACAAGTTGAAGACCATGGCTGAAATGGTTGCCAGTATGCATTCTATCATTGTGGCCCAACATACAGTACCACCGACTGTACCTGCTGTAAATCCTGAGATCATAGTATCGTCGGTGCCTGTCAATACAGGACTGGGGGTAGCATCTCTTCAAGTACATCCTATACAGATTTAACTTACACCCAGTCAGATAGGTACTGGGAGTAGTGCTTACCACGTTGTTCCTCCCCCTAACACTTTGATTCAGCCTGCTTCTTCTACATCATTGGAGGATGCTAATGAAGCTGTCAAACTCCTATGCACTCAATTCGAGGCCTTCAAAGAGAAGGACAACTTGCAGAGGTTGGGGATGAAACAACCCTACCTAGTTGAATGGAAGGAAGTCCCATTTCCTCTAAAGTATAAAATCCTAACAATCTCATTGTTTGATGGCAGCACTTCTCCCAGTCAGTTCATTAACCACTTTGAGGTAATGACTGTCCAACTTCAGCCAAATGACGCTCTTCTTAACAGGGTATTCGTCGGCTGTTTAGCTGGTGTCGCATACGATTGGTACAGAAGCTTGCCCGATGGCTGTATCACTTCTTTATCAGGTCTCAAACAAATCTTCTTGGAACGATTCTATGAGGGGATCAACGACATGACTATGTGCTCAATAAAATCAAACAAAGGCATAATGAAACTGCTGAGAGTTTCATCGAAAGGTTCCGCCGAGAAGCTTTAAAGATGCCTTCTGGAACTCCAGCCGCTGTCACCATAGACACATGTAAGGCAAATCTTTTGCCTATCATTAGCATGTGGACGGGGTCAACCTAGTTCCAAGATTGGCCATCCTTTATTGTTAATACTAAAGCAGCTGAAGTTAGTGCTGACAAATTCAAGCAGCTAGGGGTACACATGTCTAACCCCGACCAGGATGAACACTAGACATCGGGTGGTGGCAATCGTCAGAACAACCGTAAAGGAAAAGAAACTTTGAACATCAACTTGAAGAACAAAGAATCTCTGGCGGTCAATGTAGCTCCACCTACGTCCACTCCTACTCCTTCTGCACCTCAACCAAGGGAACCTCGTCCGAAAGAAGAATACTCCTTTGACGAGAATGACACCGTGAGCATCTTTGATTGCTTGATCAAAATCAATAAGCTCCAGCTCCCAGACCCGAAGAAGCCTGATGAGGTCGGTAAGACTGATCATCCCAAGTATTGTATCTATCACAGGTTTATTGGGCATCCCACTCGAGCATGTTATGTGCTCAAAGGCAAAATTCAGGAGCTAGTCAACGCTGGTATTGTCACTCTGCAGCAAGACGAGAAGACTGTTACCGCAAACATGGTCTCAGTTCAGTTCGGTGACTTTCCTTCGTAGATGGTACAGCATGGTGTCATCCCCATCCCTAAAGCTACTCTTGAGATAGAGAATCTCCCTCCTCTACGAAGTGAAGGTCTCGTCCCCTTATCTCTTGACAATGGTGAGATTATGTGGATTCACCCTGATCTTGCTTCGGAGTTCGAAGTTCTCTCTTCCTCCAAGAAAAAAGTACACTCCAAAGGCAAGACCAAGACTTGCAATATGGTGTCTTTTGACCCCATAGTTGAAGAGGAAATCCTATTGGGCACCAGATCAGGGAAAGCCTACTTACGGGAAATTCCCGAAACTCAGGAAAATCCTGCTTCTTCTTCTGAGTCCGCTCCAGTGCAACCTGCTTCCACTGAGGGTATTCCTACTGCCTCCTCACCGGTTGTACAACCTACTCCTCCCAAGCCAACAGTAGCCGACAAAGGCAAACAACAAGTCCGCTTCGACAATCCTTTGAAGAAGTCATCTCCCTCAGGACTTTAGAAGCCTTACAACTTTGATATCTTGGCTCAACTAGCCAATACACCGGCCAGGCTGTCAATCTTCGAGCTTTTGTGTCTCTTCAAAGAGACTCGGGAAACTCTGAATGAAGCTCTTATGCAGGCAGAAACCTGTCTAACTCTTCTGAAGAAGCCGAAGGCAGAGCCAGTCTCTTGCCTCCATTGTCATAGTGTATTGGAGTTAATTCTAAACATTACCTTCACACAGGATGACATGCTGATGGAAGACAATAGGCATGACCGTCCTCTATACTATACAGGATATGTCGACTCGATGAAAGTCGATCGTATTCTGATAGATCCAGGGTCTACTCTCAGCATCATGCCGAAGACAATGTTAGATGCACTGAAGATCCCAGTGCATAGTCTTTCCAGTACAATCACCACATTCCTTGGGTTCAATCAGGGAAGAAGTAAACCTCTAGGCAAGATTCGCCTAAAACTCCAAATAGGCAATCTCCACACAAAGGTGACCTTCTACATCATTGACAACCATGGTTGTTCTTACAATGCTCTGTTGGGAAGACCATTCTTACATGAACACAACATTGTTCCTTCGACTCTCAATCAATGTTTCAAATATGTTGATGACAATGGAGAGATTCAAAAGAAGGTTGCTGATCTCTATCCTTTCAAAGGTGTCGAAGCATACTGCAACGATGCTCGTATGTACAAGGATGAGTTTATGAAAGTAGTACTGTCTCTGGACACTGAAGAAGAAGAAGAAGCAGTGCCCAATGACACTCTCATTATACCTGTCAAAGGGCGTGTTTCTCGTCCTCAATCCTCCAAACCACTGGCTATTCACTTGCCAGTCCAGAAGCAACCAACTGATGATGGTCAAGATCAAAGGGAGCTCACCTCTTCTAAGCCACCTGTTATTGACTTACGTCGTAACAAGGAAAAAAGGCAGCTCACCTCTTCTGAGCCACTTGTTACTAATTTACCTCATAACAAGGATAAAAGGGAGCTCACTTCTTCTGAGCCGCTTGTTATCGACCTCCGTCGTAACAAGGCTAATCCTCCTCCACGTTCTTCTTCTCCCCCTCTTGTAATCAATCTGACCAAGACTGCTAAGGCTAAAGGTCCTGTTGTAAATACAGATGTACAAATCAATAAAAAAGCATCTACTTTCCAGTATACTGATGTCATTTATCATGCTAAGTGCTATTTGGATATGTTAGATAGCTTTCAGTCATTTACAATGGGAGTTGTACAGTCTCTTCAAACAGAAGTCTCACTCGAATATCCAAATGATTCATATCGTATTGTTCCCGCTCGAATGAAAGGCGAGAGTCCAATACTTTTTAGTAAAGGACCGGAACAAGAGTTCAGTTATACAGATGATAGCAAAAGTAACGACACGGGACATCTTCAACTTCGACGTTACAGTCAACAATCAAAAGACATCATCCGAAAGATGGGATATGACTTCAAGAATGGCTTCAACTACGGTTAGGGTAGAAGAACTCCTATCCGTACAACTGTTCCGAAAGGAAAGTCAGAGATGTATTACAGCTGGTCCAAAAGAGGTATCAGATATGCTTCTCCTCCAATATTATCCCCAGCAGTCTCCGAATCCGATAGTGAGGAATGCTCTAATTCTTCTGATTCCAGATCATGGGATTCTGACACCAGCATCGGTCAAGTTCATCGGCTGACTGTATCTTCCAACATGGTTTTCGTCGAACTTCCAGAAGACTATGACAAAGATATTGAAGAAAATCCCGAAACAGACCCTTGGGCTCAACGAATGGATACCCAATGGAAACTCCGATTCGAACAAAGGGAACCTCCTACCGAAGATCAATTAGTTCAAATTGATGTAGGAGAGAGCGGGTCACCTCGTCCAATATTCATCAGCAAGAACCTTCTAGAGGCAGATAAGTAAGAATTAATTCTTCTTATTCAAGAATACATTGATGTCTTTGCCTGGAGCTATGAAGACATGCCAGGTTTACATCCCAAAGTTGCTACTCACAAATTGAATATCCTGCCTAATGCAAAATCGGTCAAACAGCAACAACGACGCTTCAAGCCAAAAATGATGGATGCAATTGACGATGAAGTCAAGAAGCTCATCGCTTGTGGCTTTATCCGAGAAGAACAACATCCATATTGGGTAGCCAATGTCATTCCAGTTCTTAAGAAAACCAGAAAAGTTTGAGTCTGTATCGACTTTTGGGATCTTAATGAAGCATGTCCAAAAGATGAATTTTCTTTCCCTATTACGGATGTCATGATTGACAACACCTGTGGGTTCGAGCGAATATCTTTCATGGATGGATTCTCCGGATACAATCAGATTCGGATGAATCCTGAAGATGAAAAACATACTTCTTTTTGCACTCCTCGTGGAGTCTATTGCTATACCATAATGCCATTTGGTCTCAAGAATGCTGGTGCAACTTACCAACGAGCCATAAGTACTATCTTTCGAGATCATCTGCACAAGACTGTCGAGTACTACATCGACGATATTGTTGTCAAAAGTCGTCTAAAGGAAGATCACATCCAAGACTTGAGAACTATCTTCAATCTAATGTGCCAACATCAACTAAAAATAAATCCCACCAAGTCATACTTGGGTGTCTCTAGTGGCAAATTTCTCGGCTTCGTCATTACCTCTAAGGGTATACACGTGGATCCCGAGAAGATCAAAGCCATTCAAGAGATGCGTCCTCCATGCAACCTAAAAGAGCTACGAGGATTCCAAGGTCGACTTGCGTACATCAGGAGATTCATTTCGAATCTGCCTGGACGCTGCAGACCATTTACTCAGCTAATGAAGAAGGGTGTATCTTTCATTTGGACCAAAGAATATCAACGAGCATTTGATGACATCAAGCGATATCTCATGAACCCACCAGTCTTGGTGCCACCAATCTCTGGCATACCGTTCTTAATGTATGTCCGTGCTATGGATCATTCAATGGGTGCTTTACTTGCCCAAAAGAACAAATAAGGCCATGAACAAGCCATCTACTATCTCAGTCGTACTATGATTGGTGCCGAACACCGTTATAGTCCGGTCGAAAAAGAATGCCTAGCTCTTATGTTTGCTGTTCAAAAGACGAGACATTACATCATTGGCCAAACTATTCATGTCATATCCCGAGTTAATCCTCTTCGGATACTGATGAAAAAGCCTAGCACACTCAATTCTCGGATGGCTACATGGGCCATTCTGCTAGCCCAATATGACATGGTATATGTTCCTCAAAAGTTTGTCAAAGGTCAAGCATTGGCAGATTTCTTAGCAGCACATACGATTCCAGAGACATCCAAACTTTATGATGAAATTCCAGACGAGACATTGGAATCTAATACAATCTCCGAAGAATTTCCTAGTTGGCGTCTATTCTTTGATGGTGCATCCAGGATTGGACCTAATGGTGCCATCGTCGCAGGAGTTGCAGTTGTCCTTGTTTCTCCAGACGGGTCAGCTATTCAAAGAGCCTATTCCTTAGATGAACCTTGCACCAATAACGTGGCAGAATACAATGCTCTACTCACTGGTCTTCAGTTGGCTAAACAACTGGATGTCGAATATCTTAAAGTCTATGGTGACTCCAAGCTGGTTATTAACCAGGTTTGAGAGACTTATGAAGTTCGCCATCAAGATCTCGTGCCCTACTATGAAACGGCAATCAACATGGCTACATCATTCAAAACATTCTTCATTGAATATGTACGTCGAGCTTGCAATACTGAGGCAGATGCTTTGGCCAATCTTGCAGCAGTCTTAGCCATCCCTATCAAAAGACATCAAGTGGTGGTTGTCTCTAATCGGGAATTGTTCTGCATCGAAAACAATCGTAATATTGAGTTCAGAAATATTACTGAAGCCAATGTTATCAGTGAAGATTGGAGAGCTCCTTTCATCGACTTTGTAGTTCATGACATACTTCCCAAAGATCCCAAGGAAGCCACGAGTATTCGTCGACGATCTCTGTGATTCTACTACAATCAAACCACCAAGACTCTCTATCGGCGGACTTATGACGGTCTTCTCTTGCACTGTCTCGCTAGTGATGAAGCAAAGCAAGTATTGCGTGAAGCTCACGACGGTGTCTGTGGAGCACATCAACCCGGTCCTAAGCTACATGATCGTGTCCGACGCATGGGTTACTACTGGCCCTCTATGGTATCTGATGCCATCGAATATAAAAGAAAATGTCGAGCTTGTCAAATCCATACAGATTTTATTCATCAACCATCAGAATTCCTGCACCCGACTGCTGCATCCTTGCCTTTTGAAGCTTGGGGCAAGGATATTATAAGTCCCATCAATCTTCCTTCTTCTAGAGGACATCGGTTCATACTGGCAATAACCGACTATTTCTCCAAATGGGCCGAAGCTATACTATTGGCTGAAGTCAAAACCAGCAGCGTCATCAACTTCTTCAAACACCATATCATCTATAGATTTGGTATACCTCGAAGGATCATTCATGACAACGGACCTCAGTTCATCAGCCAAAAGTTTACAAGATTTTGCGATGATTACCGGATTAACAATATCGCTTCGAAAGCCTACAATCCTGCTGCTAATGGCTTGGCTGAAGCTTTCAACAAGACTATCATCAAGCTCCTCAAGAAGTTTGTGTCTACTAACAAACGAAACTGGAGTAAAAAGCTTGGAGAATGTCTTTGGGCCTACCGTACTACGATCCGCAACCCTACAGGCTGTACACCCTTCTCTTTGGTGTACGGCTGTGAAGTAGTTCTACCCTTGGAACTTCAAATTCCGTCTTTAAGGATTGCTATCGCCAATGAGCTCACTACAGAGAACAACGACCTTCTTCGACTTCAAGAATTGGAGGCACTCGATGAGAAACGTTTAATGGCTCAACAGCATATTGAGTTATACCAAGCCCGCATCTCAAAGACCTTCAATCGCAAAGTTAAGGTCAGAGCCTTTCAGAAAGGAGAGCTCGTTCTAACAGTCAGACGTCCCATGACTATGACTCACTCGAACAAGGGCAAATTCGATACAAAGTGGGAAGGTCTATATATCGTGAGCAAAGTCTTCTCAAATGGAGCCTATCAACTTACAGAGCTGTATGGTCGAGTTGCAATGATGCCTATCAATGGCAAGTTCCTCAAAAAGTATTATGTATAAATGTAAAAGACATTGCTTGTAATCATCAGACAAGTTAATAAATAAAATTGAATTTTATTTTATCATGAATGATAGTACATAATATCAAGGAAGGTCACTATCATCCTTCTTAAAATTGGGACGTGGGCTACTGCCGTCCTTATCAAAGACATAGTCGGCAAAAGAGCCGAGAACATTCTTGCTCGAACCCACCAGGAACTTGCAATCAGCCATCCTCATGGCCTCTTCTTCCTCATTCTTTCCTGGTTCAAGAAGGAAGTCCAAGATGTCCCTTGGCATCTTGGGTACAGACGAACCTTCACCTACCTCTGTCTGCTTTGGCTTGGCCGGCTCGACTAGACGTTCTTTGGTAACTGCTTCAACCTTCGGAACGATCTCAGCCTTCTTGGTTGCATCTCCAGACGACATCTTTATGTTGAAAAGTGAAAGTGATCATTCCATCTGATTTTCTGTTCTATTTATAGACAGAGATTCATAAAACAATGAATCGACAAATTCATCCGACAGCTCACCCGTTCATTACATTCATCTGACGGTTCGCCAATTCATTACATTCATCTGACGGTTTGCCCTTTCATTCATCTGATGGTTCGCCCGTTCATTAAATTCATCTGACGGTTCGCCCGTTCATTTATCCAACGGCTCATCCGTTCATCATATTCATCTGACGGTTTGTCCGTTTATTACATTCATCTGACGGTTCGTCCGTTCATTCCATCCATCCGACGGTTCACCCGTTCATCTGACGGTTCACCCATTCATTCAATTCATTTGACGGTCCATCCGTTCATCCCGACGATTCATTTCGTTCATTCATTTCGTTCACACATTTTGACGAATCATACATTTTGTTCATATCAACAACTTGTCATCTTTGATTAAGTTGTTTACTGAAATAATGATATTCAATAAATTATATTTTGATATGTCCATATTACCTCTGAGCAGATATAATTGAATATAATTATTTTCCAAAATCAAGAAATATATCATGTCTTGCACCTCTGAATATATTTTCTATCGCTATTATTTATATCTGAATAAGATATGCAATAAATAATATATCCACAAAGAAAATGTCTTTTTATTGATCAAAATTGGAAGACATTACAAAAATACATGCCACAAAACAAATTGAAGATATAAAAAGTCTTTCTCATTCTGCTGGCGGAGTCATCAAGCTAGTCATCTGCTGCTTTAAAGTTTGCAGCCGCTCCTCACGAGAGTCCATCACTCGCTTCCTAGCTTCCTCCATCCCAGACTTATCGTCAAAAGATGGCATGGTTACTAATCTGCGAGAGATTTTAGCCTGATGAGTTGCGACATACTCAACTCTTTCCTGAGTCAGAGCATTCAGTTGTTGAACTGCAGTTTGATGTTCTGTGGCCTCATTCTCCAGAGCAAGTTGAACAAGTCTCAGCTCTTCTTGAAGACGGACAGATTCTGCTTGCAGCTCAACAACTTTCCTCTTCTTCTTCTCAGCAACAGATGCTATTGTTTCCACTTAGGAATTATACTCAGCAGACTTAGTAGAGAAAGTGTCCAAGAGAACTTGGAGATCAACTTTTGCCACTGCAACCTCTTGTGACATCTTCTCAAATTCAGCCAGTACCAAAGGCTCCACCTCCCCCCTATTAAGCTCTTTGTAAATCTTAACCGATGCCTCCAGCTCATCTAGTACATGTTCAAGAAAAATGGCTTGAGCTTCGTCGCCTTGACCGCGGATGGCATTGACCAGATAGAAGGTTGGACCTCTAACTGTTGAGAAACCAGCATCTTCTTTCTCTATCACCCTATCCACTAAGGGTCCCAACGAAGAAAAGAAAAGGTTGGTGAAGGAGCTTATGATAAAATGGTTAGTAGCCAGAGCACCAGGTGTAGCGGCTACTCCCGTTGACGACGAAGCAGCCGGTGCTTGGGATAGACGTACAGCTTTTTGCATATGAACGGAGGGCTCTCTGGATAGAGGAGCCATCGTAGAGCTAGCTGCCCCTCCCGGATGTTCTTCTGCAAAATCAAATGAAACTTATCATTCTGGTTTCATTTGCAACTAATCGAAAAGGATCAAAAGTAAAGGCAATCTTACCTTGGCTTGCCCCAGCGACAAGTCTGTCATCTGTTGGCACAGGTTCCAATCTAGTAGAAGTAGCCTCAGACATTACTGCCTGGCTACTTCCTGCCTCGGAGCCACCCGAAAAATGTCGGCTACTACTAGCTATAGACGTTATTGGCACTATGTCTGTGCATGCGGAAGGAACTGGAGAAGATTCAAGTTCTGCATGGATAAAAATATAGATGTCAGCTGTTTAATCTATGAAAAGAAGGTTGATAAAATCATTTAATACCTTTGGGATCAGCAGGAGTAGTTTCTTCAGGTGCTACTTCTTCACCCGCATTCTTTTCTGGAGACACATGCACCTCAACATCCTCTTCAGGATTTAGCGTGTCATCAACAGCTTCTGAGGATACATGGACATTAGCGTCCTCTTCTGGATTAAGTATCATCAACAGCTTCTGTTAATGTATCTGTACTGTCCTCTGGCACTTCTTTGCTGTTAGTTGCGACGATCGGATCTACATCATCCTGCAGGCCGAAGTCGCAATTATTTAATGCATCAATCATTAAACAATCTTCTTATTCACGGAGTGTTCCTGGTATAGCAGGAAGCTGGGCAGTTTCTACCGTGAGTGAAGGAGATCTTAAAACTTCATCTTCTCTCTCCATAATGTCTTCCTTGGGCTCTACAGCCTCATCCCTCTGTTCTGGACTAGGAGTTTCCTACCTGGGTTCAGGGACAGGAGTAGGAGATGGCATTGTAACTCCGGCAATAGCACTAGCTACGACCGATGACATAGATCGAGGAGTGACTACCTTCTTTCTCCGGAAGACTATCTTCTTTCTATGTAGAGGTCTCTCTGGACTCTCTATAACCGTAACATTGTCTTATTTTTGGATAGAGGTCGGGGTTGCCGCCTCTTCTCTTTGAGTTGATTCGGCCTGCTGCCGAGATTATGATCGGGTCGTGACCATTTCTGATGGTTCCAAGACAAGTTCCTTCTTCGCAACTGGAGAAGAAGGTTCCTCTCTCCTTCTCTTCCTCTCCTTGGCGGGAGATTTGATAACTTTCAAAAAGATGCGTAATGGTTCGTTGACTTCTTCTGGGAAGTTGGCTTCCCTTGAAGCTTCCAACGGTGCATCGGCCGGTTTACGCTCTTCTTCTTTGCCAGGAGCCACCACAACAGTTGTTCCCTTCTTTAATCTGGTCGCTGTCGCGAAGCTATCGGCAAGACTGAAATTTTTAGCAAAGGTGTTTGCCGATGTGTAGAAGATTGAATATGTGTACAACATCCGCGGGCCATGGTCGCTCTTCGTCGGCATCGAGAACATTATTCTTGTATCTCGAACGTTATAATAAGCCCAAGCCCGAGCGCCATCGATCAAATATCCTTGTCCTTGCAGGCATGTTATGGCGTTATCCACGTAGAATTGGTCATAGCCGAATTGACGGGCAAAGCGTCTAGGAAGATATGGTTCCAAGTAACATTCATCTTCAAATCTATAAACCAAGTACGACGGCCTAATTGTCCTCAGCCAATCAAATGATGCATAACCCAAAGGCTGCCTCCCAAGATCAACCAGATTTGTAGACATATGTTCATAACCAGTCAGAGGGGGAACACAATAGAAATTCCACCCTTTCCCGAGATTCAAAGCTCGTCTGTAATCTCTTAGGCTGGTATATATCCATTTGCTTCAGGAGAATCTCCTTAAGAAGCTGCCGCCTATCGCTCCCATGTCAGGATTCATCAATGAAGGATAGTGCAGAAGCAACCATCCGAACAAATAAGTATAGGAAAGCTACAGCCGAGGGAAGTTCCCTTTCTCTCCTTTCCCCTTGAGCATTGAATCAACAAAAAGACGAAGACCCGCATTCATTCTGCAGGTCATCGTCGATAGCAGATCCATCCGGTAGCCAAAGACTAGACGGACGACAGCAAAGAGCACGCCGCGATGGAAGTGATCTACGACGCTTGCTCCAGGGACGACGAATCATCGGAGCCAATATGTGAGGAAACCCGCCAGCTAGGCTACCTTTGTCATGGGCCTATAGCCCATTCTCATGAAACTTACAATAAAATCTCCTGTCTTGAAAGGAGGATATTGAAGTTCATCATCAACCTTGATGTCCATTTCCTTGTTTTCCTCCATCAATCCTATCACCTCAATATGGCTGAGTGGTTTGGAGAAAGTAGGATTGCACGTATCGTGATCCTTAGTCTTCTTCTCGATGATGTGGTTGAGGAAGAGATTGCACTGTGTGAAAAGCATCAGATTGCGCTAATACAGTCAACAAGCACAAAGTATCTAGCTGCGCCAACTTATCCACTTGCGCAAGCCATCAGATTGCGCTGAACAACTTGCGCAAAGCATCAGTTTGCGCTGGACAGCCTTACGCAAATTAGCAGATTGTGCTGAACATTTGCCAGCGCTTTCCACCAATTGTGCAAGAAAATAGTTTTCATAAAAATAAAAACTGTTGAGTTTATGCAACCGAAACCCTAAACAGGGCGGCGCAATACAACCAAATCTCTAAAAAGAGAAAGGTTCGAAGGTTCGACAATGTCAAAGAACCCTAAAAAGGATTTTTGATCGAGTTCACTACCTTGCAGTGCGGGATGACCGATTTCGTGACGAGAAATACGAGCCGCAGCCCGAGTCGAAGACTCAGCAGGGGCTTTGCCCTTCTCGGCGGCGGAGCATTTCGGAGCCATTGGTGTCGACGGAGAAGACGGAGAAGGGTCAAAGTTGGCTTAGGAGTTTTCTCTCTCAAACGTTTGGAAGCAAGTAAAGAATAACAGAAAGAAGAAAGAGAACTATTTATAGTTTTTCGAAAGTAAACAGACGCCTCAGATTACGCCCAAGAAATAGGAACTAATTCCTCCAATTGTGCAGACAGGGCATTACTTGCGCAACTTGATTTTAAAATCAAAATTCAAAGTATTTCGATGCTTTGAATCTTTTTAAACTTTGAAAACTTTGAAGGGGGTCTTATAGGTCCTAAAAATTAAGTTGCACCCATTAAAAAAGTCATGAAAATCAAATTGGGCATCCTTCAAATGAACTGTGCAGGAAACAGATTGCATAATACCTCAATTGTGCAGGCTGAACTGCGCACTCATCCATATGCACAAGCTGTCGTGGCCTCGTCATCATTATCTGATAGAAAATCAGATATTCTGACAGCTGACAGCCCGAAGAACGAGGAAACTATTCGTTTCTCGTGCAGCACAGCGCTCGAGGACAGCTGTACATGCAGTGCAAGCTACCAGCCCAATCGAAGTGCAATCTGTCAGATTTCCTGTAGCATAATTCAATCCAGCGTAATCTGAAGCCAGCACAGTTCATGTGGCGTACTCTATCAAGACAACTGACAATTTACACGTGGCCTATATGCCATCAATTACTCACCATATGGCAACCGTCTGTACATGACCAAGCACATTTCAACCAAACAATGCCACGCATCACATACAGGTGGTCCACGATCGAGTAACTGCTTGTGCAGTCCAATGTCTGTGCAATCCATCTTGCGTAACTTAGAATAACTAAAAGTTAGTTATTTCCAGAACTCTATAAATAGAGTTTCAAGTCTTCATTAACACACACATAGATCAGATCAGAGATCATTCAAGTCATCACCAGAGATCAGGAGTTCTTGCCAAAGCGCTACTGCATTCTTCAGAGGCTATCGTCTTCAAAGTTCACATCGTCCAAGGGATAAAGCGATCGTCATTCAGATCGGATTCCTATAGTTGTACTTTCCCAGAATTCTTGTAATCTTCTTACAAAGTTTATAAAATAAAGATCAACTTTTGTTTTTGCAAACAATGTGCATCCGGTCTACTTTGATGTCGCCGATGTATCCAGCGAGATACAGAGGACGATCGTACAGGTTGGTCTTGATGAGCATATCCTGTGGAGTGAGCACGATGTTGGGCATTGTACATGTACAATTACTGTCCTGGAAATTGCCTAAGCGAGCTCTCCCCTGTAAGCATGACCTGAGCCAAATAAGCGTCAACATTCTGGAGTGTTTCGCTCAGTACGACCAGAATATCCTTGGAGAGACTCAAGAGCTCATATAATGACAATTTTGCTGGTGTGTTGGCCAATTATGTCAGGATGTCAAAATTGTAAGGCCTCTCCAGCCCTTCATGTGCATTTTTACGGAGCGGCTTGTCAAAACGGGTCTCCCTTGGCTTAGGCGTGTCCGCCGACAGAGGCTGAAAAGGTCCAGGGGCATCAGCAGTGGCCGGCTGACGATCTTCAGCCGAGTTACCCGGTATGGGTTGAGATTGTGCACCGGACCGTGTAACGCAGCTGTTGCTTCTTCGGTTTCGGCTAAGATTGTGTGGCAAGACTTAGCCTTCCCGCCCTTCTTCTTACCGGTGGAGGATGATGCTGACTGGTTTACTTCAGGCACCAAGTCCGGGTGGACCCATATGACCTCCCCTCGTGACGTGGTGAGGGGCACCAGCCCAATCGTCTGGTCTCAAGGAGGTAGAAGATTAGCGACCTACATTGTTGCCCAGGGATGGATCATACGTTATCTTGAGTCTTCGTTGGAGGGAAGCTGCCGAATTAGACCGACACCATGTTGGCAGCCACGGTTACCTCCTCGAAATCAATGGTCAGAGCCATGGAGTCGATGAGGTTCTGGATGTACCGCTTCAATTGGAAGCAGTCCTGAGTAGCGTGGTGGACGTAGCGGTGGAAGTGACACTACTTCGGGCTCTCCATCTCTGCAGATCGAGGTTTACGTCTCGGTGGAGGGAGCTGAATTCTATCCCCTTGTAAGAGCGTGTTAAAGATGGGCTTGACATGGCTATCCTCGAAGGAGTAGGTCACCTGAGGCCACTGTTTCTCTACCTGCTTTGGTTCAGGCTTCTTGGCTGTATCGGCAACCATAGCCTATTTGCCTTTGGTGTCCCGGTTATTAGAGGAACTACCGCCGTTGTTGTTGTTGGTATTAGGGCGTTTGTCCTTATCCTCTCCATCCGAGATATGCAGCCCCAGTTGGCTAGCCTTCTTCAATTTTGCTTTTGCGCTAGTGGCGCTGATAATGAAGGCCTTTCAGTCTTTAAATTGATCTTCGTCCATCCAGAGGCTGATTGTGGGGAGCAGCCTCTTTTGGCAAAACTCAATTAAAGAAGTGTCTGGGTTACCAGAGGGTAATTTCATCGGGGTTTGGCGAAATCGCTCGATGTAATTCCTTGTCAGTTCTTTTTCTCCTTGAACAACGTCCATAAGATTTTACATCGTCACATCTTGTCCCACCTCGTAGAACCTTTCCAAGAATATATGTTTGAAGCCATCAAAGGAATGGATGCAGTTATCCGGCAGGTTATGGTACCAATCGAACGTGACCCCCTCTAATGCCCCGATGAATAATCGTATGAGGATGGCATCGTCATGCGGCAGATGGTCTGTTGTGACCTCGAAGTAGGTCATATACCGGCTCGCAGAGGTCTTCCCGTCATATGGATTGATATTGAATGGTTTGTATCATGGGGGGAAGGGGATATCTCTCCATGCAACGGGATATGGCTGTCGTATCCTGAGGTCCTGAGAGGATTCTTGGGCGTGAAATATTACACGGAGCTCCTGGACTTCTCTTCTCACCTCCCTAGCTTCTTCTGCAACAGTAGGAGCCGATATTTTGGGTGGATTGTTGTCTGGGGTTGGCACGGTCGTGTTTGAATCCGTATTGACGACGGGACCCAAGCTTATTTGACCAGGTGTCCTTGCTTATAGAGCCGGTAGGGCAGCATTGATCTCGTCCACTAACTTAATCAAGATTTGGAGTATGGCCTCAAGAGTGTCGAGGCGCTGCCAATCACTGGGACCGTCTTGGTCGTTAGCAGTGATGAATACCGTCCTGACATGAAGAGAAGTGGAAGGAACTATAGCAGACGTGCCCTCCGAATCATACCCTCGCATAGAGAAGTCGTCGGGGTATGTGGGAATATGCTCCTCTGGTTCAGACTCGGAGGAGGTGCTGCCCCCTGCATAGGAGGTTGCCTCGTCTTGGCACCTGTGGACGTTTTCAGGGACGTCTGAGTCTGTTGTATCTGTTAGGAGGATTGTTTCCCCTGGTTCATTTTCTCGGAATGTCGGATTGTTGTGGATATTCCGAGGAGTGCTACCCCCAGCTCCAACTACCCCCAGGGATGTAGATGATGAATCTCCAAGTGATAAAGATTTCGTCTTTGAGCGGGTACCTTGATAAATCCCTCATGTTACGGCTGTGGACAACCCCCTAGATGAGAGTTTCTTGGCCGTGCTGGTTGAGATTGTCGGGCTGGACATATTTATTTTCTTCCCTTCCTTACCGGTAGGGACCTTCTGGGTAGAATTATAGGAGGCAAAAGGAAGCACCTCGTCTCCCGAGCTTTGTTGTCGGACCAGTCCTGGCTGCTGCAGTCGTTGGAAAATGGACTGCCGGTCCTCTGGTACTGCTGTTTTATTGCAGCAGCAATTGATAATGACTTGAGTGCAGTGACGTCCATGGAAGGACTCTTTGCATGCCAAGATTTCTTCTCTCTCCTTGCGCTTGTGAAGGATCACATCTCGCAAGTCAAGGACATCTCGATCAACATTTGCACTCGCTTTGTGGGACCGGGTATCCCGAGCATACGAGTGCCTAGGTATCATGTTTGCTCCCTGATGCGGGGCTAGTAAAAGTACTTGCCCTCGATCATTGTTGGGAGACTCTTGAGAACCACCCTGTCCATTTGCCGTCGGGGGCTGGACACGGGCGGTTTTGTACATCATTCCATCAGAGGCCCGCATAACAGTTAGCAGGACTCTCTGACGGTCAGTAGTTGGGGCAGTTGACTGAGCTCGACGAGCCTGCGCTGTCCTAGACTTCTTTATTCTAGCACCCGAGGGTGCGTAGTAGGAAGAGTCCAAGCTGTGCCGTATAGAGTCTGGCACATCCTCATTGGAGCTTCTGAGGTCAGGCCCGTATGAGAGGCGGTCGAAGATTGAACCCGAGCCGCATAGGGCGGATGGTTGACGGCTGGGATTGGATGCCGCATAGGTCATTTTCCTGCGGCTGGGATTGTTGGCCGCATATGCATTCTCCCTGCGGCTGGGATTGTTGGCCGTATATGCATTCTCCCTGCGGCCCACACCCTTATGCGGCTTCTTCTTGGACCGCATGGAGTTCTTGTTTGCCCCCGCAAGTCCAGTATCGTAGTATTTTCCTTCGCTGGATTTGGGGACAGCAGGGTCCTCTGCGGCCTGAAGTGGGGCCGCATGTGAGTCTTTTTCGCGGTTTTGAGCAGCAGGGAAAACTTGTTCTAGAGCTTGGAAAGAGGCAACAATTTTGGGCCTCCATGCCCTGCGGGCCTTTTTTGGGCTGGCTCGCTTCTGGATTGGGCTAGCACTCCCTTCGGAGAGCATCTCTTCGAACGCTTGCTGGTCGAAACGAACAACAAGCATTTGTTGTGTGGAACCGAGTTTGGCTGCGTTCGATTGCATAAACAACTTATCAGCAGTAGAAAAGTTAGTCCCCAGTAATGTCGCCATCGTGTTTGCCATTGATCGTCGTAGAACAGAACAATTTTATTGGAGGACTGAACTTGACTCACAATTACAAACTCGCTTGTACAAAAGAGTGCCTAGGAACAAAACCTAGGAAAAGCAATCTAAGTACAATTGTTTAGTTTTGATTCTGGGGGTGAAGGTAGAGGCTCGGGAAAGTGTTATCAACTCTGCCTTACTTCTTGGACGATCGAACGCAACCTCGACTCAGGTGAAGAAATGCTCTCTGACGACACGAAGGGAAGAATCTGCTTCTGAGCTTTGTGTGCTTTCCTGTGCGTCTATATGCCTCTTCTTGCAAGGGAATAGCACCTTGTTATTTATAAGAATTCATAAGGAGTGGGATGTACAGCCACGTGGAAAATTTCCGACCACATAGTTGTAACTTTACCTCGAGACTCGGTTTATAGTGGACAGCTGGGGGTTGGTTGAGATTAATCATGATCTGTTTGTTGCAGTAAATCTGAACTGTTAAGACTTGGTCAATCTCTGCCACGTGTCGCAACTACTATTCTGTGGTGATTCGCATAAAGGATATATCCTGGCTGAGCCGCATGAGGGACTGTCTCATAACCGAGCCGCATGAAGAATGTCTCAAGACCGAGCCGCATGAAGGACGTCTCATAACCGAGCCGCATGAAGAATGTCTCATGACCGAGCCGCATGAAGGACGTCTCCTAAACCGAGCCGCATGAAGAATGTCTCATGACCGAGCCGCATGAGAGATGCTTCATGATCGAGCCGCATGAGAGGTGTCTCATGACTGAGCCGTTTAAGAAGTGTCTCGTAGTCGATCCGCATGAAGAGTTTTTCAGCTGAGCCGCATGAAGAGTCTCCTTTGGTTCGTGAACTGTGCCGGATGTCATTATGATTTTCTCGTCTTTTCATGAGCACGTCACGTCTTATCTTCGTGTCAGAGCTGTCATCTCTGTCAGAGCTGTCACTTTTGTGTCAGAGTAATTATGGCCAGCTACATAGGGAGACATTTATTGCTTAGGCTGATTTCGAACCGCATAAGGCTCCCCGTTGCTCTTGGGCCGCATGAAGATTTCTGGATTTTAAGCCGCATGAGGCTCCATGTTGACTTCGAGCCGTATAGAAAATTTCATTCTTTTCTATGCTTCTACACATACATGTTCAATAAAAATTCCTTTGAACAATGAAGACATTTTGACTACTGTCTCATGATATGGGACAAGATCTTGATGTCGAACCTCATATGTTCCTGTGACCTGATTGACAATCAGTTTAGAGTCTCCATACACCTTGAGATATTTAATATCCAATTATTTAGCTAATTGGAGACCAATAAGCAGAGCATTGTATTCGGCCACATTGTTGGAGCATGATTCATTCAAGGAATAAGCTCTTTGAATAGCTAATCCTTCCGGTGATACGAGGACAATTCCAACTCCTACAACAATGGCTCATTTTGGTCTGATTCTGGATGCTCCATCAAAGAATAGATGCTAGGCAAGAATTTTTTTTCTAAAATGATGTTAGATTCCAAAGTTTCATCAAGAATCTCGTCATATAGTTTAGACGTTTTGGGAATTGGATGAACCACTAGGAAATCAGCAAGGGCTTCACCCTTAACAGAATTTTGAGGAACATAAACCATATCATATTATGCTAATAATATGGCCCATGTAGCAAGCTTGGAATTGAGTGTACTTGGCTTCTTCATGAAGACCCGGAGAGGGTTAACTCTGGAAAAAATATGAATAGTTTGGCCGGTGATGTAATGTCTCGTCTTTTGAATATCAAACATCAAAGCTAGACATTCTTTTTCTACTGGACTATATCGATGTTCAGCCACGATCATTGTATAGCTAAGATAATAAATAGCTTGCTCATGATCTTCTTTGTTCTTCTGAGCTACTAATGCACCTAACGAATGATCCTTCGCTCGAACATACATTAGTAAGGGTATTCCTGAGATTGGAGGTACTAAGACTGGTGGGTTCATCAAGTACCGCTTTATGTCTTCAAATGCTTACTGGCATTCTTTAGTCCAAATAAAAGATGCACCTTTCTTCATCAATTGAGTGAATGGTCTACAGATTTGAAAAGAATCTCCTGATGTAAACAAGACGACCCTGGAATCCTCGTATCTATTTTAGGTTGTACGGAGGACGCATCTCTTGAATGGCTTTGATCTTCTCGGGATCAACATGTATACCTTTAGAGGTAATGACGAATCCGAGAAATTTGCCACTAGAGACTCCCAGAAATGACTTGGTGGAATTCATCTTGAGTTGATGCTGGCGCATTAGATTGAATATAGTTCCAAGTCTTGGATGTGGTCTTTCTTTAGACGACTTTTGACAGCAATATCGTAGACATAACATTCAACAATCTTTCACAAATTATCACGGAAGATGGTAATCATAGCCCATTAATAGGTGGCTCCATCGTTCTTAAGACAGAATGGCATGACAGTGTAGCAATAGACTCCCAAAGGGGTACAAAAAGATGTATATTTCTCATCTTCTGGATGCATCTTGATTTGATTGTACCCAGAGAATCCATCCATAAAAGACATTTGTTCGAATCCGAAAGTATTGTCGATCATGACATCAGTGATTGGAAGAGGAAACTCATCCTTGGGACAAGCATCGTTGAGATCTCTAAAGTCAATGCAGACTCTGACTTTCCCATTTTCTTCATAACTGGGACAACAATGGCAACCCAGTCAGGATGTTGTTCTTCTCTGACAAAACCACAAGAGATAAGCTTCTTGACTTCAGTTTCTATGGCTTCCATCATGTCAGGTCAGAATCGACATTGTTGTTGTATGGCCGTCCTTGCATTATGTAAGATGTTGAGCCTGTGGGTAGCTATCTGAGGATCCAGTCCTGGCATGTCCTCATAACTCTAGGCAAAGTCTTGCTTGTCTACTTCTGGAAGGCTTTTGCTGATGAAGATAGGTTTTGGCAAACTCTCATCTCCAAAATTGACATGAATTAATTGATCTTCAGTAGGTGGTTCTGTTGTTCGAAACAAAGTTTCTACTCAGTGTCCATTCTTTGTGCCGAAGGATCTACATCATGAGCTTCAACTATGCCATCCTTGTCACCTTCTGAGAATTCGGCAATCACTATATTAGAAGATAATGTCACTTGATGGATGTGCCCAACGCTGGTGTCAAAATCCCATGAAACAAAATGAGAAGAGTTAGATCGCTCTTCTTTGTCAGATTCGGAAGCTTCTGGGTTGGAATTTGCAAGGTATAGCCTAATCCACGCTTCATTTTTTTGTAGTATTGCAGTGATTTTCCTTTTGGAGCGGAGATACGAATGGGAGTTCGCCTTCCTTTACAGCCATTGAGACAAGCTTTAAAATTATAACCCATCTTTTAAGTAATATCTTTTGATTGTTGGCTATAACGACGAAGTTGGAGTCTCCCATTATCATCATTTTCGTCTTCCCTATTGGAGCAGGGTTCTCTTGACCTTCTGAGTAGTTTCGTAAGTAAAATTTCCCAGACCTGGTACCAGTTAAGGCTTCTTCTTCAGATACAGGTTTGAAGGACACCATGTTATAATTCTTCGTGTGGTGCTTGTTTTTAGAATGTTTCTTTTGACAGGATGAAGAGTTCTTCCAGAAACCCAAGCCAACACGAGATTGATTGTGTGGAAGGCATAGAGAAAGCGGTATTGGAGATCCTTTTCCATGATTCAAGCTGGGGGCCTTCTGTAGATGATATCCCATCTTTGTCATTAGTTCACGGGATTGTGAACTATACAAATGGAAATTTGGTTGATACTTGGCCTCTGGCTTTGGCAGTGTTATTTTAGAGGAAGAAGAAGAATCTGCCACTGAGATGAAGTTAACAGTTAAAGGTGGAAGACATTGTTCACCCAATAAAGTCATATGACATGACGTATATTTGGTCGTCCTCTTGGACTTTGTGGATGAAGAAGGTGCTTCAAAATCCGCCACTAATTCCGGATGGATCTACATGATTTCCTCCTTATCAGTAAACAGAGGAATAGGACCATTAGTTCATGCAGGTGGGTGATTAACAATCTCAAAGTGGTTCTCGGGATGGGGACGACACTGTCCTACACAAGTTGAGCAGAAAAATTACTAAACTGTAGAGAGACGACATTAGCTGTTACAGTCTTTTCGTACTGTTGTAGAGTGATTGCACCAGAATTGACCATCTCCTGAATCTTGCCTTTGAGCCCATAACATGCTCGAGTCAGGTGTCCGATAAACCTTTAGTAAACACAATATTCATGATGGTCAGTTTTACCTACTTCCTCTGGCCATTTTGCATCCGGCAGCTGAAGTTTATTGTTCTTGTTCAGGCAATCAAAGATGCTCATGACATCATCTTCATCGAACGAGTAGGTGTTGATTGACATATTTTGACGACTAGAGCTTCTTTGCCTTTGACATTGATAGCCAAAGTCTTCTTGCCCTTGCGGTTGTTCTGACAACCACCGCTATTTGATGTAGCATGTTCATTTCTGTCACGATTAGGCATCTGAATGCCTAATTGTTTGAACTTATCAGTACTTTCTTCTGCTGCTTTAAAATTCACTATGAATGAAGGCTATCCTGGAACTGCCTCGATCCAGTCCACATGCTGATTATAAGCAGCAAGTTTGATTTGCAAGTGTCTATAGTCAAAGCATCTGGAGTTCTGAGAGGCATTTTGAGTACCTCACGGCGGAGTCGTTCAATAAACTGTTCGGTCATTTCATTATGTCGCTATTTAATTTTGATGAGGGCAGACATAGTCATGTCGTTTGTTCCCTCATAAAATCGTTCCAGGAACATTTGTTTGAATTCGAAAAAGGAGGTTATACAACCATCTTGTCATGACCCGCACCTAGTATAGGGGTACAAGAAGTGGGTACGTCCGGCCTATGCCGCAATGTAGGCAGTAGAACACTATTCTAGGTCACTATCTAATCAACAACTCACACAATTATATAATGTACTTGTCTAATCTCAACTCCGAACGGAGGACAAATATAGATATAATGAAATCTCAATCACAGTCTAAGCATGCACGATAAGATAACACAGAACTTTATAAATAAGACTAAATAACAACAACAAAACCAACTACTAAATAATAATAATCTCAAAACAAAATAATATGTCATCTTATTACAATTCACGTTCTAAAACATGAAAACTAAACCATGGCCACTAGCTAGTCTTCCGATCACTCCTGAGTGTCGGGGCCAATGGTAGCTAAGCCATATCCTAGTTCATAGTATGTAGGGCAAGTGTCCTCGGGGCAAGCATCTGTAATATTTTTAACAGGTCCAGTCAGGATAGGAACGAGCGCAATACATCTCACGCAGTTCATATCATTGCAAGAAATGTAAAGCATGCAAAAGAGTAAGATACATAAACTGTAAGAAGATGTACATGAAAACAAGAGAGATATTTGTAAACTGGAAATATATATATGATAAGTAAGAACTGTAAGTTACTAGTGATTCAGAGAACAATATGGTTATGTAAATGGCACGATGTTATACACGAGTAATCTACAGAGGTTATACACGTGTAAACTATAAGAATGATCACATAACCACCTCTACTCCCCTGTCCCCAATCAATACATGTCACGACCCACACCCGCTTTTCGGATACGAGGCGTGTCCAAGCCAAGCATACGCCGCAGTGTCGGCGATAGAATGCTATCTAATATACACCAGTCACAGAATTTGTAACCAACATGGCAATCTAGATCTCATCCACAGAATAGTAAAAGATATAATTAAGATCAATGAATGTCAATGAACTGGATAATAATATAATATGAACTAAAATATTTCCAAGCTATCAAGAATCCAAGTCACGTCCGGTGGATACAAATCCACTACCAATAGACGAAAATAAAGTAAAGACATGAAATAAAATAAACTTCGTCAAACTAGTCTAAATATCAAATTCATCTTCACTGCAGTAGTACCGTGGTCTGAAACTGGCTTAAACCCGCTCGTGTGCACCTGGCTCAAACCCAACTAAACCTGAAGAGATCATCAGGTCCTCAGAGGACTAGCAAGAAATATAATATACAAGCTTTTCTAACAGTTTATCATGCAAGAAAAAATCCAGAATAAAACAAGAAAAGGCTAGCCAATACTGATACACGATTATGAACAACTACGCATAAATGAACTGCTGGAAGAAAACAAGTGAACACGAGATCAAGGGATAACCAAACTCTCACCCCTAGTGTGGACTCGCAGGTTTGAAACTAATCACTAACCCTCGACCCTAGTGTGGACTCACAGGTTAGTTCAAGGCAATCACCCTTGCCCCTAGTGTGGACTCGCAGGTGCCAACAGTCAACCCTCGTCCCTAGTGTGGACTCGCAGGTTGAAAAAACGACAAATAGGAAATAGCAGTTCACTATAGCATATTCGTTCTATGATACGACTCGATCAAGCACAAGTGTGAAACGTATTCAATATGGCTACAAGACTAACTGTGAACAAGGACAATATAATAATGAAGAAACACATATCAACAACTGGATAATGAAAGAAAATGAACATGTAAATAAAGCTGTAATAAAAGACAAGGTATACTTGCCTGTAGTCCAGCGCTACTGGCACGAGTCAGAATTCGTGTTGAGGTCCAAGTAACCTATTTATAAAATTACAAAGTCAAAAGAGGTTTCAAGTAAAAGTAACCTGTCTACACAAGTTTTAAGGTTTCTATGTCACTGTTAACTAATTGGTTCCTTTAACTAGTTTGGTTGGATTTATTCAATAAGACTTACTTGGTTTCCCACCTATATTCACATTCTTATTTATATATACACGATTCTGTACTTGGTACCATAATTTACATGCAACCCCAAGTCTGATTACTCTACCTTTGTCTTCATAAATGTAACAGATGCTTCTACTTGCATACATTCCTATACCACCTTATTGCTAGTAGCCTAGTAATATTTCCTAGCCATTTGTATACAACATATACTAATTCTCCCTTATAGGATACAAGCTATCACTTAGGCCATTCCCTTCCCACCTGTGCTTTTGATGCCCCTGCAGTACACAGGTTGCCTCATCACTTGTTGGTCGAAGGGTACTCACGGCTTCCTGTTCAGTCAAGGATTTTGCTCTAGTGTAAACTGCTACAAGATTCCTAGACTCCTTACTTCCCCATCTGCTCAACCCAGTGGCTAATACACCATTCCCACTTGGACTCATGTGAGACTCGAAGTGCTCTGATACATTAAACACAGGGGTGACTAGGAAGTTTCAAACCCAGTTCGTTGGTTCCGGTCTCTAAGGTTGTAGATGGTGTCTCTACCAGCCTCGATAGGAACTGCACCCTGGATTGAATGAGGATACTCTGTTTCTCGTTGTTATATATACGTATTCCTCTTCCATCTGTATTTACCTGTCCCAGTATGCACTCTGGTATCCGATACTAGGATACTCTTACACCCACGGCAACCAAAACACACACACAGGTACAGGACTTTAACCTTGTTGTTCTGATACAATATTAATCATTATGGAGTACTCAAGTAACTTATAGATTGTGAAACTAAGAGGAATATTGCATGAAGAAAAATGTAAGAAGATTACAATGTACTGTGTACCGTTAGGAGAATTATTAGAAGAATTGTCAGAATACTTCACATAGTTGCCAATACCCTAAGAGCTATCATTTATGTTACTTAGGATCATTCATTATGAAAGTGAATATTATGTCATTTCTACAATTATGAAGAAAAAGAGATAGAACTTATGATGACCATTGAAAAAGCAACTTGACAGGTGGATAGGAGAAAGCATTTGCCCATAACTAATAATTCCTGCTAGATGCTCGGTTAGGTATAAAAGATGTTAACCAGGTTTAAGGAGGTCAAACTACAAAGGATGTGCTTGAATTAAGATCAAATAGAGATAGGGAAGACCTAACACGACACAGGCTAAAGGTAAATCAGAAACCCAGGTCAATAACATGACTGATATTATGCAAATGGTTTATAATTTCATAAGAGCAAGGCTGATTTCGAAATAAAAATCACATGCATACCTCCTAAAGCAATCTCAATATCCTAAATATGAAGTTAACAGAATAGGTAAGGAGGGTAGCTCAGAGAGATTAAAAAGGATTAACAAAATATAACTTGCCTGCAGTTAAGTTGTATAGGCACACTTAAGATACGACACAATAAGATCACAGCAACACAGACACATCATTGATTTGGCCTTTCATAGTATGATGAATTGTCTCTCATGTCCAGATATCCCTTTATTGTTTCCATAGGTGCATCATGTGTCCTAGACATCCAACAACACTCAGGTTCCATTCCTGACATACCACTTAAGGAATTCCCTACTAACTCGCCTATACTCAACCTGTAACTAATACTCGGGACTGTGTTTTTAGTTCTGAAATCACCCACCTATTGGTTTCATATCTATGGATAGCTCTTGCCATAATAGGTAACCCGTTTCTCTAGTGTTTAGTCTAGTCAATGTATGATTACTGATACAAGAGTCGAATATGGTATTAATAGGAATCTGGTACCAACAGTCGGATTTGTTGGTAAGTATCAAACTTGATACCAAAGTCAAGTAGGGTATCAAGTATCAAATCGATACAATAGTCGAATGGGATATCCATATCAGATCTGATACTAAGGCATACCACCTTATACCAATAGTTAATCCTCTATTCTTCCCTGACATCTATTCGAAATATATACCCACGTCCTATCTAAACCTTTCTAAGTCATTAAAACAAACATCACTTGGCGTAAAAGAAACTATAGCTACAAACACAGTTTACCTGACAGAGCGCGAGGCAAAATCAATCTGGTTTGCTGGCAACACGGTTGCTACGCTCTCGAAGGGAGGGAGTTTGAGTTTATTAGGTTTTTGAAGAGGAACCGATTTCGGCTGCCCTCATATACATATATATGTAGATTGATCACAGGGAATTAGATAAGGATCTGGTTTAAATCAGATCTGATTGAATCCCATTTGATTCATATAAGATATCTGAGTAATCTCTTGATTGAATCTCTCAATCTCTTTAAGGAGTCGGTCAGAGGGAAGTGTTAGATGGAGGGGAAATTTAGGTTTTTAAAAAAGAAAGATTCAGATTGAATTTGATCATGCCAAGGATTGGAGGGAAACTTCTATTAACATTTCGAACAGGGCCTTATAAGGGAAACGACCAAATCCACTTTGAATTTGAAAGATTGCATAAAGGCCCCTATTCATTTGGGCCTTATAAAACCCTTATTTTTCACTTGATACTTATCTAAGGTTAAATAGCCTTTATGTATGTATATATATAACAAAATTTCAAAAAGGGGAAAAAGTTGGGCTAAGGGTTTACAATACACAAGGATCCAGTCAAGTTATGTTATTGTACATGAAGTTTAGTTTGTACAAGAAGATCATGTGAGCACATGAGAGTACACAATTTCACACAATTTGTACACGAATAATACGAATACAAGGAGAACACAATACCCATGATAAAGTACACGAACACGAAATACCCGATGTATCCAATGAGGGGATAACATCGCATGAAAGATCCATAAAATACTAATCTACGATAACAAGTGTCAGCATCAAATAAAGTAATATAGAGCATGAATATAAGTCCTAACAAGTATGAAATGATCAGAGAATGTACTCGCCTGCTATCTGAATGACAGATGAATATCAGATGTGTGAACCGGAGTCACAGTATCCTAATTAGAGCAATATAGATTATGATGTATCCAAAATAAGGTAAATGAATTCTACAATGCAATCTACATGATTCTAAGCTAATCTAGGTCAAAGTCAACTCTCGGTCAACCTTGGTCAACACTATAGTCAAACAACAACCTATAGGGTCACTCTATACACTAGGCCTATGTACAATATAGATACAATACATACATTCATGTGTACATACTTAGCTTACATACATATCATATTTCATATCATGCATTTAACATAAACTTACCTATATACATACATTACAATGCATACTTTATATATCATATACATATGCATTTATTCATAACATTACATGTATACATTCATATATTTCATTACATGCATACATTTTATATCATGCATACTTGCATTACCTACATGCATTATACATTACATTATGTATACCTATCATACATGTACATTACCTACGACATACATATTTATAAATGCATACAATTAGATATCATACATGTAACTATACATGTATTGCATTCATTATTGGAAAGAGGGAAAATTGAAGGACTAAAATGTAGAGGAGACATAAATATTTGGACTGTTCTCAGTTTTTAAGTACAAATAATCTCAGTTTTATATATTCAACATTACCTACTTAACATTCACATTCATATAATCATGGATTACATTATATTATTCCTATATGCTTACATTTCAAATAGAAGAGGGAAAATAATGGGAAAAAATTGGAAGGAAAGGGGAGGACTGAAACAGAGATTTTACAATACATGGATATCATTCTCATATAACTCAGTTTTTCATATGTTAACAGTTTACATAAATATAAAATCCTCTGTTTACATTTTCAGTTTGCACTAAAAACTCAGTTATACTTTCGAATTTCAAGTATCAGTCATAAATATGAATCAGTGAACTAATGTTCATAATTTTTATAACGAAACTCAAGTATCATTCAAAACCTTGGTTGTCATAAATGAAACGAAAACCTGAATTCGAATCCGATTTACAGTTCATCTCAGTTGTCACTCTCAATTGAAAACTCAATTAATACTCCATGTATCAATATCCTACATTAAGTTACAATTGAAAACCTAAACACGTCTACATCTCATATTCGATTTGAAATCCCAGGTAAAAGATATAAAAACTTATTTGGATATGTAGGATTCGAATTAGACATCTAAACTCATTTCGAAATACCAATATACCTGTAACAGGAAAAATCCTATTTCGAACCCAATTTCCATTTGAAAAACTAAGTCAAACATGGAACCAAAATTTTGTAAACAACATCCAAATCCCAGGTTTCACTCAATCTCAGGTTTTAATTAAACCTCAGTGATCATATACAAATCAATTTGAGATACAAAATCAAATCCAAAAACTCAGTTTTTATCCCCGTATCAGTAAAATGCAATTTCTAATGAAATCGAACACAATACAAATGATAAACCCAAAATCAGTTCAAACAGAGGTGAGTCACTATATATTCGTGCCAAGGGTGATTTCGTGTCCACATAACTGGACACGAAGTGTCCAATTTTATAATAAACAGAGAATCAACAATAGCAACCAAGACAGGGTCGTATAGAGGTATCGAGGGGTATAGGGACTCGTGTGTCCACCCTCGAGCCTCGTGCTCATGTCTAGGATTAGGTCAAGTATAGCGGTGTGTTTCCATGTGTCTGCATCGTGTCCATCGTGTGTCGAGTCGCATGGGTATGTGCGTATCAGATTGGAATTTCTGTGCATAACAGTGTGGTTCAAAACCAGTGCACGCACGAGAACTCCCTCGATACGATACCAAACGATACGAAACTCAAGGAGGGCCTTGTCAGAGGTTGCCCCTACCTATGTTCCAAGTGGCACGAGTCCACGTGGCGTATCGTATCCAAAAACTGTATCGGGTAGCAGGACAGTGGACCATGGTCTCGTACACAGGTTCGTGTCCAGCTTTGGACACAAAAAGGATATGAAAATATGCTCAGTCAGTGGGGGTTCGAAAACACACATCTAGGGCTTCCCAAATATGAAATTATTGAAAATGGAGAACAAAAAGTTCACATAGGCATTTCATCAAATACTTTAATATACACACCTATACGTGTCCGATACGCATTTCAAACAGTCACGAAATCAAACCAAACTCGAGGGATAGCTATGGGAACCCTAAATGAATGCATCTATGAAGAAAAATCAGGAATTTAAAGGGTTTAAAGGCTATTACCTATTGAGAGTCAGATCTCAATAAAAAGCCTAGGAATAAGAATTCTCCTCCAACTTGCAACGGTCCAAAGCTTCCAAATCCTTGCTAGCTACCCACCAATGGCTTCTTCTACACTAGGGGAGTGTGTCGGAATTGATTTGGTCCAATTTAGAGTTGATTTGAAGAAAGGGACTAAAATTGGGGAAGAACACTAAATTAGTGTTTGTAGGTTTAAAGAAAGAGGCAAGGGGATGTGAACATGTGTTTATATAGGGGTGGGGGTCTCTTGATGGTAGCCAAGATATAATTATAGGGTTAGGGTTAAGTTTTATAAGGTTTGGAGGCCTCTACATACATAATTCAAGCCTTCCTAATAAAGGGACTAAGTAAATATCTAGCCTTAAACAAATATCTACCTTTAAACTAATATCTAGATATTTCTAACCTTGTCATGTAATGGAAACTTCTAATCTAACACCTAGGCTAGTGACTAACATGTAGATTAGGGAAATTTCTAGGTTAAGGCCTAATATCTCAATTAGATCAAAATCCTAATTAATTCAAAAGTCACAAAATGACCAAAATAAGGCTAAAAAGTTTTAATTAGTAATTCTAATCACATGGTTAGGTCCCCATGGTCATGGTTAGTCTCTAGGCTTAACAATTCTAGGGTTACACTAGCAAAACACCTAAATTACAAAGCATCAATTTAAATAGTTTTAAAATAATTAAAAATCACCAAAAATCATTATCGTAAGTTAAATCCTATTATTTGATAATTAATATTACAAAAGTTTAAAATTACCCACATTTAGAAAAGTGAGAGTTACAAATCTAGCAAACTGCAGTACCAGTCGTAAGCTGCAATGCTAAGCATCGGACGAATACCGTAGTGAGTAAAGCATCGTTTGGCTGTAGTTGATCAGTCATTACCTCAAAGTGATTAAGGTACTGACTGGGGGATGTGCTGCAATCAAACAACATAATAGTAGGGGGTTTATATTTGGGAGGAAACTGAACTTCCTTCCACTCTATGGGATAAGGCTGCTTGAGCCCAACTTTTTGTAGGCCATCTTTCTGCTTGAAGGCTTCAAATTGAGTACGTAAAAGTTTTACGGACTCATTAATATATCCTGATGATTGTGGAGCAATGAACTAATTTGATGTGTTATGAGGAGGTACTGCATGATAAGTACCACCCCCAGCACCAAATTAACTTGGAATAGCATGCACTGGTATGGAAGTGGTATGAGGAGACTGTACCCTGTTACGACCCGCACCCAAGAGTAAGGGCACGAGAAGTGGGTGCGTCCAGCCTACGCCGCAGTATCGGCGGTAGAACGCTGTCCTAGGTCAATCAACTAACAATATATAAGGTACCGTACAACATATACACTCCGAATGGAGGTGACATAGCAGAATATAGTCTCAATCACATCTAAGGTGGAATACGATAAAAGATAGATAGATAAAACTAAAATCCACAAAGAGATACAACAGATAGAAGACTAAGTGTCTATGATATCACAAATCCAGAAAGAATCTCAAATCTCAAATACAGTAATCCATAGAGTAAATACAACTCAGGACAACTGAAAATAAATAAGAAAAATCGTACCTATCTACTCCAACCTCTACTGTGTCTCCTCTAGGCTAGCAGGTAACCTCCAAGCTATCTGTAAAATTTATCAACAGGTCCAGTAAGGACGGGAGCGAGCACAGTACATCTCACGCAATTCAAAATATGATAGGATATATAAATATGCAATAGAGTAAGATACATGAAACGCTGAGAATATACATGAGTAAAAGAGAAGACTGTAATAAAATATCTACTATAAGTAAAGAGCTACAGTGAACTAGTGATTTAGAGTACAAGCTAGACATGTGAACGGCTTGATAATAAACATGAGAGTTTGCACATGACTATACTACTTTGGAAATTGTCTACATGACTATTTATACTCCCCCGTACCCTAATCAATACACAAGGATCCAGACAGGTTATGTTATTGCACATGATATCACATGGGGGCCCATAAATGGGTGTACATTAATGTAAACATGGGGGCTCCGTGAATATGAGATTACATGAATCACGAGAGTGCATATGAATGGTGAAAGCACAAGAATACATGATAAAAGTGAAATGCACATGACATGATGTAACCGATGCTCCCGAGGGGGATAACATCTCATGAAGGGATCCATATAGTACCAATCCGTGTTAACAACATGACAGCATCAAATAAAGTAATCTAGAGCGTAAATATAAATCCTATCAAATATGAAACGGTCAGAGAATGTACTCGCCTCGAATTGGTTGGAGTTGATGTGAGCGACACGAAGTAGGTACAATGTTATGCTCCACAAAGGGTCCCAAACGACGACACGGGCAGTCCCAATGAATCCAGAATAGTCCAAATAGTCTAGTTTGGTATATAAAAGTCTAAAATCAGGATTTGGTACGATAATCACATCAAGAAATATGAACCGACTTAATAGTTGCGATTATTAATTTTTATGGAAATATAACTAATTAAATATAGATAATTGTTGGAAATCGTTATAATGTTAGCAACTAATTAATCATAATATTTTAGATATTAGTTTTGAATATATATAGAAAACATTTTGTACCAAAACTCCAATTTATCAAATATAAATATTTAGGTCAAACTGGATACTAATTTGGAAAATATTATTACACATTTTTATTCAACTACCAAAACCTAATAAAATTCTTAGACCTTGAGCGTATTAATTATTGATCAGCCCAACCCAAATGTTAATACATATATATATTCATATATTAAAACTACGGGCCGAAAGCCCAAATCCAGATGTGAATAAATATATATATATATATATTTATATATATAATTAGGGGCCCAAAGCCCAAATCCAAATGTGAATAAATATATATATATATTCCTATATTAAAATTATGGGCCCAAAGCCCAAATCCAAATGCATAACTAAAAATTATAGGGCCCGAATACATTCCATTCAAAATCCTAAACCAAATAACTAATAACTTTAACTAAAAATTATCCTAACTACAAATTAATAATTAATCAATAATATTAATAATACTAGTAACAATATTACAATAATACCTTTAATAATAAAAATAATAAAATAAATATCATCCTTATTACCACTATTATACAATACATATAAACTAATATATACTAATTTATATTAATACACTATATATAAATTAACATGGGGGACCTCTGTTCCCAAATTGAAATAAGAGAGAGAGGCTCACTATGGGGTTTGGTCGGCGGAGGGGTTTCGGTGCGGAGCAGCGCCGACAGGAGACGGCCGGCGGCGAGCAAGGCGCCAGGGGCGGTCGGGAGTTACGCCGGCGGCGAACACAGGAACGGAGGCGCGGCAGATCAAGGGGCTCGACCGTCCAGAGGCATACGGCGGCGGACGGAGCTACGGCACGGCATCGGAGTTGGGTCTCGCCGGCGACGCTGGGAGGAGCGCCCGGCGGAAGGCGGACAACGACGGCAAGGCGGTTGTCCACCGGATCTGGCGGAGGACGCTGGGTCGGCTGACTCGCGGTAGGGCGACATCGCACGGAGGTGCCAGGGCGGAGGTCGAAGGCTCGGCGTTCGGGTCTCGCCGGCGGCGCGATGCTGCCAGGAGTTGGCGGTCGTGCGACGGAACGGGCGGAGACGGCCGATCTATGGCACGTCCGGCTGAAGTGGCAGAACGCAGGTTAGGTTTACTCTTGCCCTCTCTCTCGTTGGTGTGGTTTGGTGGTGCCGGCCGGTTGTTGCCGAGGGGTGGAGGCCGTGGACAGTTTTGATGGTGGTGGTGATGGGTTTTGGATGGTGGCGGTGGACGTGAATGAATGGTGGCAGTGGCGCGGCGGTGGGATCGAGAAGAGGAGATCTAGGAGGAGGAGTGGTGGTCGGGAAAGAGGGTCGACAGATCCGAGGACGGGGAGTCAGGGATTTGTCGGCTTGGCGACAGGATCGGGAATGGCGATGATGAGGTGAGTCGGGGTAGCGTGGTCGGGTTGTGGTAGTCGTGATGTTTTGGAATGATGGCGGTGGGCGGCTCGATGTGGGGCGGTCGGAATGGGTGGTCGGAAGGAGGTGGTGAGGAAAGTTGGGCCGAAGTTGGATGTCGGGATGGAAAAGTAGGGTGGCGGCTGTGGAAACTTAGGTTTAGGAATTTCTAGGTTTAGAAAATTGTTATGTAAACATTGGGGAATGTGTCTATTTATAGGGGAGTGGGGAAAACCTAAGAATCAAAAGTGTAAATGTAATAGAATAGAAAAATAATAATAAAAAACACTAACAGCTAACTATAATGCTAACCGCTAACAGTAGCTGCTAATCCTAACGTTATCACCATCTACTGATTAATTAGCACTAAATAATTATTAGCTATAAATTAATTAATTACCCGTTACCACTAATTTAACAAATAGGCTAATTACAATTTAGCCAATATTTTCTAATTACTAAAATAATACCAATTTATTCACCAATTATTTATATATATTTAACAACCATTTATTTAGTAAATAAATATATTTTGAAATTTCAAAATTCAATAAACGTTTCTCCATATTGAACAATATTTAAAACTTATTAATTTTAAGGAATAGATAGAAAATTTTCCAATAGGATAGAATCGCATAAAATAGTAAACCAAAACCAACAAGGACCGATAGCAATTACGGTCAAAAGTATTTTCTCAAAAATTAGAATTTTACACGTTTTTCGAGATTCAGAAAATTTGGAGTTTTGAAAAAAAACAAAATTCAAAAATTCAAGAAATTGGTTGAAGGAGGTTACAAATCTACCCTCCTTAAAGAAATTTCGTCCTCGAAATTTAAGGGTTGAAAGTGAAATCAAAATATGATAGGATGTTAGGTAATATCTTAGACACGATTTAAAGAACGATGACTTGGCACGATCAATAAAATAAATTTCAAATTGACTTAGGCACGACTAGTGATTTTGTCATGATCGAAAGTCTAATGAGCATGATTAATTAGGTCATGAAATAGGATCTGAGTTCGAACGTGATTTAAAATTTAGAAATGATCTAGGTTTTGGCACGATTCAAGATTTGACTACAAAACCAAAACTTGGGTATACTTTAGGAACGGAACCCTAAGCACGGTATCTATAGAATCGAATTTATGGCAGGAGCAGAAATTGGTTCAGACATAACCAAAGTCTAGATTTCGGCACGACTAATCAATCATATAGTTGTGACCGGGTATTAAGGTTGTTTTAGGCACAATAAAAAAATTATTTCTGATATGATCACTCAATTTTATGACAAGTTCATAATCAAGTCGGGTAGTCGTGATCAAGGAAAAAATTTCAAGCACGATCCATAGGCAAAATTGGTATGTATAGTCATGATCGTTAGAATCACGACCATGGGATTCATAGTCATCTAGTCATGCCAGGTCATCTAGGCATGACTAATCACAAGGAGTTCAGATATAATCAGGAAGTAAATCATGGTCAAAAAAGAGTTTGGGTATCAGTGTTAAAATCCAAACATGATCATAATCGTTAGTTCGACACGATCGAAGATAATGTCAGTCTAGGCATAACCCAACATCAATTTCCGGTACGATCAAGAATAGTATGAAACCTAATCGCGATTGGAACAGAATTTAGTCATTTCTAAGAATAAATCAGAGTTTTATGCACGAGTGATATTGGTATCGAAGTTTGATTACGATCAAAATTAAAATATTGGCACGATAAAGAATAGGGCTAATCAATATTTGAATTTAGGTTCGAAAAGAATGAAATCGAGATTTTTGAGCAAGAGAAACATATGATAGAGATCCAGGTCACGATGGAATTCAAATAAATTGAGTACGGTCAAGGATCAAGACTATTGGTAAGATAAGGGGTACTATTCAAAGAAAAATCAAAAGTTCAAGAACGAATGTCAATAGCATTGAAATCCAATCACAATATATATATTAAGAATATTTAGTCTCGATACGATCTAAGTTGATCAATTCTGGAAAATCAAGATTTGGGCAATATGGAGGACAAGGTCATCGAAGTCTGAGCACGAGCATACAAGGATGGAGATTCAGGTCATATTTAAATTTGATTTAATTGAGTACGAACCCAAGATATTAATATGATAAGAAGAGATGATAAAAGTCGATTGGTCGTGGTTAAGGGAGCTAGGATTCAATGATATTGAAAACCTTTAAAGGGTGATTCAAATATATGGAATAAGTCAAATTCTTCATTTTGATAGGAAAACAAGAGGCAAGATTTCGTAGGGAAGTCAAGTTAATCATCTGTCTCTGATTTTATTAAGCTCATCTGGTCATAATTTGCCAATCGCATCTTCATATCACAAGTTCTGATATGAAAATTCAACCTTTATATGCCTACCACCAAGATTTTATAACATTCAGTCATCTAAGCCTTTACCATGATCACCATAGACAAAATTTCAAATTTCTAAAACATTTCCCATGAAGCATACCCCTCTTATTTAGGAATCAACACTTATTCATTTGATCAAATTCCAAATTCTTTCACCTCTAAATCCAGTTTATGAAATCCTTGAACTTGTTTAAATCAAGTCTCGTATTTACTCAACTCTAATACCACTATATCATACAAAGTTTATTCTTATTTATAAATCAACCTTCGTATTTTCTTCAACGTTCACCTTCTAATATTATCCTTTTTGAATTCTGCAAATTTTCTTCCAATCATCTAAAAATAATTCCTATAACTTAAAATCCTTGTGTTCTCTCTGTCTTTAGTAATTTCTTATAATACCTTATTCAATTTCGTATCATTATTGCATATAGTTAAAATCTCTTCTCTATTACTAAATCCCTAAATTTAATATCATAGCCTTAAAGTGTAACGTCTCAAGAATTATAACAAAAAATTTATCCAAGTTCTCAAAACTAAGTTGACCTCGAATATCATTATCAGTTTTTTTTTGAAATACATCTATGAATTATTCATGACCAGAAATTTCTGTGATTGTTTCTAAATTGATAACATTTATCTCTCGATTCCATTCTAAACCTTTACCACATCTCCATCTCAAAATTTTTATATTTGACATCTAACATTTTGATTCCTACAAAATCATCATATGATAACCAATTACGTCATTTTCGAACTAGATGATTTACGTTACTTCCTCAATATTTCTCAGGTAAAATATTATGAAGATTCAATAGTTTCAAAGTATAGCTGACAAAATTAGATACGAGACTTAGAATTGATGTAACCAGGACAGTTATATAAGACAAAGAATGATGGTAATAAAATATTGGCAGGAAGGAAAATGATAATAGAATCTGTTCTGCTTATCTGTAAAAAAAGAACCATTTTGAAACCAGAACTATAATATCAAATCCAAGATAAGGTCTAGCAAAAATCATCAATTCATTGTATTATGAAGAAATTCATAATTATAACAAGAAGTTACACAAAGTTTATAATAACAGCTAAAGCTACTCCTATTCCTACTCCTAAGTTAAATAATGAGAAACAAAACAAAACAGAATAGAACAATAATTATTCTTTTTTGAAAGACTGAAACAAAAGTAGAGAAAATATGTTTAAAAGTATTTAAGGTACAATCTGATAATCATATGCGTCTATCCAAAATCATGGTACTCTAAATCCTCATCATACTAGTAAACAAGACTACGATAATCACAGAGTACTTGATTAAGGCACATACCTCTAGAATCATGGTATTTAAAATTTTTGCGATGTCGCTAGCTTGGCTGCAAAAACCTTAAATTCTCACACCCGAGAAATATATCCAAAATCAGACTATATGTCCTCACCATGCTCGCTAATATGACTGTAGAAGACTAGATTCCATAACTAGATGACCTAGTCCATATAATTTTATCTTGACAAAAATTTAAATCAACAATGGATACCAGAAATCAAATTCATTAGCTAACAAAAAAAAGTAAATATAAACCGTTAAAAACAAATTTTGAGATATTTTATAATGAGATTTTCAAGGGTCATCCCAGGAATCTCTCAAGAATTATAACTGTGATTGAGTACCTTCAAAAATATATCCTAATCCTACTGCAGGATGTAGTGATACTCTAGTTCGAATACCACTACATAAACTCGACCTGCATGGGCCACCACTAAAAATGTGTCACGACCCGCACCCTAGAGTAAGAACACGAGAAGTGGGTGCGTCCAGTCTACGCCGCAGTGTCGGCGGTAGAACGCTGTCCTAGGTCAATCATCTAACAATATATAAGGTACCTGTACAGCATATACGCTCCGAATAGAGGTGACATAGCAGAATACACTCTCAATCACATCTAAGGTGGAATACGATAAAAGATAGATAGATAAAACTGAAATCCACAAAGAGATACAACAGATAGAAGTCTAAGTGTCTAAGATATCACAAATCCAGAAAGCATCTCAAATCACAAATACAGTAATCCATAGAGTAAATATAGCTCAAGACAACCAAAAATAAATAAGAAAAATCCTAGCTATCTACTCCAACCTCTACTGTGTCTCCTCTAGGCTAGTAGGTAACCTCCAAGCTATCTGTAAAATTTATCAACAGATCCAGTCAGGACGGAAGCGAGCACAGTACATCTCACGCAGTTCATAATATGACAGGATATATAAATATGCAATAGAGTAAGATACATGAATCACTGAGAATATACATGAGCAAAAGAGAAGATTGTAATGAAATATCTACTATAAGTAAAGAGCTACAGTGAACTAGTGATTTAGAGTACAAGCTAGACATGTGAATGGCTTGATAATAAACATGAGAGTTTGCACATGACTACACTACTTTGAAAATTGTCCACATGACTATTTATACTCCTTCGTACCCCAATCAATACACAAGGATCCAGACAGGTTATATTATTGCACATGATATCACATGGGGGCCCATAAATGGGTGTACATAAATATAAACATGGGGGCTCCATGAACATGAGATTACATGAATCACGAGAGTGCATATGAATGGTGAAAGCATGTAAATACATGATGAAAGTAAAATGCACATGACATGATGTAACCGATGCTCCCAAGGGGGATAACATCTCATGAAGGGATCCATTTAGTACCAATCCGTGTTAACAATGTGACATCATCAAGTAAAGTAATCTAGAGCGTAAATGAAATACTAGCAAGTATGAAACGGTCAGAGAATGTACTCGCCTCAAATTAGTTGGAGTAGACGTGAGCGACACGAGTTAGGTACAATGATATGCTCCACAGAGGGTCCCAAACGACGACACGGGCAGTCCCAATGAGTCCAGAATAGTCCAAATAGCCTAGTTTGGTATATAAAAGTCTAAAATCAGGGTTTAGTACGATAATCAAATCAAGAAATATGAAACGACTTAATAGTCGCGATTATTAATTTTTATGGAAATATAACTAATTAAATATAGATAATTATTGGAAATCGTTATAATGTTAGCAACTAATTAAGCATAATATTTTAGATATTAGTTTTGAATATATATAGAAAACATTTTGTACCAAAACTCCAATTTATCAAATATAAATATTTAGGTCAAACTGGATACTAAATTGGAAAATACTATTACACATTTTTATTCAACTACCAAAACCTAATAAAATTCTTAGACCTTGAGCGTATTAATTATTGATCAGCCCAACCCAAATGTTAATACATATATATATTCATATATTAAAACTACGGGCCCAAAGCCCAAATCCAAATGTGAATAAATATATATATATATATATTTATATATATAATTATGGGCCCAAAGCCCAAATCCAAATGTGAATAAATATATATATATTCCCATATTAAGATTACAGGCCCAAAGCCCAAATCCAAATGTGAATAAATAAATAAATAAATAAATATATATATATATATATATATATATATATATATATATATATATATATATATATATATATTCTTATATTAAAATTACAGGCCTATAGCCCAAATCCAAATGCATAACTAAAAATTATAGGGCCCGAATACATTCCATTCAAAATCCTAAACCAAATAACTAATAACTTTAACTAAAAATTATCCTAACTACAAATTAATAATTAATCAATAATATTAATAATACTAGTAACAATATTACAATAATACCTTTAATAATAAAAATAATAAAATAAATATCATCCTTATTACCATAATTATACAATACATATAAACTAATATATACTAATTTATATTAATATACTATATATAAATTAACAGGGGGGACCTCCGTTCCCAAATTGAAATAAGAGAGAGAGGCTCACTATGGGGTTTGGTCGGCGGAGGGGTTCCGACGCGGAGCAGCTTCGGCAGGAGACGGCCGGCGACGAGCAAGGCGCCAGGGGCGGTCGGGAGTTGCGCCGGTAGCGAACATCGGCACGAAGGCATGGCGGATCAAGGGGCTCGGCCGTCTAGAGGCATACGACGACGGATGGAGCTACGATACGGTGTCGGAGTTGGGTCTCGCCGGCGGTGCTGGGAGGAGCGCCCAGTAGAAGGCGGACAACGACGGCAAGGCGGCTGTCCACCGGATCTGGCGAAGGACGCTGTGTCGGCTGAATCACAGTGGGATGACATCGCACGGAAGTGCCAGGACGGAGGTCGGAGGCTCGGCGTTCGGGTCTCGCCGGCGGTGCGATACAGCCGGGGGTTGGCTGTCGTGCGACGGAACGGGCGGAGACGGCCGATCTAGGGCACGTCCGGCCGGAGTGGCGGAATGCAGGTTAGGTTTACTCTTTCCCGCTCTCTCGTTGGTGTGGTTTGGTGGTGCCGGTCGGTTGTGGCCGAGGAGTGGAGGCGGTGGACGGTTTTGATGGCGGTAGTGATGGGTTTTGGATGGTGGTGACGGACGTGGAAGAATGGTGGCAGTGGCACGACGGTGGGATTGAGAAGAGGAGATCTAGGAGGAGGAGTGGTGGTCGGGAAAGAGGGTCGACAGATCCGAGGACGGGGAGTTAGGGATGTATCGGCTTGGCGACAGGATCGGGAATGGTGATGATGAGGTGAGTCAGGGCAGCGTGGTCGGGTTGTGGTAGTCGTGATTTTTTGGAATGATGGCGGTGGGCGGCTCGATGTGGGGGCGGCCGGAATGGGTGGTCGGAAGGAGGTGGTGAGGAAAGTTGGGCCGAAGTTGGATGTCGGGATGGAACAGTAGGGTGGCGACTGTGGAAACTTAGGTTTAGGAATTTCTAGGTTTAGAAAATTGTTATGTAAACATTGGGGAATGTGTCTATTTATAGGGGAGTGGGGGAAACCCTAGAATCAAAAGTGTAAATGTAATAGAATAGAAAAATAATAATAAAAAACACTAATAGCTAACTATAATGCTACCAGCTAACAGTAGCTGCTAATCCTAACGTTATCACCATCTACTGATTAATTAGCACTAAATAATTATTAGCTATAAATTAATTAATTACCAGTTACCACTAATTTAACAAATGGGCTAATTACATTTTAGCCAATATTTTCTAATTACTAAAATAATACCAATTTATTCACCAATTATTTATATATATATTTAACAACCATTTATTTAGTAAATAAATATATTTTGAAATTTCGAAATTTAATAAACGTTTCTCCATATAGAACAATATTTAAAACTTATTAATTTTAAGGAATGGATAGAAAAAATTCCAATAGGATAGAATCGCATAAAATAGTAAACCAAAACCAACAAGGACCGATAGCAATTACGATCAAAAGTGTTTTCTCAAAAATTAGAATTTTGCACGTTTCTCGAGATTCAGAAAATTCGGAGTTTTGAAAAAAAAATTCAAAAATTCAAGAAATTGGTTAACGAAGGTTACATACCCCAAGGCCAATGTTGACGGGAGCAGATGTCGTTATAGGTTCTTAGGTCAAAATTAGATTCACAACCGGTGGAACCGTATATTGTGCCATAATCACAACATGTATGCCTGTCATCATCTAAGTCATGCACTTCAAAATGGCCTCCAATGCAGCAATTCTCTGCTCTTTACTGTTTGAACTGGAAGCATCTTAATCTTCTGTGACAACATAAGCAGTCACTTTTCTAGCTATCGAAGACGAGCTAGTAGAAAAGATGGTCCATTCAGAACTTTTACTATCGGCATCAAAGTCATATAAGGAACTACCCCCATGATGAGTGATGGGCAGATCCCTTTGACTGAAGGCGTCTTGGCTGGAATTAGGAAAATTCTTTTGATCGATTGTATCTTGGTTGGAAAGAAGATTCCTTTGATCGATTATTTATTGGTTGGAAGAAAGATTCCTTCGACCGATTATTTCTTGGTCAAAAGAAAGATTCCTTTGACCGATTATGTTTCGGCTTATTGATCTGGTGTGTCGGTATACTCCTTTATCGGACTCACGAATCTGATCTAAGTACCATTGACTGGGATTGCAGGATGCATTGTGTCTTGTATGCTTTCTACCCTAGTGCTTCGAGACGTCATGATGACAGAAGCGTACAATAATTCATCTTCATCCACTATCATTGGTTAAGGAACCTGAGCGTAGTTCAGACGGTCGAAGACAGACCGTTTTGCTGACTGACAAAAGTATTTGATGACCACCTCATGGTGATGATTACAGTGGTGGTCTTGTGGCTGTATTATAGGTGGATGAGACGAATTTGTGATCTTTCGCTTCTGTTGAAGAAGTTCATGGAGATCGGTTACCGCAACATGATGAGAAGAAGTCGGAAGAATATATTCTTTAACGATATTAGGAACTTGATATCGATTCTTGAGATTTCCTATTCCCTGAGTGTACAAGGAAGTACTAAGTTGATTAGCATAAGTAAGAGGGTTCTTGACTTCAGAAGTCTCTCTGGTGCAAGTTAGCCAGTGGCACAGGCTGCTTGCGTCTTGTTGAAGTTGATACTGGCTGGCGCCTGTTGAGATAGGTGCACAGATCAGAAAGGTGCGGCACTTGAGTATCTGTCTGAGATACTAGCAGTTTGCCTTGCTTAGATCTTGAGATACACAGGTTTAGAAGATCCTGAGTTGCATTCTTGGGAGTAGACAGAATCCCTTTTTGTGCTATATAACCTATTTCTGTGTGCTTGGCCTGGCAAAACTGGGTGGCAGAAAGTTTAGTTTGGACAGAACTCACTTTCTTAGCAAAGGTTTGATTGTCTCTATCAAGAGGAGTAAGGTTTCTGCCCAAAACAGCTTTTGTACTGATTGGCGCAAGGGTACAACCATAGTTGTTTTTTGCCGAGTCAAGAACCGGGGAAAAATAAGGAAATGCAAAGGGGCACTTTTCTTTGTTCTTTGATAAGGCAGAAATAGATGTATTCTTTGCCAAGATCATATTTGGTGAAAGAGAGGGAGTAGCTAAAGAGCATTTCCCTTTGTTTTGTGGCTGAGAGACTACAGGCACAGGTTGCGCAGGTTGAGGAAAGGCCAAAGGGCACTTTCCCTTGTTCTATCTAGCACTCCCACTAGATTAGTACTTCTCAGAATTCATAACTGGTGAGGAGGAGGGAGTAGCCAAAGGCATTTTCCTTTGTTTAGAGCCAAAGAGGCAGTAGACGCAGGTAGCACAAAGGCAGTATACACAGGTTGCACAGAACTAATAGTTGGTACTGCAGAGGACTTAGGAGTCCATACAGTACGCACCTTGCTTTTGGCAGCAACTAAGGTGCTCTTAGTACCCCCATCACTGATCATTGTTTCGTAGGCGGTTTGGTCGACTTGAACGACCAAAGTCTTCTACGTCGTGCCGATCGATGCGGTATCACATTTAGTTATCACTTTATCGTCAGAGGAGAAAGTCGTCCCCAGCAGAATCATCATTTTGTTTGCAAAAATAAAAGTTTGATTAGAAACTAAAAAAAGAGTACAAAAGTACAATTGATTTTTGGAAAAGTACAAATATATGAATCTAATCAGAAGACGATCACTTTATCCCTTTGACGATGTGATATCGAAGACACATGTATCTGGAGAATGCAATAGTACATTGTCAGGAGATTATGATCATTGGTGATGCTTTGAGACTGATTTGAAACTCTATTTATAGAGTTCTTGAAATAATTGTTAAGTAGTTATTCTGAGTGGAACGCACTTCAGGTTGTGCGCCTCTTATCCAGTTGTGCGAGCAGTTACTTTAACTGTTGGGGACGCGTGGCATCGTTTGAGTGAGATGTGCGTTATTATGGGTCGTATAGTGGATACGTTCTTCGAAATTAGTGTCATGCAAGCCACATCACCCTGCTTTTGGACATAAAATTTGATCAAGTGGAACCAACTATCCAGGTTGTGCGTGGGCGCAACTTAATAACTGGTGCTTTTGACTGGGTCTTCTGTGCTGTATTGATTAATTCTCGTGCCACACGATGACTTACGCGAGCTAGATATCAACATTAATTATATGCAGACAAAATCTCCTCGAGCGCCGCGTTGCACGGGATTCGAATGAATTTTCTTTAATTTTCGTGTTGTTAGTTGTCAGAAATGATGACAGCCGTTACAGCTTCTCGATGAGACTTGCCACGTGGCACCGTGCACTCTAGCTCTGACGCAACCTGAGACTGGCGCAACCTAATGATCTGGCACCACTTCATGATGGCACTCCTTAATATATGGCGCCCCTTGATTTTTAGCTTCTACACATGCTTCGGGTGCGATAGAGTAGGGCACGTCGCACGCAACTGTCCTAAAGGTAGGCTGAACCAACGACCCCCACAACAACAACAAAATTGAGGCCAAGCACCTCATGCTCTACAGGCCGCACAATAAAATGGCCATGATCGTCGTCCCAATGCCCAGGGGCGAGTCTACGCAATGACCCATGATGAAGCGTTTGCGTCTAACACATTCGTGATAGATATACTGCTTTTCAATAATAAACATGTTTGTGTACTGTTAGATTCAGGTGCTACATATAGTTTATATCGGCGGACTTCGCCGCCTAGCACAAAATTATCGTGACACCATTAGGCCTTAATATTAGCATTAACATACCATCGGGCAAGTCACTACTTGCAAACTTAGCCTGCAGAGACAATCATTTGTATTAGAGGTAAAAAGATCTATCTTGATGTGATAGTTCTAGACATTAAGGACTATGACATCATTCTGGGAATAGATTGGCTCGGCCTTTGCAACCCCACCATTGCTTCGTAGAAAAGAAGGTCACTTTTCGTATACCTAGAATGATCAAATTTTGCTACTCATGTGGTGAAGCATCGCCGACCTGCATGGTGATCTCAGCAATATCTTCTCAAAGGATGTTGCATTCTGGATGCGAAGGCTATTTGGCGTTCGTTCGAGACATGAGATAGGATAGTGTAAACGCGGGTCAGACCGACGTTGTGGCAGAATTTCCAGAAGTGTTACTGGACGAGGTGCCCGACATGCCACCTGATCGAGAGATTGAGTTCACCATTAACACATTCCCCGATACCCGATCGATCTCTAAAGCTCCGTACAGAATGGCCCCTACAGAGCTTAAGGAACTCAAATACAGTTGTAAGAGCTGCTCAACAAAGGATTCATACATCCTAGCATCTCGCCATGGGGAGCGCCTGTGTTATTTGTCAAGAAGAAGGACTGCTCAATGCGTTATCGAGAGCTGAACAAGGCCACCATCCAGAACAAATATCATTTGCCCCGTATAGACGACCTGTTCGATCAGTTGTAAGGCGCTTCGGTGTTTTCTAAAATTAATCTTCGTTCGGGTTACCATCAACTAAATATTAAGCCAGACGATGTATCAAAGTTAGCCTTCCGCGCATGATACGGCCATTACGAGTTCCTGGTTATATCGTTCGGCCTAAAGAACGCCCTAGCTGCTTTTATGGATTTAATGAATCGGTTGATTTGACCCTTCTTCGGCAAGTTAATAGTAGTCTTCATTGACGATATACTCGTCTACTCAAAGGACAAGCGGCAACACGCTAAGCACTTGCGGACCGTGCTTCAGACCCTTCAGGAAAATCAGTTGAATGCAAAGCGAAGCATGTGTGAATTCTGGCTGAGCAGCGTCGCATTCCTCGGGCACATCATTTCATTCGAAGGTATTGGATTCGAGCCAAAAAAAGTTAAAGCCGTTATCGATTGGAAACGGACAGCATCAGTCAGCGAGATTCGAAGCTTTCTTTGTTTAGTTAGATACTACCGAAGCTTCGTGAAGGACTTCGTGAAGATTGCATCGTCTCTAAGTCGCCTCACCCAGAAGGGATTCACTTTTCAATGGTCAGACGACTGTGAAGCTTCCTTACAGGAGTTAAAGCAACGGCTCGTCTCGGCCCCAATACTCATACTTCCAGAAGAGACTGAGGGATTCCAGATCTTCAATGATGCGTCCAACCAGGGTTTGGGGTGTGTGCTGATGTAACGGAACAAGGTGATATCTTTTGCTTCTCGACAGCTAAAGCCGCACGAGAAGAAATACCCCACCTATGACCTGGAGTTAGCGGCGACTGTGTTCACATTGAAATTGTGGCATCACTATTTTATGCCATGGCATGCGTGATCAACACGGATCACAATAGCCGCAAGTATCTATTCACGCAGAAGGAGCTGAACTTGCCGCTAAGGCATTGGCTTGAACTAATCAAAGATTACGATTTGACTACTGACTATACGCTGGGCAAGAGAAATATTATGGTAGACGATCTGAGTCGGAAATATATTGCCTCGCTATCTATCGATCACAGATTTCTATGTGACTTAGAAGAGATAGGCATCGACCTTCGGGTTCGATTCAGGGATGTACAGTGGGCACAGTTGCAGCGAGAGCCGAGCTTGCGAAAAAGGATCAAGACTGCTAAGAAGGACAATTCGTACCTGAAAAAGATGCGGTAGCTAATCTCAACGGGTAGGACAACTGACTTTACGGAAGATGAAACTGGCGTGCTTCGACTGAATGGTAGGCTATGCGTTCCAGGTGATTCAAAACTTAGAAATGAGATATTAACGGAGGCGTACTATACGAAATACACCTTGCATCCAGGCAGCACAAAGATGTACAAGGACCTCTGTACGACCTTCTGGTGGAACAAAATAAAGAGAGATATGGCACTCTTTGTATCGCAATGCATGGCCTGTCAACTGGTGAAAGCTAAGCATCAGAGGCCGGGCGAGGAGATGCAGGATCTGGCAATTCTGGAATGGAATTGGCAGCACGTATGCATGGATTTTGTTGTTGGTCTGCCGAAGACGTCGAAGGAAATGATGCCATCTGGGTTATCGTTGATCGACTAACCAAGTCAGCGCACTTTATTGACATTAAAGTTACTTGGAGCATTGATCACCTAGCTCAGATTTATCTTGACCAAATAGTACGGCTGCACGGAGTCCTTGTATCTATCATCTCTGATCGGGATAGACAATTTCTATCGTGCTTCTGGAGTAGCCTTCAGTCGGCTATAGGTACCAAGTTGCAGTTCATCTCAGCTTACCATCCCCAGGCTAACGACTAAACGGAACGTATGAATCAGATTCTGAAAGACATGTTACGGCCCTGCACAATTGACTTCAAGTTGAGTTGGGATGTTCATCTACCTTTGGCTAAATTTGTATATAATAATAGCTATCAATCCGCATCCAGATGGCGTCGTATGAAGCTTTGTACGGACGGAAGTACAGGATACCCATTTGCGGGGATAAAGTCGGAGAGCGCAGATTCTCGGCCCGGAGCTGGAAGAACAGACTGTATAGAAAGTTTGGCTCATTCGGGAAAGATTAAAGGCCGCACAAAGGTGGTAGAAAAGTTACACGGATGTCCATCGTCGAATCCTCAAGTTCCTAGAAGGCGATCACGTATTTCTTAAAGTGACGTCCATGCGAGAAGTTACCCGGTTTGGTACAAACTGAAAGCTGAGCCCGAGATTCGTTGGGCCATTCGAAATACTCAAACGAGCTGCCCAGTGGCCTATCAAATTGCCCTACCGCCAGTGCTAGCGGATGTGCACGATGTCTTCTACATCTCTAAGTTATGGAAGTACGTACACGACCCAAGTCACGTAGAAGATTATCGTCAGCTAGAACTGAAGACGGACTTATCCTTTGTTGAATTGCCAGTCCAAATCTTGTAGTGCAAGGATAAGTCGCTTCAAAATTGAGCGATCCCTCTCATCTGCGTGCTCTAGAATAATCATTCGGTCGAAGAATCGACCTAGGAGCTTGAATCCGAGATGAAGGAGAAATTTTCTTCATTATTCTCGTAGAGGTAGGTTCTATTCTTAAGTTTTGATGACGAAACTTTTTCCTAGTTGGTTATGGTATAGTGACCCATCCCTACATCGTGCCCCATTTTTGTCCCTACATCGTGCCCCGTTTCTGTCGAGACCGATAGATCGGGATCGGTTAAATCGGTCGAACGGGAACGATTGAATTAAGATCCTTTTCACATTGCGGAAAGGCTTCTTCAGAATTAAGTCCCATATTCAGTGGGTTTGCCTCAAATATTGACTTTTCGCTGAGTCGGGAGAGACCTTCCGTTACTCTGTTTTTCATGTCGTACTTGCTTTGGCTTTGGCATTGGCTTTCCCTTTCGTGAATGTTTTCGATAGTTTTCATGGCTTGCATTTTTGAACTTCACATTCGTATCAAACTCCTTGAATAGCACAGTGTTCTAATTCGTTGCTTATGAAATTTTAGGTGATCGCGTAGGCGACGTCTAATCGCGGCCAACCAGTCCCTCGCTTGAAGCAAAGACAAAGTTATGTTGCTGACCTCCTTCACCTCGACCTCCGGTTTCAAAATCATGAACTCGGGATAACTATATCAATTTAGATTAATTTATGCTGAAAATATAAGTTTTACACCAAAAAGAGAAAGTTTAAGGTTCTAGAAAAGAGATAAGATTATTTCATGATCTGCAAAATAGTTTCGGCATATGATGCCTCAAAAAATTGGTACCTACGGGACGCTAAATCAGACCGTACGACTTGTGAGCTAACAAAAGAAATGAATCGATTAACAAATATCGCAACGATAAAGCTAAGTGCACAAAATGGCTAAGTTTAAAAAGAAACAATACGGTCATTGGGCAACTTGTGCACAAGGGGTAGTTTTGTCGAACAGTTTCCTAGGCCAAGGAACCGATTCGGCCCGAAAGAAACGAGTATAACAAGTGCCAGCAGGATCGGCATGAGTGATTCGAAAACTTTTGCATAGGGCTCGCTACCCGCCGCGAAAGGGTCGTCATTAAACCCAGCTATAGTCCATGATGGCTTGACATTGCCAGTGACCTTCGTACCCTTTCACTGCTTGAACTAATGCATGTGACACAGGATGAACATAATAACTGGTCAATGTATACAATTCATATGTGGGCCTCAAAATATGTTAACATGCAAATCGATCATGATGGTTAGAAAGATCACCAAATAGCTAACATGTTTTATAATACTGCTTGAACAAATAAGAGCATGGGTTTTAATTAGGCCCTCGCCAGTACATGTGATCGTATTGACCCTCGCTTCCTACAGGTGGTACGACTCAGAGGGACGCGCCAACTGACCAAGGCGATGTTCGTGTTTCGAAGCTTCGACCGGGTGTCGAAGATGCCCGTCGCATCACTTTTGAATACTCTCTACAACAGTCCAAGGAATATGTCTCGGGCTCCCTTCAATCCAGGTGGCTGGAATGCTTTTGTTGTAAATGAGGGATGTATGTATAGAACGGCTATCTTATCGGCACTCTTTTTGTAATCGGGTCATGTTATAAGCCCACGCGGCACAAATGTAATAGAGTCTGTAAATGATGTCTATTATCAGTGAAATACAAAGTTTCTCTGCCTCAATTTGTTGTTCAATTTGTCTGTGCTCTTTCTCTTAAATGTTGTATTTCGGATTACCTTATGACTATGCCTTGTGCGATCGCAACCTAGGTTCACACAGCATCACGCCCGGGGGACGACTATCAATTCTTCAGAATTGGGTTGTAGTAGTTCCCTCATGGATTCTTCGACTCCATGTAACATTTGCCAATTCATCTTTTTTATGAGGCCCGTTTCGGTGGATCTGTAGGTTATCGGTAGATGTATAGTTCTAGTAGCATTTGAACCACCTAAAGAGAAAGATGAAAAATAAGGCACGTGTCGAGGGTTCTTTTGTGAAGCATATATTCTCGAGGAGGTTACAAACTTTTGTTCCATGTATTTCAAGCCTTATATTGATACTAATCGAACGAGAGCCCGGGAAATGACGATGGGTACCGAGAATCTAATGATGTAATACTGAAAGTATTTTATGCATTCGGAAAGCCTTCTAGATAAATAAAAAAGAGATTTATGAATGACGACGAGCTAAGGTCTTCTCAATTGAATATATTACTAAACTATAACGAGGATGAAGTAGAGAAGCTCGAGCGGTAAGTAATTAATACGTCCACGTTCATATCATCTCAATGTAATAGTATCTGCTATTATTATTACGCTAATTGCCCGACGTGTTGTTGTTTTTTAGCACATTTAATAATGAGGTGAGGTCGAGTAGACCAAGCATAACAGATGAAGAAGTTGACTAGGAAATGGGACGTCATTTTCCTTCTTGGTTGAGTGCATATGTAAGGAGATCATTAATTACTTTTTTGTATATGCACTTTACACAATAATTAATAGAATGTTGAACTTAATTTCTTATCTTGTGGTATTTATGTCGATCGTCTAGACACAACATTAGAGAATAAATATATTAGAACTCTAGTTAGGGGCCAATTTATGTCGTCAAAATATGGCTAAGCTATTTTATGAATGGGTTTAGATTCAAGTCAACAAATGCCCCGATCAGAGAGATTTCTAAATCTCGATTATATGGAAAATAGTTTTTGTGTAGTTGACATATAATTATGGAACATAGCCTACTAAGATCGTGTTACTCAAGTGTGATTGGTTCGATTCGGTCCAAGAACAAGATTGAAAAATAGACAAGCATGATCTTGTGGATATAAACTACCGATGTCGATATAAAGAAGTAGAACCATTTGTCCTATAAAGTTAGACTCAGTTCGTGTACTTCATAACTTATCCTAAACGTAGAACAACGAAGACAGACTGGTGGGAAGTATGCAAGACCAAAGCTAGATATATGTTCGATGTTGATGACATAGCCTATCAGGAGCATGAGCTACCACTTTTATAACAAATATTGTAGATGTGGACTCAACAGATGTTCCTCATTACACGTCTAATCGTGTAAAAAAAAGGTAGAACTATCAGAAGAGGAAGACGAAGTTGATAAAATTAAAGATAAGGAGGAAAAGTAAGGGGAGGACAAGGAAAATGAAGAAGATAAATTTTCACAAGTGGATGAAAATAAAACATATAATCTGCTACGTACATCTATTTGGACTTGTGAAATGTTCTATCATTTAGCTGTGAAAACTGAAATCTGAAACTACATATAATTGTTGACCCAAACTGGATCACTGTCAACCTGATTTAGATAATTAATAAACTGATATCTGATACGATCCAATATGACACATCAATTCTAAAACAGAACATCATCTATGATCCAATACAACGTATCAAGTTCAAGACAGATGTCGTCTACAAGCTGTTGCATTGCATTACAAATGTATTTGTTCTCAGTCTGTAATTTTTAATTTATTGAGTCTAGGAAAATGTGTACGTTGAGTCGTACTGTGTCATCTCAACCCCTAGACATATCTCTCTAAACTCTACCATACAAACAGTCTAATTGCTGAACCAAACTGAACCACCTTCACCCATATAAGGCTTCTGGTCTAAGGCAGACCAAACTCAGGCCAAAGTCTGCCTAAGGCAGAAATCGAGCTGAACTCGACCTCCTTAAAATCAGCAAGCTGATTGTTAGGAACACCATGCTACGAGCTAACCAACGGTCAAATTTTTGAATATTCGGGACAGAACTCTAGTCGAACTCTGCCTCCCCTGCCTAGTATAAATAGAGCTTAATTTCTCTCATTTCAAATCATCTCTCACTCTCAAGCTTTCAATCTTCTAAGCCTTACTCTTCCAAATCCCCTAGCCACAAAACATCCTAAGCCCCAAGGTGCACAGTACGATTCAGCTTGAAGTTATGTGCAGGAGTTGAAAAGAAGTCACTTGAAGAATTCTAAGTTTCGCATCTGCGAAGTTAAAGTAGTCGAACTCTTTTAAAGCTCGTGTCTTTAAGAAGTTGGCATGCTCTTCTGACTAAAGGTGCGTGTGTACCCTATTTCATAAATAGTGGATTTCAACTCCAAGCAAGAGTTTTCGGGCCTGGACTAGTCCTCCATAAGGGAAACTAGAATATATCGCGATATTTACGTTTGCTTTTCTAAACTCTTTTAATTTTTGCATTATTACTCTGATTATATATTCTCCTGGTAGTTGCTTTCTGGACTTAGCAATAGATTTAGTTTTTAATTGGTCATTATAGATACAAACTCTATTCTCCCTCTCTAGAGTTGCCTACACGTTACTTCAATTAGTATCAGAGCACTGGTCTCTTGATAAATGATTAACACCCTAGAGCTTATATATGGCAACCAAACAATCCATTTTCACTAACCAAGGTGAAGGACAGTCCACTCATAGGCTACCCCTATTTGATGGAACAAACTACACTTACTGGAAGACACAAATAAGTTTTTATCATAAATCTCCAGACTTTGACTTATGGACCATAGTTACAAATGGTTATAAGAAGCCTGCTAGAATTGTAGTTGATGGGAACCTCGTAGAGAAACCCCATGATAAATACTCTAATCCAGAAAAGAAATAGGCTAGTCAAGATGCTAGGGCTATTAATGCTCTCTTATGTGCTATAGACAGGACTGAATTTAACAGGGTATGCACTTGTACCACTTCACATGAAGTATGGAAGCTTCTATAAGTGACTCATGAAGGAACCACTCAAGTTAACGAATCAAAAATCAGTCTGCTAACACTGGAGTATAAAGCATTCAAAATGAAGCCCAACGAGACGATCACACAGATGTTCACCAGATTTCTCGACATCGTCAACCCTCTATCTTCTATCGGAATAAACTACTCCAACCATGAGAAGATACGAGGGTCTAACGAAGAACTGGAACCCCAAAGCCACGATAATCATTGAAGGCAATGATCTCACTACCATGTCTCTGGAGACCTTAATGGGAAAACTAATGACGCATGAGCTCGACTTCAAGGACTTTGAAGAAATAGCTCCAAAGGAAAAAGAAACCGCTCTAAGAGTTCATCGTCGAAAGACTGCTCCAGATGAAATAGACGATGATGACTCCGAAGGTAGTGATCAAGCGCTCATGGTTCGCAACTTCAAGAAGTTCCTACGCTTCAACCAAATGAAGAAGGAACAACACAAAGATGACGATGAAAAGCCTATCTGCTTCGGTTGTAAGAAGACGGGGCATGTCAAAAAGACTGTCCAGCAGTAAAGAAAGGGAGCCGATATGACAAATCATATAAGAGGCCATCCTCTCGAAAGTATGCCAACACAAGTATCTGGCATGAAAGCGAAGCCAGTGACTCAGAAGAAGAAGAGGACACTCCCCAAGATACTGCAAACGTCTGCCTAATGGCAACTTTCGACCAGGTAACAAATGATCCACTTGATGACTTTACTTTTGATGAACTTGGAGATGCTTTTAGTGATTTACTTGAAGGTCACAAGAAGTTGCTTAGTAAATACAAACACGCAAAGGATAAGATTAAGACTCATGAAGCTGAGATTCATAGACTATCATGCTTACTTGATAATGTTAGAGACACATCACCCATAGATAACAATAAGGAGTTATCCAAGCATAAATTAAGCTTACACGATGTTGTATCACGTATTGAGAAACAAACACATGATCTTACCATACTCATTAAAGAGCTTACAGAAGAGAAAAAGAAGTACAATTCTGCAGCTGTAAGAATTAGTACTTTGACTGCCAAATATGATGAATTGTATACTGCTTCTAAAAGATTAGAGATCAGGCTGGGCAAACAGGTTATTCAACCTTAAACTCAGTCTCATGGTCACAACACTTACACGAGACACAAGTATACTCATCACAAGAATATACGGCATAAGAAAAACACACATACACATGCTGCACACAAATATGATTTCATGTACACATATTTGTTTGCCATAAAAAATTAAAGACAGGTATTACAGAGTACTAAAATTGATTGTAAACTCGCTTTGTCACGATCCGGTCCCAATTTCTTGGGTCGAATTGGATCATGCCCAGCCTGCACCGTTGTTGAGACGACGGCTGTAAGCTGTATCACTCATGCAAGTAATCAACAACATGGACTAATTGCCACAACTTAATATTTTGATAATTAAAACTTGTCCAACAAAAGTTACAACTGATAATAGAAATAGTCTTTTCAAACAACAACAACTGGAAATAGAAAATGACAACAGCTAAAAGATAGGCTCGTCATCTCCAAGATTAGCATCATCTGGAAGCACAGCTGGATACAACTCAGGATCATAATAACTACTAATCAGTAGCTCTGCATCATCAATAGAACCTAAAAATGTAGTCTCCAGTCAGGAGGGAGAAAAGTACAATTCATGATAATCCGACAATTGAAATAATAATAGAGTTATGCACTTTTAAACAATTTAAAATAAATAGTTTTTCAACAGTTAAAATATTGTGATATGAATAGGCAATGAATATGACCGGATTGGGTTGTACAGTTGTATCCTATTGATACGATATGGCTTATCCCCGTATGTATGAGGGGTTAGCTAACATAGTCATTATAATATTTTGGATGTGGTCATACTCATTACACTACTCCCCCAGTACCCAACAGTTAATCAGTCAATGCTCTCAGAGAGAGTGTTTTGTGTTGCATTGTGGTTTAAACTTGCAATAAAACGATTACTAAATAATTGTAAACTACCACAAAATGTACTTGCCTTGTTTATAACTTGATTCGATGTTGATTCCGGAATGATGCTAATACAATCCTCGAAACCCTACAATTAAGAATTTCTGATTTAGCACCAATATTCAATCTATATCTAGGTGTGATAATTACGATCTCTAAATTTGTCCTAGTCAATTTTAATCTTTATTATACTAACACAAACAAAATTCGATTATCTAATGCGTTACATTTAATTATGATGGAAGAATTACTTTTTATTTAATTTCGGAAAACTTTGTATTTATCGGTTTATTGGCAAAACTTGGTATTTTAAAATTTATATAATAAAACTATATTTTTCTTTAAATGAGAAGAACATGAATTTCTAAAATGTTATAATTATTTATCATTTCCAAATTTTTTACGTTTTTGAACAAAATCAGAAAAATACGAACACATTACTAGCCATTACAAAATTAGCAGAAATAAATGGGCTTATGCCCTTACAGACCATTTTACATGAATTTAAATAAGAAGAAAACTTTGGTTAGTCTCTAAAATTTTTCCTACAATTTAATTACAAAATAAAATAATTAAATTAATTTCGAGTCTCAGACTTTGGTCCAATCGTCAAAATAGCTAATGCCTCAACGTCCGGGTGAAACCGGTTTTATTTGCATTTCGCTAAGGGCCCATGGACCAATATGGTCGTCGCCCAAAAATCCATTTTATAAAATATTTTCGAAAACTGATTTGAAATCCATTTATATAATTTTTATAAAAATTTGGACAGCACCTCCTCTATATTTGGGATAACCCAAAACTGGAAAAGTGTCAACGCCCAAAGTATTTTCAATACAAAAATATTCCCAACACTAAAATCCCATTTATCAAGCCTACGAATAATATCCAAAATCACATAACTTCTGAACCGTAATATTCGGAAAACCCGAAATACTTTCGAAACCCAAAGAAACCACAGAAGCAAGCTAAAGAAATGTCACAGAAACATTTTCGAAAACCTTGTCGGAAATTCCGAAACAATCACAGAACCAACAAACAATCCAAAATAAGCCACAAATATAAACCGAGAAAATCACAGAGCTATTCCAAAACTAACTCGGAAATTCCCGAGAAGCCGACATAACGTTTTCGAAAGATTTTGGAAAGTCCAAAAATGCCCTGACTAAGAATTACCGATTTCCCGAGGGAAATCGAGGACCAAATCTCATCATTGACTACGGAAAATGGCAACGAAAATATACCTGAGTTGCTCGGCTAGAGCTCTCAGGTGAAAATTAGGAAAATAAAAATCTACGCGAACCCGAAAAACTCCAAAAGCACACAAACAGTGCTGGAATATCACGAACATGGTCACGGGGAAAGGATCGAGACCCGCAAGGTTCTGCGGACAGCAAATCGAGTACAGGCGGCCGGATCGGTCCTCACGGGGTGCTGCAAAATCGGAACAGCAGTGGCGGGGCTGCTCGGAGAGCTGGCGCCGAAGGGGCGGACGTAGAGAGCGCCGAGAAGGGTCGGTCGGCGTCGAGGTTGGGTCGTCGGACAGGGCGCCGGAGGGAGGTCGGTCGGGAAGACCTCGGAAAGGTGGCGCCAGGCAGGAGCGTGACCTGGACGGCTGCGGGCGACGGATGCTCGGTCGCCGGATCTAGGGCACAGAAGTTTGGGGATAGGTTTGGGATTTGAGAGTGGTGATGAGGGAGAGGGATGGAGAAAAGGGTTTAAATGGAAAGAGGCTTGGGGGTTTCGGGAGGAGAGAAGACACGACAGTTTCGGAAGAGGAGGGGTGATGGCGACGGCGGTTACGGGAAGAGGAAGGGCCGACGGGGAAAAATGGGGGGTCAGGTCGGTTATGAGAGGGAGTGAGCTGAGAGTTTATAAGTTTTTAAAGAAATTTTCTTAAAAAAATCTTTTACTTTTTTTTATTATTTCTTCTCCAAAAACTTGGTATCACATTATATTTAATTTATAAAAATAATCCGAAAGTGGATTCGGGTTTGGAAATGGGTTCGGATCTCGGGTGCGGGTTCAAAATGGTTTCAAGTCAGGTTCGGGTCAGGACCAACATTCAAAATTCCAGGATAAGCTATTTTTTCTAAAAATATGGTTTTCTATAAAATGATAATAATTAATTAACTTAGAATTTTATACGAAACCGATTTTGGTTTCGAAAATAAGAACGGGTCTGGGTTCGGGATAAAACCAAAAATCCAATTATTTTATTATGAAAATAATTTTCATAAATTCACTAATTAATTAATAATATTATTATTTTAGCAAAAATTTATTTAACAACACAATTATAATTTTAAATATGCAACCTAAATTTTATGGGTTTCACACGCTTGTACAAAGAAATGCCTAGAAAGAAATCCTAGGAAATAATTTAAGTACAATTATTTAATTTTGATTCTGGGGGGGTGACGGTGGAGGCTTGGGAATGTGCTATCAACTCTGCCTTACTCCGTGGACTATCTGACACAGTCTTTGATATTGAAGAAATTGCTTTTTTTTAAGGTTGCCAGCCTTTTTGCAGGGGTGTGGCACCCTCTTATTTATAATAGAATGTATGTTGAGTCGAATAGATGGCCTGAGGCCACGTGGCTGATTGGCACGAGAAGATCCGCTCTTTGGCTGCCATCTATCGATTTGTTAGGATTTTGTTGCAGCAAATCTGGGTAGTTTTAGATTTGGTCAAATTGCCATATGTCCTGTCGAAGGGATCATCGTTCTTTTAGCCGCATAGATCTCTCAGTCTTCGATCATGTGGGGCCGCATGAGCCTCCTATATTTTAAGTCGTAAACTTCCTTAGTCGAGTCATAGCTTAAAGATTTAAGCTGCATAGATTCTGTACTTTGGCCACATAAAGCACATGCGGCTTGGATCACAGTTACTCTTGGCTGTATAGAGTTTGGAGACTTTGGGGCCGCATATGTCTGAGCCGCATAAGGTTCATATAGCTTAGATGACACTCCTTATGGCTGTATGAAGGCGTCCGAACCATACTTTTGGGCGACGTCTCACGTCTTATCTTTTTGTCGAAGTGTCAGAGCTGTCATTTTTGTCAGCTTTGTCAGGACTTGTCAGCTTTATCAGACGAACTGCTCCTCTTGGCCACATATCTTCCTTTTGCAACTAGTTTGTCTATGGGCCGCATATGTCATTGAACAAGTCATGCGACTTTCCTTTATGCGGACCTGTTTGGCCCAAAGTACCTATGCGGCAATTTGTAATCAGCATGAACCCTATACTTTTTATGCTTCTACAAGACCCCCTTCAAAGTTTTTAAATTACAAATTTAGAATACTTTGAATAAGAAGCATAAAAATATGTCAAGCCGTAGGGAATCTTCAAGTCGTAGGAAATTTTTTGAACTGTAGAGAGATCTTGAGTCACAGGGAAGTCTCAATCCACAGAGAGATCTTGAGCCGCAGGGACATTTCGAGCCGCAGAGGGCCTGCCAGCTGTCACTGCTGCATTTAATTTTTTTGATTCGGTTGTGGATCTCCTTTCGAGATAAAGTCGACGGTTACTGGGCATAAAGTCCCCAAACGTTGACATTATCTTTAATGATCTCGAGAACCGAAGAGATGCTCGACGGTTATTAGGGATAAAGTCCTCAAACGTCGTCCCTATCCTTAATGATCTCGAGAATCGAAGAGTCTCTTTTCAGCAACTCTATAAATAGGAGTCATTCAGAGAGGGAGATTTTCCTTTTTCACCTTCTCTTCTTTCGACTTCATCATACTTTCTGCTACGGCTCCAAAAGCTTCTATGTCGACTGGTGCGGCGCCCAAAGGAAGAGACTTGCTTCTCCGTCAAGAGCGGCAGACGCTACTTCCATTCATTCCGACGTGCAACCTCCTCTCAAGAGTAAGGATGGTGAGCAGACGATGACTGAGATTTTTAAAGGGCCATAGCACATATCGTGGGCCTGTCATATACTGCCTCTGCTATAAGCCTGGTCGATGCATGCCCTATCTCATCTGGAGCACATGTGTTCTGTACGATAGGGCCGCATAGACTGAGCCGTATAACCGCTGCTCATTCGAACTTGAACCATCTGAGTGCCTCAAGACTGATCTGTACTAACATTTTATGAATGAGCTGCATAGGTGCCGTATGAGCACTTTATGATCAGGCCGCATGAATACTGTATATTTGGGCCGCATGATTGTCTCGTGACCGATCCGCACGAGTATTGGGCCGCACGAGTATTTCATAAGTACCTCATATTTGAGCCGCATGAACACTTCACGACTGAGCCGCATAAATGCTTCTCGAATTGAGCTGCATAAGTACTTCGTGAAGCCGGCCTCATGACTTTGTGCTGCATGAGTTCTGTTTTGGTTAGGCCGCATAATTGGCTAGGCCGCATAACAGAGTTCTTTGTTTTCTTTTTGGTGCTAAGTCCCCTCTTTTATATATTTTTGTAGGGTTCTGGCTAGCAAGCTTCTCCAGGACCGGCGTCGACGATAGAGTGAAAATACAACATTCTGGCGCCTACATCGGACAGCTCAAAACTTCTCATGCTTCAGAAGAGTTTTTCCCATGCCTTTTTGGTATACACATCAAACAACTCAGGACTCTTCATGATTCGGAAGAGTTTTCCCAGGTGGTAGGAAGAGCCTTTATACCTCGGAGAATTGGACGGTGGTCAGGCGTCGTTATGAACGTCCTGCCTTCACGGCTCTCAAAGTAAATGAAACCACCATCAGGGACCATGTTTTGACGGTATGGTCCTTCGGAGGAGCGGGGCTAAGGCATCCACAATACGGAGGGGAGGATAGAATGCTATATTTGCCCTCCTCCAGGCAGCTCCTTGGGGATTCAATAGCTTTGTTTGCTTCTCAGCAGTAAAATATGACTTCCTTCGAGGGCCATGAAACTGCTTGAAGACGAAATGCTGTCAAACCAAACTATGTATTGCCAGATTTTCCTTTCTTTGCTTTCTGCTGTCAATGTAGTCCTATGAATATAACTGATCTTGAATGAGCAGAGTATGTTCACTCCCTTTTATTTGTGGTATTTTGTGGTGCTTGTATTAGAGGGCCTAATACAACATTTGTATTTGATAAAGGACATCCTACTGGGGTATTTTTGTGGACCTATTGCCCTTTTGTGCATCTGAAAATACGAGCAAATATATTTGAATGATATTTTGTGGACCTACTACTCTTTGGTACACCGATGGTGCGAGTAATAGATTAGGATAACTTTGTGGACTTATTACCCTTTTTGTGTACTTGCGATGCGAGTACGGATAATAAGTGGAGCGAAAACCAACATATTTACTCAGAGGTAATGAGGACGTGGTAAATATGGGTCAAAGCAGAGCCTTCCTACTCAGAGGTAATGAGAACATGGTAGGAGTAGGCATAATAGGGGTATACAGAACAACTCAGAGGTGCTATTAACGTGGAAGTTCTATGTATTGCGTGATTTTTTTGTGATGGATAGGAAAACAAGTCATAGATAATATGGACGTGGTTGTTTTTTCCGTTGGAAAATTTTGTGGGCCTATTACCCCTTTTGTGCACTGATAGTACGAGTAATAGATTAGGATAAGTTTTATGGACCTATTACCCTTCTACGCACTGGTGGTGCGGGTAATAGATTTTGAGACAAACTCTTGGTGGAAAGAAGCTATAACCAGGAAGCTCATAGATATGACCAAAAGATGAGATATGAATTCATTCGGAGTAGTCAGATAGTAAGTTCAGTGGTACCTGAGGGTACATAACTCAACAATCTGGAAGATTTGAGGTCAGAGTGTGAGTTCAGCGATACCAGAGGGTATATAACTCACAAACTGAGAGATAGTTGGAAGGTGTCGTTTAGACATGGTATTTCTTGAGGAACTTTTCGTTGATGGGCATCATGAGCAAGTCCCCATTTTGTTTTGCGAGTCGGTACGCGTCGTTAGAGAATACGGTCTTGATGACGAACGGACCCTCCCACTTAGGCTGGAATTTGTCGGGGGTCTTGTGAGTCATGACCATTGGTCTGCGAATGGCCAAGACGAGGTTACCGACTTGGAATATTCTTTGTTTGACTTTCTTATTGAAATCTCGAGAGATGCGCGCTTGGTAGAGCTTTATACTTTGTTGAGCTTGTAAACGCTTCTCATCTAATGCTTCCAACTCTTGTAACCGTCGGCGTTAGTTGTCGTCCGACGTTAACCTGTAAGTGAGGGCCAATCGGAGCGAGGGGATCTGAGTCTCCATTGGGAGGACTGCCTCGCTCCCATAAACCAAGAAGAACGGTGTATTTCTTGTAGCCATCCGAATTGTGGTACGATACGCCCATAAGCACTCGCCAAGCTTTTCATTCCAGTCGTGTTTATTTACAGACACAAACTTTTTGAGGAGCTTAATTATGGTTGTGTTGAAAGCTTCAACCAGGTCGTTGGCCGATGGGTTATATGCTGTCGAGGCCATGTTCTGAATCCGATTCTTGTCACAAAATAGATAGAAAGTGTGGCTTGCGAACTGCGGACCATTGTCGTGAATAATCCTCAGGGGCGGTCCAAAATGGTAGATGATGTGATGTTTTATGAAGCTGATCACATTTGATGTCTTAACCTCTGCCAATAGAACAGCTTCCGCCCATTTGAAGAAGTAATCGGTGTTTGCAAGTATGAACCGATGCCCTCTAGACGACGACGGGGTGATTGGCCCAATGATGTTCATTTCCCATGCTTCAAATGGCCAAGAGGCCACTATCGGGTACAAGAATTTAGATTACAGTTGTATGAAATTTGTGTGGATCTGGCAAGCCCTATATTTCTTTGCATAATCAACTGCATCTGCTACCATTATGGGCCAGTAGTAACCCATCCGGCGGAGATGATCTTGCAATTTTGGGCCTGGTTGGTGAGCCCCACAAGTGCCGTTATGAGCTTCGCGTAAAGCTTCTTTAGCTTTAGCATTTGATAGGCATCTTAATAGTAACCCATTGTAGGATCGTCGATATAATATTTTTGTCTCTGTATCGTAGAAGAATCTGAGGGAGCGTCTTCTGATTGAAGTTGCTTCTTTCACATTCTCTGGTAGAATTCTATAGACTACAAAGTCGATGAGCGGGCATCTCCAGTCTTGTGTATCGTTGGTTATCTGGGCGGAGTAGCTCATACCCAGTTGAAGATTGTTCCTGGGGCAGACCAGCTCATGGCCTATTATGTCGACTAGATAAAGAGTGTTATTTGGAAGTGCCAAGGAGGCGGCGAGACCTGCTAGGGCATCGGCTTCGATATTTTGGAGCCTAGAACATGCTCTATAAAGAACCCTTCCAAGGTTGTAATGATGGCAATTGATGTCTGATAATAGGGAATCAGGTCCTCATTGCGAACCTCGTATGAACCTCGGATCTGGTTAACAACCAACTGTGAGTCACCATATGCTTCCAGATACCTGATCCCTACTTCTTTTGCGAATTGGAGCCCGATGACTAGAGCGTTATATTCGGCTACGTTGTACGAACAGGGTTTTGTAAGAGAATACGCCCGATTGACTACTAGTCCAGAGGGAGAAATTAATACCACCCCGACTCCAGTGACGATATCATCTTGTGGACCCGTTCTTGAAGCACCGTCGAAGAACATTCACCAAATGGCGTCATGCGAAGTCATGTTCGAGGCGACGACTTCATCGAGAATTTCTTCATAGATTATGGCTATTTCTGAGCCAGGATGGGCTGCTAGGAAGTCAGCCAGGGCTTGACCTTTGATAGCCTTCTGCAGAATAAAAACTATGTCGTACGAAGATAATAGTATCGCCTAGGTGGCTAGATGAAAACTGAGCGTGCCTGGCTTTATCATGAGGACCCTGAGAGGATTAACTCGTGAAATAGATGGTCTGCCCTGTCATATAGTGTCGTATTTTCTGAATGGTAAACACTAGGGCAAGGCACTCCTTCTCTACGGTGGTATACCCATGTTTCGGTCCTACCATCATCCGGCTGTGATAGTAAATGGCTTGTTCGTGTCCTACGTCATTATTCTGTGCTAGCAGAGCACCGAAGGAGTATTCCATCGGTCGTATAAAGAGTAGGAAGGGCTTTCCGGCGACCGGGGCTACCAGAACTGGTGGATTCATCATGTACTCCTTAATATCATCGAAGGTACACTGACATTCCTCATTCCATATGAAAGAGACACCTTTCCTCATAAGTTGAGTGAAGGGTTGACATCGCCCTGAGACGTTAGATATAAACCTCCTGATATAGGCTAGTCTTCCCTGAAGGCCGCGGAGTTCACGGAGGTTTCTTGGTGGGTTCATCTCAAAGATTACTTTTGTTTTGTCGGGATCTATGTGAATGTCCCGGGAAGTAATGACAAAGCCCAAGAACTTTCTGCTGGACACCCCTAGGAAAGACTTGGTAGAATTCATCTTCAGGTTGTGTGCCCACATGAGGTCGAACACTGTTCTCAAATCATGTAAGTGATCATTTTTGGAGCGGCTCTTGACGGCAATGTCGTCAACATAACACTCCACCGTCTTGCGCAAATGATCTCTGAAGATGACACTCATAGCCCGTTGATATATAGCACCGACGTTCTTCATGCCAAAGGGCATGACCGTATAACAATATACGTCGATCGGTGTTCAAAATGATGTATGATTCTCGTCATCAAGAGACATCATCATTTGATTGTATCCCGAGAAGCCATCCATAAAGGACATACGCTCGAAGCCACACGTATTATCGATCATTATGTTGGTGATCGGAAGAGGGAATTCATCCTTAGGGCATGCTGCATTCAGATTGCAGAAATCAATGCAAATTTGTATCTTTTCGCTCTTCTTGATGTCTGGTACTACGTTAGCTACCCAGTATGGATGCTGCTCTTCACGGATGAAACCGCTAGCTATAAGCTTGTTCACTTCTGCTTCGAGAGAATTCATGATGTCTGGACGAAATCGTCGCTGTTGTTGTTTGACTGGTTTTGCGTCTGGATAGATGTTGAGCTTATGAAGTGCAATCTCGGGGTTTAGCCCTGGCATGTCTTCATAACTCCAGAAAAAGACATCGATGTATCTCTGACGAGTTGTAGCAACGACTCTTGCTCGTCGTCTATCAGACTTTCACTGACGAAGATTGGCTTTGGAGAGGATTCATCGTCGAGGTTAACTTGTATAACCTCATCCTCAGTGGAAGGTTCACGAAGTTCAAAGCTTTTCTCCTATCATGCGTCTAGTTGCTGGACCCACGGCTCCAACTTAAGTGTTTCTAGTAGGTCTTCGTCTTTCTTTTCGATATCAGTGGATGTCATATTGACAGATAATATTTGTCTGAATATATCTCCAATACTGCTATCGCAGTCATAAATTGGTGACTCGGATGAATGAGAGTGCCACTCGCATTCTTTATCAGAACTTTTGGGCGTTGTTGGTGGAGTAACATACCCGAGGCCGTATCAGGATTTGTGATAATAATCCTGAGGTTTCCCTGCCGGTGCCGGCGGCTGTAGAGGCAATCGTCGGCCACTGCCATGATTTAGACCCCGGGTAGCCTCTATGTCGTACCCTTGCTTTTGCATGAAGTATTTGGCTTGAGGACTGTACAAGTAGAGCGGTAGTCTTCCAGCGTCGGGTCCAAGGTCGGACTCTTGTGGCATGAAAGATTGAGGACCTTCTTTTCGGCCAAAGATGATTGTGTAATCCCATCCTCTTCTGTCTGGGACGGGAAGTAAGCGCCTTTTATGGGAGCAAGTCGATTTGGGGTATGGACGGTTGTCACCTATGTGTGCAGGCTAACGTCTAGACAGTCTCGTACGACATACATTAGATTAGGCTTATCATACTCAGAATAGTCTAACGGCAGCCTCTTATTGATGAAATAAGGAATCTTATCTACAGGGATTATATCATCAGGAGAGGGGCTATCCACCTGTGTAACCAAGTATTTGGCGAGTTCTTCGTCCTCTTTGGCTACCCCCTAAGATCTTAGAGGTTGGGATGCTGTCTTGGGCAACTTGACCACCAAGGGTTCCGCTTGAGGTATTGACTTGCCTGAGAGTGTTGGATTTACACTTAGCTGCTGGCTCGTCTTGGGAAGACGGATGCAAGGGACTTTGTGTCTTCTGGTCGCTTTGGAGTAGATTTTGGCAATCGGATTACCATCGGCGTTACAGAGGGCCTTGTCTCATTCTGTTGCCTTTGATTGGACTTCGGCAGTCGGTTCACCATTGGCCCAATGACAGGTTTTGCTCCTGGCTGGATCTCGGGTGACGGATGACCATTGGTTCCAACTGCGTAGGTATGGCAGGAGAACCGAGCACCTCTTTATGTAAGGTTGAGACGAGGGGTACGGCATTGCCCGGTTTGCGAGCCTGGAGACAGATTCTCAAGGGTTCTTCCGGCCGCGTGATGACCTCCAGTTCGTTAGTTGTATGTTTTCTGGATTCGTCATATAGACAAGCCTCTAAAGAGTAATAAGCTTCAACCCCTTTGAAGGGATCAATGTCGGCAAATTTAGTTTTTACGGAACCGTGCTTACTGACATACTTGAAACACTAGTGAAGGGTGGATGGCACGATCATATAGTCATGTATCCACGGACGTCCCAGGAGGATGTTGTAGGAGGTGTCTACATCTATGACGTAGCAGGTAACCTCCGTCTTCAGGTCACCAATTTGATATTTTAATCTGATCTTCCCTAGGGGATAGCTCCTCCCCGAGTTAAAACCGCTAATGGCAGTGTTGGTCGCCGCTAGCCGGTGCATAGAGATGCCAAGAAGTTGGAGCAAGCTTTTCGGGATGATGCTTATTGACGAGCTGGGGTCGATATGCAATCGATCCACCTTGATGTCGCCTATATCCAGTGTAGTATAAGGGGCGATCATACAAATTGGACTTGACCAACATATCCTGCGGAGTAAATATGACATTGGGCATTGCATCTATGCTATCGCCGCCCTGTAGATCTGCTAGCGGGTCTTCTCCTGGAGGCTTGACCTAAGCAAAGTAGGCATCAGCATTCTGGAGTGCTTCGCTTAATGCGACACGAAGATCCTTGGAGAGCCTTAGGAGCTCGTATAACGACAACTTTGTTGGCGTATTAGCCAATTGTGCTAATATGGCAAAGTTGTAAGGTCTCTCCAGTCCCTGATGTATGTCATTGCGAAGTGGCCTGTCGAAGCGGGTTTCCTTTGTCTTGGACTTATCCGCCAGTGGAGGCTGAGATGGCCTTGGAACATCAGAGGAAGACAACGTTGCCGACTGAGGATCTTCAGCTGGACTATCCCGTACAGGCTGGACTTGTGCTCCAGACCAGGTAACAACATCTACAGCTTCTTCAGCTTCGGCTGAAATTGTGTGACAGGATCTAGACTTCCTACCATTTTTCTTGCTGGTAGAAGATGACACCTCCTGGGTAACTTCAGGCACTAAGTCCGGGTGTACCCACATGATTTTTTCTCGCGAGGTAGTGAGAGGTACCAGTCCAGAAGTCTGGTCCCAAACAGGTGGAAGATTCGTAACTTCCATCAATGCCCGGGGGACAGGTATTACCCCGTCTGGAGTGTTTGTTGGAGGGAAGTCGCCGAACAGAATTGACACCTTGTTCGCCGCCACGGTATCCTCTTCAAAGTCTATCGACAGAGCTTTGGAGTCGATAAGACTCTGAATGTACCGCTTTAATTGGAAGCAGCCATGAGTGGAATGATGGATGTAGCGGTGGAAGTGACAATATTTGGGTCCTCTATTTCTGCCGCTCGGGGCTCACGTCTTGGTGGAGGGAGCTGGATCCTACCCCCTTGAAAAAGCATATCGAAGATAGGTTTGACATGACTATCTTTAAATGAGTAATTAACCTTGGGCCACGGACCTTCCGTCTGTTTTTGTTCGGGCTTCGAAGTCACATCATTGACCAAGGCCTACTTGCCCTTATTGTCCCGGTTGTTGGTGGCGCCACTGTTGTTATTACTGGAGGTGGAACCAGGATGTCTGCCCTTATCTTCTCCGACTGGGATGTGTAATCCCAGTTGGCGAGCCTTTTTCAATTTTACCTCTATATTGGTAGCACTTATGATGAAGGTTGTCCAATTCTTGAACTGATCGTCGCCCATCCAGAGGCTAATTGTGGGAAGCAACTTCTTCTGGCCGATTTTGATCAAGGAGCTCTCGGGATTGCCTAGGGGCAACCTTATTACGGTTTGGCAAAACCGCTCGATATAGTTCTTTGTCAGCTCCCTCTCTCCCTGAACGACGTCTATGAGAGACGACATTGTCACATCCTACACCACTTCGTAGAATCTCTCCATGAACATGTGCTTGAAGCCGTCAAAAGAATAGATACAGTTGTCGGGAAGGTTACGGTACCAGTCGAACGTGATCCCATCCAATGCTCCAATGAATAATCGTGTAAGGATGGCGTCACTATGCGGCAAGTGGTTGATTGTGACTTCAATGTAAGTCATGTACCGACTAGCAGAGGTCTTTCCATCATAAGAATTGATATGGAATGGCTTGTACCGCGGTAGAAAAGGCACATCTTTCCATGCAACGGGATATGGCTGCCGTATTCTGAGGTCCCAAGAGGAGTCTCGGGCATTGAATATTGCTCGAAGCTCTTGGACTTCCCTCTTGGCCTCCTTGGCTTCATCTGCAGATGAAGGCACAAATGCTGCTAAAGGATGATCACCCAAAAGAGGGGCGGTCGTATTGGAGTCCGCGTTGACTGCGGGTCCTAAGCTTGTTTGTCCGGGCATCCTCGTTGGTTGAGTTGGCAAGGTAGCTTTGATCTCGTCTACGAACATTACCAAGGACAGGAGCATGGCTTCCAATACTTCTAGCCATTGTCGGTCAGAAGGTGCTTCATGATCATCGTCAGCCATAAAGACTGTCCTCATGTGGGTCGAGGTTGAAGGAATTATGACAGAGGTACTCTCTGTGCCGTACCCTTGTATAGAGAAATCGTCAGGAAATGTCGGAATATCATCTTCCTCTGACTCAGAAAGGGTGCTACCTTCTGTGCAGGAAGCCGCATCGTCTTGGTGAGGGTGGTGGCCCTCAGAGAAATTCGATTCTGTTGCAGAGTTCTGGGGGATCTCTACCCCCTGTGTGTGCTCTTGGTACACCGGGTTATCGCATATATTGAGGGGACTGCTACCCCCAGCTTCATCTACTCTCAAAGAGGCCGAAGTGCACCCCCGGGTGCTGGAAGCTTCTTTTTGGATCGAGTGCCTAAATAGACACCACCTATGGTTGTCGGTGGGAACCCTCTAGATGAGGGTCTCCTCGCAATACTGGCCGAGATAGACGGGCTGGAAGAGCCTGTCTTTTTTCTTCCCGTTGAAAAATTGGCTGCCGATCTTGAGGTGCTGCTGATTTATTGCAGCAGCAGTTGATGATGACTTGGATGTAACGATGCCCCGAGGGGGACTCATTGCATGAAGATGCTGCCGTCTTTCGTTTGTGAATAATCACGTCACGTAAGTCGGTAGCAAACTGCTCTACCTTTGCACCAAACTTGTGAACTCGGGAATCCCGAGCACATGGGTACTTAGGTTTCATGTTTGCTCCCTGATCCGTGGCTAGTAAAAGCACTTGCTCTAGATCGTTGGAGGAAGATTTTGAAGACCCACCCTATCCGTTAGCCCTGGAGGACTGGACGCAGGTGGTTCTGCACAACTTTTCGTCAGGAGCCCGTGTAACAGTCAACGGGGCCTGCTGACAATCAGCAACTTGTACAGTTGACTGGGCTGGTTGGGCCCGCACTGCCCTAGACTTTTTTGACTTAGCACCCCAAGGTGCATAGTAAAAGGAGTCTAGATTGATACATCCCACATCCTCAGTGGGCCGCATGGCGTCGGGCCCGTTTGAGAGGCGGTCGAACACAGAGCTTCTGGCAGGGCCGCATAAGATATCCTGTCTGAGGCCAGGATTGGCTGTCACATGGACCATCTTCCTGCGGCTAGAGCTGGCTACCGCATGGACCATCTTCCTGCGGCCAGAGTTGGCTGCCATATGAGTTGTCTGTCTGCGACCAAAGTTGGCTGTCGCATGGACAGACTGTCGATCTCCTCTGTACGGCTTCTTCTTTGTCCGTATAGATTTCCCTTGTGCCCCCAAAAACTCAGTATTGTAGTATTTTTCTCTGCTGAATTTGGGGATAGGGGGTCCTCTGCGGTCGGAAATAAAACTACAGGAGAGTTCTGGTCACCACCTTAGGCTGTAGAAGGAGCTTCTTCGAGAACTTGGTCGGGAGCAACAGTTTTGCGTACCGACGTCTTGCGAGTCCTTTTTGGGTTAGCTCGCTTCTAAGACGGGCTGGCGTTCCCTTCAGAGAGCATTCTCTTAAAGGCTTGTTGGTCGAAGCGAACCACAAGCATTTGCTGCGTAGAGCCGATCTTGGACGCATCAGATTGCGTCACCAACTTCTCATCGGAAGAGAAGGACGTCCCCAGCAGAGTCGCCGTCGTATTTGCTATAAAAAATCAAAGACAGGTATTACAGAATACTGAAATTGATTGCAAACTCGCTTGTACAAAGAAATGGCTAGAAAGTAATTCTAGAAAACAATCTAAGTACAATTGTTTAGTTTTTATTCTGGAGGATGACGGTGAAGGCTCGGAAAGTTCTATCAACTCTGCCTTACTCCGTGGACTATCTGACGCAGTCTTTGATCTTGAAGAAATTGTTTTTTTTTTAAGGTTGCCAGCCTTTTTGCAGGGGTGTGGCACCCTGCTATTTATAATAGAATGTATATTGAGCCGCATAGATGGCCTACGGCCACGTGACTGATTAGCACGCGAAGATCCGCTCTTTGGCTGTCATTTATCGATTTGTTGGAATTTTGTTGCAGCAAATCTGGGTAGTTTAGGACTTGGTCAAATTGCCACGTATCCTGTCGTACGGATCATCATTATTTTAGCCACATAGATCTCTCAGTCTTCGATCATGTGGGGCCGCATGAGCCTCATGCGGCTTAAGTCATAAACTTCCTTAGTCCAGTCATAGCTTAAGGATTTAAGCCGCATAGATTCTGTACTTTGGCCACATAAAGCACATGCGGCTTGGATCACAGTTACTCCTGGCTGTATAGAGTTTAGAGACTTTGGGGCCACATCTGTCTGAGCCGCATAAGGTTCATGCGGCTTAGATGACACTCCTTCTGGCCGCATGAAGGCGTACGAACCTTGCTTTTGGGCGACGCCTCACGTCTTATCTTTTTATCGAAGTGTCAGAGCTGTCATTTTTGTCAGGTTTGTCAGAACTTGTCAGCTTTATCAAACGAACTGCTCCTCTTGGCTGCTTATCTTCCTTATGTTGCTGGTTTGTCGATGGGCCGCATATGTCATTGAACCAGTCATGCGGCTTTCCTTTATGTGGACCTGTTTTGCCCATAGTAACTATGCGACAATTTGTAATCCGTATGAACCCCATATTTTTCATGCTTCTACAATATTCTCATGTAGCACGACAGTCACCCACACATAGAAATCATTATCATCCTGCTCCTAACACAAACATGCATGCTACATGTCACTACTGTGGTAAATATGGACACACTTCACCACAATGTAGAATCAGAAGATTAGTTGATTAAACATATTTGCATGGGTACCAAAGACTAGCATTTCAGGACCCTCAAGAATTTGGCTACCAAAGGTCATATCTATTCATGATGTAGGTGAACCTTCCTTCATCTTCTAGAAGCAAACAGATTCTCGATAATGGGTGCTCGCGACATATGACTAGAAATGCAAATCTTTTTGCAACACTATCGATGAAAAGGGAAGGATATGTATCCTTCGGCAATAATCTAAAGGGTTATATTATAGGTAACGGTACTATTGGTAATCCTCCATTTTCTGTCATTAAAGAAGTTTGTTTAGTAACAGAGTTCATGTATAACTTGCTTAGCATTAGTCATCTTACTAACAATGGATATGTTACAACTTTGGAAAAAATAAATGCTCTATATATGATAGATCATATGGAGACATCGCTTTAGAAGGGATAAATGAAGATAACATATATATATTCTATCTCTCGAAAGATACTAATAATGTAGGATGATGCCTTTACGCTCACAAGAATGAAAGATTATTATAGCATATGCGCCTTGGATATGGAAAACATGGATACCATATCAAGACTTTCAACCAAGAAGCTAGTAAGAGGACTACCTGATATCACATTCAAAAAGGATACGGTATGTGCCGAATGTGAGAAAAATAAGGCGACAAAATCTTTATTTAAATATATCAACTCTGTAAGTACTATTAGACCTTTGCAACTTCTTCATATGGATTTGTTTGGTCCTAGTAGAGTAACTAGTCTTGGTGGAAAACTCTACGCCTTTGTGATTGTTGATGACTTTTCTCGATTTACTTGGGTTTTCTTTCTTTCAAACAAAAGTGATACTATTTCTGTTTTAAAAAATTTTGCTAAAAAGGTGCAAAGTGAAAAAGGCTTCATAATTACTCGAATTCCAAGTGATCATGGCGGCGAATTCGAAAACCCGGATTTCAAAAAGTTTTGTGATTTAAATGGTTTTAATCATTAATTTTCTTGTCCTAGAACTCCTCAACAAAATGGTGTTGTGGAGCAAAAGATTATAACTCTTAGGGATATGGCTAGAGTCATGTTGAATCAATTTTCACTTCTGAAATATTTTTGGGCAGAAGCTGTAAGTACCGCATGCCATATATTGAATAGGGTTTTTATTCGACCTATTTCGAAGAAAACTTCCTGTGAACTTTGGTTCGGTAGAACTCCAACTATTTCTTATTTTAGAGTGTTCGGTTGTCGCTGCTTTATCCTGAATACCAAAGACAACTTAGTCAAGTTTGATGCCAAAGCTGACGAAGGTTTTTTTCTTGGATATGCTTCCAAGAGTAAAGGATCCAGAGTGTTCAACAAGCGCTCCATGATTGTTGAAGAATCTGCTAAAGTTACTTTTGATAAGAACAATAGTACAGCAGCCATTCCTGATAACGACGACAACGTACATATCAAATCAATAACTTCCAGTTCTCTGGAAAGCTTACCAAAGAAGTTCCGCTTCATACTAGAATATCCAGAAAACTTGGTAATAAGTAAGGTATCAAGAAGAGTAAGTACTCGTTCATCTGTTAGAGATTCTATAGCTAGCGCTGCTTTTATATCTCAAATAGAACCTAAAAATATTTTAAAAGCTTTTTCTCATGAATTTTGGATCTGCAATGCAAGAAAAACTCAACCAATTTGAAAGAAATCAGGATTGAGAACTTATTCCTAAACTTGCTGACCATGTAATTATTGATACTCGACAGGTTTTTCATAACAAAGTTAATGAGGACGGTTCAGTCACACGTAATAACGCACGTCTCGTAGCTCAAAGATACAACCAAGAGAAAGGTATCGACTACGATGAGACGTATGCTCCTGTTGCACGGCTTGAATCAATCCGCTTCCTTTGTGCCTTTGCAAATTTCCAAAACTTCAAACTCTTTCAAATGGATGTCAAAAGTGCTTTTCTCAATGGTTTTATTAAAGAAAAACTTTTCATAAAACAACCTCCTGGTTTTGAAAAATATAAATTTTTTGATCATATTTTCAAGTTTAAGAAAGATCTCCATGGCCTCAAACAAGCCCCTCACGCTTGGTATGAACGCCTAAGCACCTTTACTTGAAAAAGGCTTTTCAAAAGGGAAGATTGACATGACACTTTTTATAAAATCTTTTGATGACACAATTCTATTAGTGCAAATTTATGTGGACGACATTATATTTGGGTCTACTAATGAGGTATTATGCCAAGAATTTGCCAAGTGTATGTAGAATGAGTTCAAGATGAGCATGATGGGGGAGATTAACTACTTCCTTGGATTGCAAGTCAAACAAAACTCACAAGGGATTTTCAACAGTCAATCAAAGTATATAAAGGATATGCGGAAGAAATTTAATCTTGACAACATCAAACCAATCAGTACTCTGATGGCTATAGCAATGAAATTAGAACCTAATGAAAGCGACAAACCAGTCGACCAACGTAAGTATCGAGGTATGATCGGTAGTTTACTCTATTTAACTACTGGTCGCCCTGATATAATGTTTAGTGTTTGCCTATGTGCTCACTATCAAGCCAACCCTAAGGAATCACACATGAGCACAGTTAAGCGTATCTTTCAATACCTTAAAGGTACTGTTACAGTGGGCTTTTTGTATCCCAAAACCATATCTTTAACCTGATCAGTTTTTCGGATGCTAATTTTGCTGGATGAAAAGTCGACCATAAAAGTTCTAACAGGCACGTGTCATTTATTAGGCAAAGCTTTAGTCTCTTGGTCTAGCAAGAAACAAAACTCTGTCGCACTATCTACAATAGAAGCTGAGTACATAGCTGCAGGACATTGTTGTGCTCAGATTTTGCAGATAAAGCAAACCCTAGCAGACTATAATTTATCTTTTAAGCACATTCCTATATTCTGTGATAATAATAGTGCTATTAACTTGACAAAAAACCTACTATTTCACTCACGCACTAAGCATATAGAAATATGATACCACTTTTTAAGAGATCATCAATCACAAGGAACTATTAATCTAGAATTCATTGACACTGATCATCAGCTAGCAGACTTTTCTATTAAACCACTTGCCGAAGAGCGTTTCAACTTTCTAAGTCGAGAATTGGGAACCTTGGATGAAAATGTCATATGATAAGTCTTACCTACACAAATACTTGTTAAATCAAATTCGTATAGGTTGCATTGTTTTAGGTACATGACGAAAGGGTCCTTCTGACAAGAAGGCATAAAAGCCTAAGCGACATGGTACCTAGTGTCTTCGGACTACCGATAGCTGGGATCCGGCCCCTACAGCTAACCTGAGATGATTCGCATATACTGAATAATGATCCACAAGTCTTTCGCATGTTCTACTTATTTTGTAGCAAAATAAAATCCACTATTTTCAATTCTAGACCATCTTTTCTACTTTTTATGCCAATCTTTACACTGTTTGGAGTTCTGGATCCACATGGACCGATCTCGGGCTTAACTCTGCCTAAGGCAGAACTCGGATCGAACTCGGTCTGGTGGATTCAAGAACCTTCAGCCATTCTTGGCCGTCCGATCTACTTGATCAACCCCCACTCTTTTGCTATTGCAGCCAGCCCTACTTTATAAAGTAATGATTTTTAAACCTCTCTCTTCATCTTCCACCTCTCTTCATCTACTTTTCTCAAAATCCTATCCATAGATCTCTCAATTTTGGTGCCCTTTCCTCTCCAAACTCAAGATTTAAAGCTTTTGGGGATTCTCTTTTATCTTCATCAATTCTCTTTAAGGTATATCTCATGTAGCTTCTCCTCTCTACTCTCCTTATTTTTTCCATGGCACCTAAACTATTTTCTAGTGGAAAAAGGAGTAGAAGTGAAGCATCTTCATCCAATCCTCCTTCTCCTCCTAACATCAATCTCCCTCACCCTTTATTTAATCCACCTCCTCCTCCAAATGCCGACACCTACAATGAGCACATCTTTGTTTTGTTAGAAGCTTCTAACGAATGTTTTTCAGATTTTTGTGCACGTAGTATGGAGCCGGCTCATACTATCAATTTTACCATCTTTCATGAATTTGAACCTAACTTTAGTGATCTTTGTCTTGATGAACTAGTCTCTAGTTCTTCACGAATTTATCTTAATGCCATCAAAATATTTTATTACAATCTCACTCATGATGACCATAAGATTTATTCAAGGGTAGCCAGTATCGACATTGAATTCGATGACTTCGACTTTGCGGAGCATTTGCAACCCCTTGAACCCAATACTTGGGAACGCCTTTATCGATGCTCATGACTCAAATTTGTTGGCGATATCACCCTAAAAGGCTTTAAAGACATGATGTGTGAACCCAACCTTCGTCCTCGTAAACTTCGTGCCAAATATCTCAACCAATATTTTTATGAACTTTATCGTATTATATTCTCTTCTATCCTGCCAAAAGCCGGATCTACTGATGAAATCACCTACCTAGAGATTACGCCACGGTATTATCTATATTTCACCATCCCTTTCAACTTTCCATGCACGATGATGGATTGGATGGTTCGTGCTAAGAAGAAGCCGAAAGCACTTGTCTATGCTATGTAACTTCCTATGATCCTTTCTGCCTTCAACATTCTATTAGACGAATGTCAGTTTTTAGGAGCTTATGTGTATCTCTCTAAAGTCGTAGGACTGTTCCTGCACCTTTACCTCCTGCTCCTATTGAGGAAGCATCATTTGATTCTGATGCCCCTCAACCTGAACCACCTGCCACCCTGGATTCCATCAGAGACTTGTTGCGTGACCACTTCCGGTTGGAAGACGATCGCTATACTCTGCTAGATTATCGGACCACTCTTCAGATGACCGCCATTAGCAATACTCTTCATAACATCCAATACAACATGGCAAGGCATCCTACTATGGCTTTTCCTGTGGGTCAGGACCCTTCTCGCGAAGGCTACCGGATTGATGACCCTTGGGCCATGAGGTATCAGGATCCTGATGCTGCTTTTGTCGATCCTCGTCGCTCTGCTAGTGATCCGTCAAATTCTGTCGATCAATCTCGTCCTCCTTCTCGTTGACAGCTGTGGTCTACTACCTTATGATGCAACTGATGCACCTTAGTTATGTTTCTGCTTTGTAGTTTTATTTCATGCACTCTAGTTATATTTTTCTTCTAGTTTTATTCCATATGTATGACTGTAAGTTTCTTCTACTGGATTATCAAAACTGCTAGTTTCCTCTATTAATGTTTGGTTGTGGTTTTGTTGTGTGCTTGCTCTCTTCACTTTGTCTTTTTTTATCCCTTTACGGGGGAGCTATGCACTATTTTGCTAAATGAAAAGGGGGGAAAATAGCATACTATGTGATATTTGATGTGATCTTGTATATGCATTGTATCTGTCTGTCTTTTGTGCTTGGATAAATCCTTTAGGATAGAAATATTCATTTACGAGGGACCCACTTTATACATACAAAAGCTCTTCTCTCCTTCAACATGTGTCTAGGTATGAATATTGAGACATACAAATATCATTTTGTCTATTATCAAAATAGGGAAGATTGTTGACCCAAATTGGATCATAGTCATCCTGATTTAGATAATTAGCAAAGTGATATCTGATATGATCCGATACGACACATCAAGTCCCAGACAAAACATCATCTATGATCCAATACAACGCATCAAGTTCAAGACAGACTTCGTCTATAAGCTGTTGCATTGTTCTCAGTCTGTAATTTTTTAATTTAATGAGTCTAGGAAAATGTGTACGTTGAGTCACACTGTGTCATCTCAACCCCTAGACATATCTCTCCAAACTCTACCATACAAACAGACCAATTCCTAAACCAAACCAAACCACCCTCACCCATAAAGGGCTTCTTGTCTGAGGCAGACCGAACTCGGGCCGAACTCGGCCTCCTTAAAATCAGCAACCTGATTTTTAAGAACACCTTGCTACGAGCTGTCCCACGGTCGAATTTTTGAATATTTGGGACAGAACTCTGGCCGAACTCTGCCTCCCATGCCTAGTATAAATAGTGCTTGATTCCTCTCATTTCAAATCATCTCTCACTCTCAAGCTTTCAATCTTCTAAGCTTATATACTCTAAGACTTACTCTTCTAAATTCCCTAGCCACAAAACTTCCTAAGCCCCAAGGTTCTCAGTGCGATTCAGCTAGAAGTTCTATATAAGAGTTGAAAAGAAGTCACTTGGAAATTTTCAAGTTTCGCATCTATAAAGTTAAAGTAGTCGAGCACTTTCAAGGCTCGTGTCTGTGAGAAGTTGGCATGCTCTTCTGACTAAAGGCGCATGTGTACCCAATTTAACAAATAGTGGATTTCAACTCCAAGCAAGAGTTCTTGGGCCTGGACTAGTCATCCACGAGGAAAACCAGGATATATTGCTGTGTTTGCGTTTGCTTTTCTAAACTCTTTTAATTTTCGCATTATTACTCTGTTTATATATTCTCCCGGTAGTTGATTTCTTGACTTTGCAATAGAGTTATTTCTGAATTAGTAATTATAGACACAAACTCTATTCACCTCCCTCTAGAGTTGCCTATACATTACTTCAATGATATGTACCATCCATATATTTATATTTGTTAGACTCCAAAATTCTATGTTTCCATCAATCTTACCAGATGGCACCCATGACCCTACCATGTCGCTTGAGAGTGGCACAGATTATTGTCAAGGAGGAAGTTGTACATCCTACTATTAAGGAGTAAGTGGCACATAAAGCGGAGATTGATGTTAAGGAGGAAGTGGTACCTCCTACTATTAAGGAAGAAGTAACACATAAAGCGGAGATTGATGTTAATGAGGAAGTAGTACCTCCTACTATTAAAGAGGAAGTGGCAACGGGAGGAAGTGGCACCAGGAGTTCCATTCACCCAACACCTATTGCAGAGATTGATCACCTAGACTCTACTTATGCAGAGTATATGGGGGACTGGGTTCCGTCTAGTGTAGAGTTGTATGATAGAACTTTTGTTCGAATTTGTCTCAGGTAGAATTATCGTTGCATTATCTTTTTGGATTAGACTTCGTGGAAGTTGTTGCCTTAATCCTAGACTTTAGACATATTGGTCATTATCTAGACTTATTTACAACTTGAGATATTGGTTTTCCTTCTCTATATATCATATTGTTCTTATTCTTACTTAGCATTTGATTGAGTATTGTTTTATGATATTATTGTATTTTAGTTTGAAATGTGTAATCTATTTAGACTTGCGGCTATGTACGATAAATTTTTTCATCTTTTTTATTTTATAACATGTACTATATTTAAGCTTTTTTCTTGTAACTTTTATTTTGTTTATCACAAGTCATGTATGATAGGATGATGTAGATCTTTCAGTCAGTACAGAGGTAGACTACCTAGACGACATGCCACCACGTCTGGCAGTTCTCCTTCAAGACATGGTATTGGATCCTCGTCTCCGAGTACTCCATTCTATCGACCACTTGTATCTTCTCCTGGCTGTTCTCTTAGGATGAGCAGTTCCAGGACTAAGGCTACTCCTCCGTCCAGCGTTTCTCCTGCTGACGATACCATGGAGAGCGAGGAGTGTCACGACTCGTTCCCGCTTTTCGGAATACGAGTATGTGGCCAAATTCAGCGTACGCTGCAGCATCGACGGTATTACACTGTCTAGACCTCAATATGAATCTCAAATACAAGTAAATTATATCTATTTGCTCATTTACAATAATTATTCAAATTACATATCAAATAATACATCGAAATAATATCCGGGAACAAACCCGCTAAATATTTAAATAAAAGATATCTAACCTATCTAGAATCTAAGGTCGTCTCCAATATGTCTCTAACCCCATCTGAAAGGCCCAAAGTGCAAAGTAGTAAGTCACATGCAACGTATCTAGTCAGGAAAGGTGCAAAGTACAACCCTATTGCAAATTATATAACTCAACACAAAATAAAGCTAGACAAACAGAGATGCAATATAATAATACAGGATACATGTATATGAACTGGAAATAATAACAAGAACAAGAATACCACTGGTAAAAATATGTATAAACAAGACAACTGAACAATAAACATGTGCAGGTAAAGACTAACAGATATTGTGTGTGAAATATCTTTCGACATGTAAACGGCTGGACAAATATGGCACATAATTTTGATGGCTATCCACATACTAAGGTACAGCTAATCCATACATGAGTTGTGACTTAGCTATCCATATTAACATTAATTGGGGTTTTTTCACATACCTACTTTACATTATTCCTCCCGACTCACTAAACAATAACAATAATAACAACATGGTACCACTACAAGAAAATGTAGCATTTACGGCGCGCAATTTACGGCACGTAGTTACTGCATGCCGTAAATGACAGACTTTTACGGCACGCATATTTGTGTGCCGTAAATGAGTTATTTTTTGTCTTTGTTACGGCGTATTTTGTATGCAAGCCGTCATTGTAAACGTATTTACGGCATGCAGGTATGTGCGCCGTGAATGATAACTTATTTATGGCATGCATTTGTGTACACCGTGAATGATTTTTTATTGACGGCATGCACTTGTGAGTGCCGTAAATGATAGCTCATTTGTGGCATGCATTTGTGAACGCCGTGTATAGTGCAATTGATTCTTCTGAGAAACTTTTCCCTATGTAATTGTTTCTCTAAAATCTCCTTTCAAATTAACTTTCCCACAAAGTTTATGCAAATTAACTTTCTAACTTATTTACGACACATGGATATGTGCACACCGTGCACTACACCAAAATCGCAAATTAGGAACACCAGTCATTTTTGGATCTGGAACACTTGTTTTTGTACCTAGGTTTTGGAACGGATTAAAACAGTTCCAAATAAAAAAAGTGTTCTAAAAATTTACTTAATATTTTTTAAATAATATTTATTCTGTAACACACTAAAACTGTTCCAAATGGGAAAAAAAACCCATCTCAAACTATACACTCGTTCTCACCTAATCCCCAAAAGCCTACAAATTAAACCCAACTCTCATGAGTTCCTCCTCTCTACCTTCCCAAAGTTACAAAACCATCTTTCTCACATCCCACCACCGGCATAATCACGATGGGAGCTGGTCGGAAATCTCGTCGTCCTCGTCTCGATCATGTCTTAATATCATCGTGGATCTCTTCGTTCTCCGTCGATCACCTGATTATGCCTTCCTATAACAAAAGGTTTGCACTCTCTTTCTTCCCCTATTTTGCTTGCTCTCTATTTTGCTTGCTTTTGTCCCATCCCATATCTTTCTTCCTTCTACTTTGACGAACACCTCTAGTACTCGCGAGAAACCCTCTGCAAAGGTACACCGAAATGACAACATAAAAACCTAATCTTGGAAAGGGTAGTTTGAAACCCTTGAGTAAAGAAGGGACCTTGGATATGGAGTCGAAAGTTTCTTCGTGATTTTGGTTTACTAAAACCTAAAATACAGTTTCTATAAGCTATAGTTTTCTAGGGTTGTCGTACGAGCTGTAGTTTTCTTTGTGTACATCAAGGGTTGTTTTCTAGGGATGGTTTTCTATACACAACTCAAGGGGGAGTGCTGTATTTTGTGATCAGTTTGCTGAAATTGTAAATATTGTTCTTATACGCCTAATTTCTGGTATTTATGGACTACATTTTCTTATGTGCATTGAATACTATTTTCTAATGGTGGTTATTATATTTTGGTACAACAATTAGCAATAATATTCGACTCCATATAGGGGTTAGGGATGATTTATTTAAAATGGATTGAGCAACCATCTCTCTTCTGGTTCAACCCTACCCTAAACCACAACTTAAGTATATAAGATGCTCCAGTTAGGGCGTTTATCCCTAATTCTTGTCATGCCCTTCACGAGTTCTTGTTAGATTTAAATCTGACATGGATTAGCACCTACTTTGTCGTGTATGTGCTTCAAAGGGGTTATACTTATATTCACTGTTAATTGAGCTCGAGTGGATTGAAAATGTCTTGTAGGAACTGCTAGTTTACATTTTGATTTCTTAATTTTATTGTTATTAGTAAATGATGTCAGGTTTGCTAATGCATTGTAATCTACCAAACTGCTTTAAGGAATTTCAAGAGCTCAAGCTTATAATTATTATATAAAAGTTTGTCATATGAAATGTAAGTGTGCAAATGTTTTTGAGCTAGAATATTGAAACTACATGAAAGCTTGGGGAATAGGCTCATATTTGGTAGCTGATATCATCATGTAGTTTATGGTACTACTAAGATACATCTCTAATGCAAAAGTAAAGTTTTAATGAGTTTATTGCATCATACAACATAAAACATTTTGGTCGAAACTAATCCATCATATCATTTTATAGTATACCTAGTTTCAGCAAGATTTCAATTTGAGAATTGAAGAAGTAAAATATTTTGTTCCTCCTAATTTTGGATTTCTTTTACTGTTACCTTCCTCTGTTTTAATGGATTGGGAAAGCAAATATATATAAATATATATATATATTATATATATATATATATATATTTATTTATTTATTTTTTTTTTATTTATATAGATATATATATATAATTATATATTATATTATTTCTTTTATATAATATATATATATTTTCTTTTAATAAATTATATATAATATAATATATATATATATATATATATATATAATATCTATATCCAAATTCTATATGCCCCTAGTAACAATAACGTTCTTTTCAAAATTCGAAGAAAAATATCACAAAATATTGCAGTTAACCTTTTAACTCAGATGTATCCTAACAAATATATGAGTTTCAAAAGGTATGTACATTATAGTTGTGCCTTTCTCTTCTTATTTTGTAGTTGCAACCTTTCTTCATTGTTTCTATTTACTTCATGTTATTATATTTGTTACTTTTTAGGGATATTTGTAACACTGTTGTGATATTTAAAGCACGAAACAACTCAATGATGGTAAATCTAGTACCTACCTTTTGCTGATTCCTCAAGTCTGAGAATTTGAAGTCCATGGGAATAGTACGACAAATAGGCATCAAGTTACTGGTAACTTACAAAAAATGAAAAATAAAATGGATATTAGAAAAAAGAATGAAAAAAAAACCATTATATTCGTAGATG
>JANAVB010023995.1:10700499-10835402 GCA_029216955.1 Iris pallida | reverse complement strand
AGATATATCTATATTATATATTTATATATATTTATTCTTTTCTCTTATATATATAGATCTATATATATTTTCTTTTATATAATATTCTATATATATATATATATTATATATATATATAATATATATTCTATATGCCCCTAGTAACAATAACGTTACTCTTTTCAAAATTCGAAGAAAAATATCACAAATATTGCAGTTAACCTTTTAACTCAGATGTATCCTAACAAATATATGAGTTTTCAAAAGGTATGTACATTATAGTTTGCCTTTCTCTTCTTATTTTGTAGTTGCAACCTTTCTTCATTGTTTTCTATTTACTTCATGTTATTATATTTTTACTTTTTAGGGATATTTGTAACACTGTTGTGATATTTAAAGCACGAAACAACTCAATGATGGTAAATCTAGTACCTACCTTTTGCTGATTCCTCAAGTCTGAGAATTTGAAGTCCATGGGAATAGTACGACAAATAGGCATCAAGTTACTGGTAACTTACAAAAAATGAAAAATAAAATGGATATTAGAAAAAAGAAATGAAAAAAACCAATTATATTCGTAGATGGTATGACCTTCAACCTATTTAACATTCTCCTTTTCAACCTCCAACATTATCATATTCAGACTCTAAAAGTAACAACTAAACCTGCAACTATTTATAATCATGTCTCAATCATGTATTCTTGTAGTATACAACAAGATTGCCTAGATTATAAGCGTGCCATAAATGATCGGTATTCTTGTAGTATACAACAAGTCCTATCGTGTCATAATCATGTCTCAAGTGGATACTAAATGAAAACACAATAAAGAGTAGCATTATAATATACTAAGAACACAAAGCAATAGTGTACTTGCCTAGATTAATTTGGAGTTGATAAGTGAGACACAATCTCGATTTGGTTGAAAGTTGTTGTAATTATGGCAAACCGCTACTAATTCGTTGAATCATTGTTAATCTATGGTTTTATAAATTAAACAAATATTAAAATATTTTATTAATTTCTTGAAAATTGATATGCTATAGATCTATGTGCCAACTTTCCAAAACATCAAACATTTCATAAAACGGAGCTTGGGATCTCCAGGAATCTCAAAAATAGTGTGACATGTCGATTTTCTGGACAACTGGCACTCAAACAATTTTTCAAAAATTTACGTTCATAATTATAGAAAATAAATTATTTATATGGAAAGCTAACCTCAATATGGTTCTAACAAAAAAAACATGAGGTAAAACAGAGTCTGAAGTTGGTCGCAACGGCTTCACGAATTTGTTATCACTTCTAAAATACTAGGCTAAATTTATGACGAATTTTGGTCAATTTTGGACAAAAAAGAAAGAAACTTTGGAAAAAAAATATATGGAAGATGTTTGTAAATTTAATAGGTATATAATGGGTAGCTATTATTTAATTATGATTAGATTGGAAACGAAAAGGGTTTTCCTTAAATAAATGGAGACTGACTTAATTACTAATTAGGAAGGGATCAAATCTAATAAATAAAAAAATTCCATAAACTTATATCAAATAAATATTTAAAACTTAATTAATTAAATAATTCAAAATTATATTTGCATAATCCAAAGTCTTATTTTAAATAATTTTAATTAATTTTTATTGCTCAAAGATAATAATCAATAATTTTAAAATTAAATAAATCAAATCTAGTTCTTATATTTGATAACCATAATAATAAATTAAATTAATATTTAATATCATGAAAATAATTTAAATAACATTTTCATAAATTTCAAAATATAATTTTTGACATTTTAATTTGGCAAAACCTTTTTAACATTCGAAAATATTCATGATTTCTCTATAGAAATTCAAATAAAATTTATTTTCTAACACAAAATAATTAAAATAAATAAATTTGTTGAAAGCTTAGGAAGAGGGTTTACAAATCTACCCACCTTAGAAAATTTTCGTTCTCAAAATTTCAATGGTACAATAAGACACGATTAAGAACATAATCAACTATAAAAATGATACGATTAATAATCAAAATCAGTTAGCCAGTCTTAAATAGAATCGAAACATACGAAAAGATACGGTTTGGTACGATCAGAAATATGGTCAAAATGGTCTAGTCACGATTAGAATTCATTTAAGAATGACCAAAATTGAAATCATTTTGGCACAATCAACTACTTAACCAAAATTATTTAGGCATGATAATTGAATCAAAATCTATGTATGATTGTGAATATAGTGGAATAGAATCGAAATTTAGTAATAGGTTTTAAATGATTACTAAGAGGAAACTAAATGACAATTCCAGAATAAAAAATGTAATAAATAAAGAAACTACAAGATTTATTGAGAAGTCGTTTAATAAGGAATAGGGTATCAAATCAAATTTATGTGAGAGTGTAGAGATTTGTGACAAATAAAAAACCAATAATCATATTCCAAAAATGATATAGTCTCTATAGAATCCGAAAAATGTATTTATGTCTGAAGTCACTCACTGAGAATCCATGTCCCGCCAGTGTACATTTGGCTGTAGTAAACTCTTGGTTTTATGACTCAAATAATGATAGGATATCGAATATTCTATGAACTTTATCTAATATTGAAAGAATAACTCAAGAGATCAAAATAATAAAATTAGGACAAAGGTTTAATAATATCTGAAAACCTACACATACCTGAAATTACTTTAACTTAGGGTCATGTCTTGCCAGTACGCTGCTAGCTGCAGTGAACCCGCAGTCTCTATTATTCAGATAAATGGCTGCAGTGTGCATCTACCTTGCCATAGTAAGTCACCGAATATTCTTTCAACTTTATCCATAAGATTTTTCAAAGGAGCTTGTAGAAATTTAAACTAGTTCCAAGTTGATCATGATAGAAAAAAGGGTGTGGGTATCTGTCTTTTAAGTATAAGTATCAATTCTTGAAAATCAAATGATCGATTAGGAAGAAAATGACCAAAGTCAAGAGAAGTATATATTTTCTAATTCCTATCTCATGGATATTGAATCATTGGGGAAAAACTTATATACCTTGAATTTCATCAAAACTGACTCAAAATTAATATGTAGATTAATTTACTCAGGTTAGGTTGGGCTCAAAACTCGATAAATGAAAATAATTAAATTAACCCATATGAAAAATAATTTCTTATGGCCAATGGGAAATAAATTACTAATACGAACTTTTTGATATGAATCCTAGAAGGTTCATCCTTGAAAATATAAAAATAAATCCTTAATTTCAATTATTCAATTTAAATCAATAATTTAAAATCCAAAGTTTTCAAATTCATATCAAATCTTATCATAATCATCAAAAAAATAAATTCTGCAAATTATTTTAAATTCAAATATATTCTTTCATAATCTCCCCAATATTTTAAATTCAATAAATCCCCAATTTTTTATCATAATTTTATTTATCATTCTTGAAATCAAAAATCATTTTCTTCCAAAAATCTCAACCTTATCTTAGCAAGAAATTCATATTCATCAATCAACATAGAAATTTATACTTCAAGCATCAAAAATTTAACAACTTTAATATTCAACAATTAACTAAAAGAACTAATTTACCAATTAAATATTCTACCCACCTTTGTTCATACCATCTTATCAAAACAAAATAATATTTCCTCATATAAAAATTTCTAAAATTTATATAACTTTAAAATTCAAGTTTTATTAATATCTTAACCACATAGCCTATGTAGCAACCTTAACTACCCAAACACTCAAATTGAATAAGCACTTTCCTACTGTATACTTAATCCAAGTCATTCTCCTAAAACTTAAATCAATCCTAATTGTGAATGAGCACTTCCTAGTCGCAGGCTCGCAGTAGTATGACTAATATACGTACTACTACGAGTTCGCAATCTTTTACAAAAATAGACCTGCATGAGCAAACATAAAAACTTGTCACGACCTGCTCTCGCTTTTTCTGAATATAAATACGTGGTCAAGTCCAACCTACGCCATAGCATCGACGGTAGTACACGGTCTAGACCTCAATATCAATCTCAAATACAACAAAGTTATATTTATTTGCTCATTGACAATAATTATTCAAATTATAAATCCAATAATATATCAAAATAATATTCGAGAACAAACCCGCTAAATGTTTAAATAAACTAACTATCTAATCTATCTAGAATCTAAGGTCTTCTTTAAGATGTCTCTAACTCCACCAGAAAGGCCCAAAGTACAAAATAGCAAGTCACCTGTAATGTATCCAGTCAGGAAATGAGCAAAGTACAACCCTATTACAAATTATGTAATTCAACATAAAATGAAGGTAGACAAAAAGAGATATAATATAACAATAAACGAAACATGTATATGAATTGGAAACAATAATACGAACAAGAATACCACTGGTAAGAACATGTATAAGCAAGACAATTGGACAATGAACATAAACAGGTAAAGAATAACAGACAGTGTGTGTGAAATATCTTTTAAAATATGAACGGCTGGGCTAATAGGGCACATCATCTCATGACTATACACATTTTAAGGCAAGCTAACCCATATGTGAGTTACATGACTTAGCTATCCACATTAACATTAATTAAGATTTGTTCACATACCTACTTAGCATTTCTCCTTTCGACTCACTAAACAATAATAATAATATGGTACAACAAATCCTATTATGTCACAATCGTGTCTCAACTGGATACTAAATGAAAATGCATTGAAGAGTAGAATTATAATGTACTAAGAACATAAAGCAATATTGTACTTGTCTCGATTAGTTTGGAGTTGATGAGTGCGGCACAATCTCGATTTGGTTGAAAGTTGTTGTAATTATGGCTAACCGCTACTAATTCGATGAATCATTGGCCATCTATAGGTTCTACACATTAAACAAATTAATAAACTATTTTATTGATTTCTAGAAAATTAGTATGTTATATATCTTTGTGTCAGGTTTGCAAAACATCAAACAGTTCACAAAATGGAGTTTCGGATCTTTCAAAATCTTAAAAATAGTACGACATGTCAATTTTTGGATAACTGGCACTCAAACAATTTTCCAGAAATTCACATTCATAATTACAGAAAATAAATTATAGATTTGGAAAGCTAACCTTGATAAGATTCTAACAAAAAAATAAATGTTAAACGGAGTTCGGAGTTGGTCACAACAGCTTCGCGAAGTTGCTATAACTTCTGAAAAAAAGAGGCTAAATTTATAACAAATTTTGGTCTTTTTTGGACGAAAAAGAGAGAAAGTTTGAAAAAGAAAATATAGGAGATGTTCGTAAGTTTAATAGGTATATATAATGAGTCGCAATTATTTAACTAGGATTAGATTGGAAGGGAAAAAAACATTCCTTAAATAGATGGAGATTGACTCAATTTACTAATTAGCGAAGGATCAAATTTAATGAATAAATCTTTTCCATAAATTTAAATCAAATTAATATTTAAAACTTAATTAAAAAAATCTAGTCCAACATTTAGTTATGATAAATAATTTAAAAACATATTTGTTTTCGTAAAAAATAATTCAAAATATATTTGCAAAATCTAAAATCTTATTTTAAATAATTTTTACAAATTTTTATTGGTCAATGATAATAATCAATAATTTTAAAACTAAACTAATCAAATCCAACATTAATATCTGATAACAATAATAATTTAAATTAATATTTAATATCATCAAAATGAAATTACATTTTCTTAAATTCCAAAATCTACTTTTTGAAAATTTTATTTGGCAAAACCTTTTTATCATTCAAAAATATTCATGATTTCTCTATAAAATTCAAATAAATTTTATTTTCTAACACAAAATAAATAAAATAAATAAAATAAATAAAATAAATTAAAATGTTGAAAGTTTGGGATGAGGGATAACAAGGAGCTAATGGATGAGGCGCCACTGATAGCGCCTCTGCTCTCTTTGTTTCAAAGCAATCCTTCGCGTGCTCCTCTGGACGAAGTAATGACAGAGATTTGGGTCGATGGACCTACAAGTAAGTTAATTTATTTTAGTTTTCTTATGCAAATAAAAATATATTCACTTTTTCTTGAATATAGTTATCTATGTATAGATATCGTCCCTCGTTAGTACAAAGAGCATTTGGACATTTTTTGAGCTACAACTTTAGTAGCCCTTGGATCAACTACTCGGATGTTCCGGACGATAGGAAGGCATTCTGATTTGCCCATTTCAAAGTAATTATAGTATATTTGCTATTAGTATCATTCATTTTTATGCATATTATATAATTTACTATTTTACTTCTTGTAGAAAACATATTTCTATCCACCATACAAGGCTAAGTAGATCAAGAAGCATTTTTCTGTCGTCATCTCTAAGTTGATCCTGATACGATTGATGACCAAAAGGCTCGTTATTGCTTCTGAAAATTGATCCATGGTTGGATCATGCCTGAGCAGTGGACTACAATAAGAGCTAGATTCAATGATCCCGTGTATAACGAAAGGTCGAAGAAGGCGAAAGGGACTTGGACGAGGGCAGGAAAGTGGTGTGGTGGCTAGCTCGATTCCCACGATGGAACATTTTCGTCGTCTATTATATATTTGATTGTACATATATTATTTAATGAACGTAGAATAAAAAAATTTATTTTAACAACAAATAAAATACTTTTAACAGGTACAATGGGGTGATGATGCCAACATGGTGACTATCTTCCTTACTACCCATTGGAAGAATGAAAATCTCATCTATGAGAGAGCCACACAGAGCTACGTAAGTATACTTTGTGTTTCATTAACTTTAATATAACTTAAAAAATATACAAATAGATATCCATACAGTTAGGAATAAGTACCTTAGACATTAGCAACTACGACGATTAGATAGTAAAAACTATGCTTATCGAGATGCAAACTTTTATATTACAGGTATCTTAGGCTTCGTGAGCTGGCAGATTCTAGTACACCTGTAGTGGGACGGGTTGGTACTCCTACGCAGCCCTATTCAGCTCCGTCGGCGGACGAGCTTTGGATGACCGTCATTGATAGTGTTCAGAATGGTACGTACAATGATACGGGGTCCTACGACGCCTTTATTGCGATGCGGTCATCCAGGGGCCCCTCTGCCAGTGTGCGTTTCTACAACCCTCACAGGAGTTGGCCCGAATTGACGAGAGCATTGCCCAATAGGTTGCAGATCTACGTAATGATATGTCGAGGAGGATTGTGGAGCAACCACACTCAACCGTAAATGGACGGTGCGACGCTCAACACATGATTTGATCATACGCTCGAGCCTAGCATCATGGAGATGGGCGAGAGGACAGATTTTAGCGTTACGGCGCTGCAGGGATGGAGGTGGCCATGGGCGATCAACTTTTAAGGCAGCAAGATGCGATGGCTTACAGTAGTAAGAAACTGACATCTGCCTTAGATTTATACAATGCTAGACTGGATGCATTGGAGCAGATACATCCTTCTGGTCTGCCGGCATCGACACCGACTCTATCGATTACACTGCCTCATTCATCGTCATCGGTGACGCTTTCACATGAGCAATATGAGTTCTTTTTATCCTAGATGCACGATTGTGCTCCTTCTTCTAATCAGCCATAGTCCTCCATTGTATAGATTGTGTTTAGTTGTTTGCTTGCTGGCCCATTCTTAGGTTTTCATGTATTTATTTCATATTTTTATTGGCATTATTTGATGTGTTGTACATGATACGATGTGTTGGACCATTCTAATTAGTTTTTATTGTACAGTATTTGATGTGACATTCTATATATTTAATTTAGTACAACTTAATGTATTTACTTTATGATTTATATTTATAGTTATATTTATAATTCTATATGTTCTTTTCGGTGTTGAGTGTTCTACTGAAGGGCTCGGCTAACCTAGGGAATTAGTGGAGGGTTGCTCCGAGTCTACTTTTGATAAACTGTGATTTCATAACTATAGACATATTTTGGCTAAAAAACAAAATGCGTTATGTTTTTTCTATTTTTTTGCAGTTTATAAACGTCTGGCGATGTTCAACTGTGTAGATCATTACGTTGCTAACTATGTATCGGAACATCACTACCCTATATCATTGTCGTCGCTAAAATCTATAGGACGTCGCTAAACATCGCTACAAAGCTGACATGGCAAAGTTTGTCACATCAGCATTTGGTAGCAGGATGTCGTTAATGTTGTCGCGACATGTCGCTACACAACTGATATGGCAAAATTTACCACATCAGCATTTTCATAGCAAAATGCGGTATATTTGTCGCTAAATTTATGACGTTTAGCAACGAATTTTGACATAGCTGATTAGTAACGGCACGTCGATAAACGTCGCTAGATTCAAATAGTCTGTGATGTGACATCATCGCTGCAAGATGTCGCTACAGCGATGAATAGTGACAATTTTGGTATCAATGACCATCGATTACACAACATCGCGAATCCGTTGCTAAATTATTTTAGCGGCATTTTTTGCATACAATTATGCTATTTGGCTCCCAAACTTTTTAGGTAATAGCATCTCCTATTATGTGGCATTTGATATGGAAACTGACATGACTGCTAACATGTCATGTTTTAACCCAAAAATTTAATTACCCAAATTTTTTTTATTGTTAATGTTAATGCTAATGCCAATTTTAGTTTAATGTTAATATTAATTTTAATGTTAAAATTAATTTTAATGTTAAAATTAATGTTTACTAATTTAATGTTGATATTAATATTAGTATTCATGTTAATTTGATATTAATATTAATATTAGTTTTAGTATTAATTTTAATGTTAATGCTAATTTTAATTTAATCTTAATATTAATTTTAATGTTAAAATCAAAGTTAATATTAATGTTAATGTTAATTTTAATATTAATGTTAATGTCAATTTGATATTAATATTAATATTAATTTTGATATTATTTGTAATGTTTAATTTTGCCATGTCAACTGTCACGTCATCAGCTATGTTATATACAACATAATGGAAGATGGTATTACCCAAATTTTTGGGAGTCAAATAGCATTTTTGTTTTCCATATTAGCAACTTTTCTCAACATTTCTAATATGACTTATTATAGTAGTGTAAAATAATGCAATTCTAAATAAATGAAACTAAGAGGTTAATTATTCAGATACAATCATCATGATTAATTGTTTATAAATAAACTAATCCTTGAGATCAAGGACACAAAGTTAATAATTAGGTAGACTGCAATCTGCTAAAAGATGATCATAAGAATTTGTTATGATAATTTTTATCATTATTATCTCGGGGTATCTTGTTCGATCATGCAACGGTTTCAAAAGTTATGGTAACATTCGGCTTCTGGCTCACAATGAACCCTTAGGATTGAGCTTCTAGCTTCTGGTAGTATGCAACTTGACTACCCCAACGTGAGTAAAGTAGATCCCTTATGATAAGCAGAAGAATATCTCTCGAACGAACTTCTGGTTCTTTCATATGCTAGAATTTATGCAAATCTATTCTTTATTTTCCTCGCCCGTTATTTCAAAATGATACCCGTTTGACCTGATCTCCTAGAAACTCAATCATTTTCTTTTGAGTGTATAAGGCATTTTGTATAAGCAGGTGGGTTCAATGGGATAAAATTAAGTGTGCGATGTTGAAGCCTTCAATAATATGAGCATGAACAACTATCATGGATACTACTTTCACGCTATTATTTATATTAGATACAAAGATCCTAATTATAAGGATGGTGTTGATATGTTGATAGTAGCATTCTCAGTCAGGCATGAGATTTTTCTATCTAGTTTTTTTATTGATTCTAGTTTCTAGATATGGCAATATCTTATCGATCGTTGCAAATATAGATATTATTAATCAACAATAATAACTCTAAACATAGAAATTTGGATCTCTGATAGTTGGTAGGACAATGATGCAGCTATAGTGCTACAGATAGAACAACCTTATGGTACCAACTTTGAAAATTTGTAATTTAGAATATATACAACTGTATTATTGAAATACCAACATTTAGGTTGGTATTTTCACTTTTAGCCTTTCGGGATCCATCAACCCGCTATGACCTACAAAAATCTAGTTTGCATACAACTGGTTTCTCCCAGCCATATAGCACAATACATGTCATGCATGCACTCATTTGTAGGGTCTAAAACATATACAAGTAAACTTATTTGTACTTTACAATCTAGACATAATGATCCCAAATATTATTCAATTTTAAAAACTATGGGGACGTACTTCACCACAAGAAATATTGTAGAAATTGTTCAAACATGAAAAGTAATTAATTGCTTATGTATAGCAACATTTCTATATGATATATTCGTTATGGCTAGCCATGCAGCATAAGTTGTACACATTATAAAATATTATAACATAATGCTATATTTAAACAAAATAACATGCAAACATTCTTTTAGTTATACGAAAAATCTTCCAATGACCAGAAACATGTATCCATAAATTTCAAAAGATTTTATCAAAAAGAAAATATTTCGATAAACATTAATCAACCAAAACTTATAAGATTCTATACATTATTCGAGTATAAATGAACATAAACTCAAATGTATAATGACTATATTATTTAAATTATTTAACGTTTGTTATATATAAAAACAAGTATCCTATATGCAAAGCAGAAATGAGGCCATTATGCAATTTGACGTTGTAAAGTCATACAAACTATAACATGTATAAAAACGTATGGCAAATCACTATTAACAATGATACTAAATTATCCAATTTAACTATCTTCTATTTTGATACGTAAATGTTATATTAGAAGCAACGAATGTTTTAGAAGCTATAGACCAAGAACAAATAGTAAATACCATACGAAGGGGAGTCAACTTCTAGAGGCAAAGTCGTAGTTTTTGACGACACTAGCAGGACTCAAACAACTCTCGTAAGAACAAATTATTTAGGAAATTATATTACACTGATCTTATTAAATATTCTAAACTCAAACACAGGTTCTGTTAGAATAAGGTAGTCTATGATGTGCATGTGCATTTTACATGAAATAATGATAATAGATCCAAACTCTAGTTTATGGGCAGAAAATATCATGATGCATGATTCAGTTGTTCCTCGAAGGAAATTATATCACGAAGGAACGTCGGATTGTCGTGTTGGATTATCATGTAATCGTAAAAGATAAGGGGTTAAAGAAAACTAAAAAATAAAATAAAAACATGCACGCAACACAAAACCACACAATGGTGAGAAGCCAGGTTAAAATACGAAACATTATGCAAAAATAGGAAGAGCGGAAAATAAATGAACGAACTTTTGGTTCATGGTCAACAACTTTTGGAGATCAATAAAAAAAAAGTCAAGCAAAATTCACATATTTGCTTTTGACCATTTTTACACGCCCGACCTTTTTTGTGTTGTCCTCATCCAGAACTCTCGAACAAAGACGATAGCACGCTGTTCTGGGCACCCAAAATAAAACCTTATACTCTTGGAAATGTAATAGTGTGAGTAAAGATCGTTTCCATAGCGAGTAATTAGCTTTGTTTTGTGCCATGTGAATAATGAATAGAGGGAATTTAATATAATGAAAGCCAATTAAGAAGAGCATGTAGAATATCGAAAGAAATTAAAATAACAAACATTGGTCTAAGTCAATGTCTACCATTGGAATATTAAAATTGATCATAGCTGCTAACGTATATTAATATGGTATTATGAATATTCATCGTTGGAATTATTTTTCTCTCTCATTATGCCATAATTAATTATAAACAAGAGATATAATTAACCTTAACTACTAAACAGCCCCATACCACTCTAAAGGTTTAATTTAATAGCGTCTTAAACTCAATGAGATCGATGAAGCAAAATAATATAAGAACAAGCGGTTGCATTTAATTTAGACGAATGATTTTCTTCTAAGATTTAATAATACAAATAAGTAATTTGTTAAATCTTGGTTGCTTCACAAATTAGATGATCGAACAATTAGATCTCATAAGTTTTTATTGATTCTGAGTCTTCTGTTTCATTCGACCAACAAGACTTTAGCCACACATGTTCATGGGACTTAAAAAGAGAGGTAGGAGAAGAAGAAGAAGAAGAAGAATAAGAAGAATGGTGTGTAGTTATTGCTTTTCCTCTTGATTTTTATCCTTTTATCCATGTTTGTGTTATCCTATATGGTGGTGTAATGAGATGGAAGATTTCCAAGCATGGAACAACCATTGACTCTACTACATAGGCCAAATTCATTACCTCATTTAAGGTCTCTAAGGCCGCCTTTGGATGAAGAAGTTCATAATTGAACTTGGGACAGTTCCTAGCATAAATGATTTAGTTTGGTTGTATATAACAAAAATGGGGCTATTGCACAAACTAAAGGACATAGTCCCATTCGAAATCATAACATATGCTTTGACGTTAACATTTGATCCTCAAGATTGTTGGTCCCAAGAATGATAAAATAGATCATATTCCGACATATGATAATGTAACAAACCCCTACAAGAAGGCTCTAACACAAAACGTGTTTGAAAAACACATCGCCAATACTAGTATGAGATGCATTGAAAACTGGAAGTAGTATAAGTGAGAAATTTATAGTGATATGCCCTATCAGTTAATTTCAAAAGTGTTTCAATTACGAATATCACTAGATGTAATAATATTTAGATTATGACAATACAATTCATGATCATGTTATAAAGTCTCAAGGTGTAAACCCCTCTAAAAATAATATAGTTTAATATAAGAGTTTTTGATTAGTTTTTGAAATTAATAAATAATTGTTAGTATGCACTAATTTATTAATTAACTTATATACCCTTTCTCATAGCTTTGCTATAAGTAACACAACACTGGTTATTTCCTTCCAATAAAATTTGTATGCATGACCTAGTCGAGCCCCTCTACACATATACCATTCATGTTCACTTAAAACACGTCTCCTTGTGCTTTATTTTAATAACATAACATACACATATAAAATTATGTTTTAATATTTGATAATATACCTATGTCCGTTCCAAACGAAATTAGGGGCACAATTTTGACCCGAACCCTTCGATCCATAGGAGCATCATGATCTGGACTAACCCTAGAACACTTATGTAGCTTGTGTTCTACTTAAATGGACCCCTACATAGTCCCTAAACATTCATAAACTACTAGGATATTTTTCTGAGTAAACTATCCTAGTGAGCAATACAAGTCTAACGTTGCATTGAAATAACACGATACAAAAGCCAAATTGTAAGCCCACTTCCCGATTTTTTTATTTGATTATGGTTGACTTTTATGGTCATTAGGAGTCGTACCTAAGCTCATAAGGGAGATATAATCATATTATGGTCATTTAGACCATAATAAGCATTTTTTAGCTATTTTATAGCTTGCTATAATTTTTAGATATTTTAGATAATTTTAAGATATTTATTTTTATTTATTTTTATATATTTTAAAGGCTTCCATTATTTATTATGAGACCATTTTGGGCAAATTTGAGGTAAAGTATTTTTATTTTTACTCTAGAATGTTAAATATATTTTTTGTAATTTTCTATAATTTTACTTGAATTATTATGATCATTTTAATATTGGAAAACCTATTTTCTAGGACTTCTAGAATTTATTGTGCTAGCATATGAGAAAATGTTGACCCCAAATATTTTTTAGGGTTCTATATGTTATTTTATATTTTTTGGAACTTTTCTAGATTTTTTCGAGTATTTTTACTATTTATTATGATTTTTATTATACAAAACTAGTTAAAAAAAACTGTTTTCTGGTAAATAAAACTCTTTTCCTAAATTAATAACACAGTCAGCACATAATGGGGCCCACGCGTCAGCTACCCAGGCCCAACTGCAGGCCCACATGTCGGCGCTACAGTAACCGCCTCTCTCCTCTCCTACATAAAGTATTATATTCGAAAACCCTAAATATCATGGCCGACTTTGAGGTGTTTGATTCCAAGGAGACCCCCGACTTCCCGATACGATTGTCGTCAACTCCGACCTCAGATTCCAGCGCTATTTTTTTATTGGATTCGTCTCGAGGTAAACTTTCTGAATATGTAATTTATTTTTGTATAGTTTGTTCCTAAATTTCTGGAGAATTCGTAGAGTGTTGGTTGTCCAAAACTTGACACGTTTTGGTATATTCGAGATTCCGGAAGAACCAAAAATCGAAGTCATGAATCGTTTGAAGTTTCAGAAAGGCAACATAGAGCTCTACAAGATATATTTTTCCCAGAAAATAATTCTTTCATCTAGTATTTTCGTTATTCTGTTGAACTCAGAATTGATCGGTAAATAACCGTTTTGGTCATGTTAGCCATAACGGCGATATCATTTGACCAAAACATAATTTTGCGACACGGTTGATTCTAGTGCACTCGTGGCATTGAAATCTACCATGGTGCACTTTCAAAACCTCGAGTTCATGACATTTGGACTAGATAGTCAATAACACGCCACAATTTGTGTGCCATGGTTTCCAAAATTGGAAACATAACTTTTTATGGCCAAACTTGCATGTTTAGATTATATTTAGATTATTATTACGTTAAATTAGGTTTTTAAGTAATTTATTTCAGTATTAACTATTAATAGATTAGTAAAGCAATTAGCCACTTATTCCATGAATTTAGAACAAGAACCTTAGAATTGACTTATGGTTTTCGTGCATGGCTCGTGGTACATTGTATGTTATAGGTTGACAGATTCTCGATCGGCAATCACCTCATCCTTGACTTGTGACTACAGTTTGTGCAAGGATTCAGGCAAGTACAATATTGCATTTATATGTTAGTTCATTATAACGCTTTCTATATCGTTTTCTTGTTCGATATCCCGTTGAGACACTGCTTTATATTTCGTTGAGACGCGATTGTGACACCGTAGTTATTGTATCCTTCTTAGTGTATCATTGACCGTTATTAATTGTGAGAGTCGGGAGGGGAAATACTAAGTAAGTATGTGAACAAATCCAACTATTTTGATTGTGGATAGCTAAGTCATACACCCCACGTATGAGTTAGTCGTACCCTATTATTGTGGATAGCCATCGTATGATGTGCCGTATTAGCCCAGCCGTTCACGTATTAAAAGGTATTTCACACACACATAGTAGTTCATATTTTTCCTTTATCTAGTTCATATCTTGTTAGATCACATCTTGCTTGTTTATATTTTGCCAGTTTATATCTCATTAATTCATACCTTGCTAGTTACATTCTGCTAGTTCATATCTTGCTAGTGCTAGTTCATATCATGTTAGTTCATCTCTTGCTTGTTCTTTATATACTCTTTGTAGAAGCATAAAATTTTTTCAGCAAATGAAGCCCCATGCGCCCAAGTCAGTATAGCTCCATGCGCCCAAGTCAGTGAAGCCCCATGCGCCCCGTCAGTGGAGCTCCATGCGCCTAGCCAACGAAGCTTCATGCGCCCAGTCAGTACAACTTCATGCGCCCGGCCAGTGAAGTTTCATGCCCCCAGCCAGTGAAGTTCCATGCGACCAAGACTAACTCCCCCGAAAGGAGGGCGCATAGCCTGAGACATGGCTATACGCCCAAGCCTGAAACAGTCAAAGCCATGATCAAAACATGCACCGAAACGGACGGCTACGTCATTCTCCATGAGTAGTCGTGAACCAAAGCATGCGACCACGTCAACGCCACGACCAACCCACGATCTCGCAGCCTGTATGCGCCTACGTCCTATGCGCCCAAAACAGGACTATGCGCCCACATAAAAACCAGCATGTTTTCTCATATGGGCGCATAACACCATTCCAGCTCAAGAACGACTATAAAAGGAGGGCCTCATCCCTCTTCAAACACACAGAACATTGAGCATTTTTAAGAGCCAAATTGCTGCACTTCTTGCCAGTAAGCCGAGAGTTAGCAATTTTCTTAGGTTTTCTCCCACTTTTATAATCGAAGTGTCAAGGGAGTAAAGGAGCCACTGCCTCTCGATCTCCATCGTCCCAATCCCTAGAATTCTTTTTTGTACTCGGGGATCCTCACAGCAGGATCTCTCAGGCGAACTCGATTTGTGGTGCCTTACGCTAATAAAAGAAAACAATATTTTCTTATTCTTTTTTGTGTGTGTCCACAAAAATGGCGACTCTACTATTTTCCTCTGACGAGATGGTGGTGACGCAATCCGATACCGACAAAGTGGGAAGTACTCAGAAGATGCTGATCGTAAAGTTCGATCAGCAGGCGTTCGAAGAGACGCTCTCAAGGGACGGCTCTACTCCCTCAAAATCAGCAACGCCAAACAAGTCTCGCAAGAATTGGCTTCCGAAGGCTCGCTGTGCATATCCAGCTAGTGTCATGGCGGATATGCAGCTGGAGGACTTTGTCACCTGGGTACAGGACTCTGCCACAGAAGTCCCCTAAATGGAGAAGGCTCACACCGTTCCGGGCTCTACTAGCCCAGTGACTTATTCCCTCCACAACCAATAACAGAGTGTTCAACACTCGAGACTTGGCAGAGAAAAACACCACGATGCCAAAGATCAAGGTGTGCGGCACTCTGGTCAAACCCGGCGAGGCTCACGAACGAAGGAAGCGAAACTGGAAGAAAACAACGCTTCTCCACCAAGCATGCGTCCAAACCATGCGCCCAAAGGAGTGCTTGGGCGCACAGCCCCAACCAGAACACTTCTGTCTTCAAGAGACTGGGCATTCAGAGTCATGCACCCAAGGCTATGCGCCTCGGCTCTCTAGATCCATACTATGCACCCACATCAAGAAGACTCAAACATGCTGTCAAGAAGCATGCGCCCAAGCCCAATCTCCAAGGCCTATGCGCCCACAGCAAAAAGACAAGCCCCAACGCGTATAGCATGGGGCTGTCTTCATGGGCATCACAGAACTTAGGTGTGGGGGTTGCCCCTGCACATGAACTAAGTCTGGATGCACCTACTCTTCTTACGAACCTGCATACAATGATCGGTGATGCATGCAACATGGGTTGTAAGGCACAACTCCCTTCCGCTGACTTGTACGACATGATAAATCATAAGCGTAAAGCGAGGGAGAACATAACATTTCATATTATACTTCCGTGTACCAATATTGTTATCAACTGTTGTTGCTCCAAAGCAACAAGAGTGCCTCAGAAAAAGTCCATGTTTCGGCAGCTGTACTTCTCTTACGACGAGAAACCACTATATGTTTCATCCAACACGGCTTCGTGGGGTCCCCCTTACGGAAGCCCCAATCAATGATGGTAGACTACGAACCCAACTTTCTCTCTTAGCTCCGCAAGAAGAAGAAGGAGAAGTCTACCAACAGACGGCCAACAGGCTGTCACATCCGAAGGAGTCTATATGGGCACTCGATCAAAGGTAAGATTCCATATGGACGACGAAGATTCCGTATGATCCCTTCGAATCCGACGGTGACCTCCTCTACCAGAAGATGAAGGACTTATCCACTCGGAGACAGGCCGTATCAGCAATAGTTGTACTACTTCCTTTGTTCATCCTCGCATGTTATCAACATACATGACGGACGGAGAAAGACCTGAAGAAGCCAGCGACCAGACCAGCAAATGGCTAGAGGTTTTCGAAACAGCATTCGCCAAGATCACCGATATGCTTACCAGTATCATGGCGGTTCAAGCTGTTGGGGCTGTTCCTCTACCTCAATAAAACGTCTCGGCCCACACTAGTCTGACTCACAGCAATAATCCTCCTTTACTACAAAAGGAGTATCATTCCGTTATGCCTCCTCCAAATCTTACAAATATCAGGGGTGGTCCTTTGTTAACAATGCCTGACAACCATTCAACAGCCGTTTCCCATCACCTGCTCAATCAACAGGATGTAATTGATTCTCTGGTCACTCGCCTCGACACCATCTCACACAAAGATGAGCTGCAGAAGACGGGGATATCTCAACCATATCCCCCCAAGTGGGAGAACGCTACTTGCCCTCCTAACTACAAGCCGCTGATGCTGAACTCATTCAACGGTTTGACTTCTCCTCGTCAGCACATGACGTACTTCAACATACAGACTCTGCACTTGCCCCGAGACAATCCGTTCCTGTCAAAGCTGTTTATTAGCACCTTGCAGGGGGTAGCCTTCGAATGGTTCTGCAGTCTGCCTGATGAGTGTATCAATTCATTCAAAGACTTGGAAAGGTTGTTCCTCAACAGGTTTTATGAGAGCGACATCTATGTTAGTATGTCCACACTCATCAAGACCAAGCAAAGGAGGACTGAGTCTGTCATCACCTTCATAGAACACTTCAGGCGGCTAGCACTGAAGATGCCCTTCGACATACCAGACGCAGAACTTCTGGATACTTGTAGACATAACTTCCTTCCTACAGAGAAGTTTTGTCTAGGTATACATAAGTATGATCCATCGCCCGCTTTTATTGGGGCCGTTGATGCTGCTGAAAATGACATTTCTAACTTGGAACTACTGGGGTTGAAAACACCCAAATTCGAAGACAAGGGCAAGCATCCTCAAACTATTCCTGTCCGTAGGGGTAAAGGGAAATAAGTCCTGAAAGTCGACACATCCAAAGGAGCTTCCAATTCTCAGGGCGCCTCCGTCAAGCCTAAGGAGGCCTTCTCCTTCGACGAAGATGATCTCAATACCATCTTCCACACATTGACGAAGGGTAATAAGCTGATATTGCCTCCACCATAACGTCCTACAGAGGCGAGCCAACTCAATGATCCCAAGTACTGTCTCTATCATCAGTATGTGCACCACTCTACCAAGGACTGCATCGTCTTGAAAAAGAAGATACAACAGCTTATCGACAGCCAAGTGATCAACCTCGAAGCTGAAGACAAGGTCGTATTCGCTAACAAGATCTCTCTTCAGTTTGGCGACTTTTCTCCTACAGAAGTCCCAGACGGTATGGTCTCGATCCCCAAGGCGATGATGGAAGTCTTCAACCTACCACCAGTTCGCAACTCGACCTTGGTCCCACTCACAACTGAACATGGTGAGATCATATGGGTCTATCCAGACCTTGTCCAAGAAGTGACGCAGGGGAAAGCACCTCCCAAAGCAAGAAGGGGCAAGAAACTTAAGCCATGCCATATGGTATCCTCCCCATCTATGAGGTTTTATCTGTCGAGATGCGATCGGGGAAGACTTATCTTCGGATGTATTATCATACACAAGAAGAAGCAATACCTCCTCAAGCTCTTGCTACCCCCACAAGCTCAGAAGCCGGCCCGTTTAAGCCTCCAACTACGGACAAAGCAAAGCAGAAAGAGACACGGTTTGACAAGTCTCTGAAGGCACCAGCTCCCGAAAGCATGGATCGGCCCTACAACTTTGACATCCTGGCTCAGCTAGCCAATACACCTGCCAGGTTGTCTCTGTTCGATCTATTGCAACTCTCCAAAGAAACGCGAAAGGCCTTAAGTGAGGCATTGCTATATGCCGACTCTTACCTCGCTGAAGTCAAAGCCCCCATTGAAGATCATGTCTCATGTCCCCACTGCCACAGTACTATGGAAGTGGTGCCCAACATCACCTTCTCATAGGAGGACATGCTACACAAAAATAATCGTCATGATAGACCCCTGTACTATACAGGGTATATCGGGGCGATCAAGGTGGACCACATGTACATCTATCTAGGATCCTCCTTCAGCATCATTCCTAGAAGTTTGTTTCAAATTCTGGGAATCCCTCTGCACAAGCTATCCGCAACCAACACAACTATCATGGCTTTCAATGCTGGTCGAAGCCATCTGCTGGACAAGATCCGTCTCAAATGCCAGATCGGTGATCTTCGAACGGAGGTTTCCTGCTATGTGATCGATGCTAATGTATCCTACAACGTCTTGTTAGGACCTCCATGGATACATGAGAACATGATCGTCCCTTCCACACATCACCAGTGCTTCAAGTACGTCAACATCGATGGCGTCGTGAAGACGGAGTTTGCCGATATCGATCCTTTCAAGGGCATCGAAGCTTACTATGGAGATTCGATGCTTTACCAATCTCAACCCCCCAAGGATGACGACAATGAAGCTGACAATGAAGCTGAAGCTAGTCCATCCTCCAATGATGGTCCCCTGATTATCCGAGTCAAAGGACGTACTACTCCGAAAAGTACTCTGAAGCCTCTCACAATCTGCATAAAAAAGAAGAACCCCGACAAGCTCAAGCCACTGACCATCACTCTCAGCAAGACACCCCGGGAGGAACCTATTGATGCCCGTCCTCCCAATCCTGAAGAATTATCCTACGTGGTGAACTCGACCAAGACGTTGGCTCCTCTTCCAGATGATGATCCTCTTAATGAGTATATTAATACTCATAATAATGTACCTTCAGCAGATGATGTTATCCCTGAAGAAGAACTTGCGTATTTTCTTAGTAAAGGTTTATCTTTGAATTACCCCGATGTCTATCAATCTATAAACCACTACATAGATACGATATATGCCCTAGAGAACGGCATAGGAACACACCTCTGCATGCCGGTTACAACACCTCACCTGCGAGAAAAGTTTACCGTGAAGATATCTTCTACTTCATCATTCCAGCCAAAAAGAAAGATGAAGAGCTAATCATCTTCGGTCGTATAATTGGCGAGAGAAAGTTCGTTCCAGACTCTACTTCTTCCAAGCACAACACAAAAGCTGACTATGACTCCGGGAAAATGCAACTTTTTCGGTATAGTTGGCAGGCCAAGAATATCATCCAGAATATGGGATATGACATTAAAAGTGACAAATGGCTAAATTACGGCCGAGGATGACGGTTGCCAATATGACACTTTGTTCCCCCAGGTAAACCCGAGAACAACTACCAGCGTAGCGGTGTTGGTTTGGGCTATGTCTCTCCTCCAACAACTCCCGAAAGATCAGATGATGAAGTAGATCGTTGTTCTCATTCTTCTGATTCCTCCCTCTGGGATTCAGACTCCAGCATCGACGACATGTTCAAAGCAACTCTGTCCGTCAATATGGTTTATGCTGACCAAATTATAGACGATGTCCATCGAACTCGAACAATGGGCTCAAAAGATGGACACTAGGTGGGAGCTGCACTTCGAGCAACGGGAACCACCTACCGAGGACGAAGTCATCCAAGTCAATCTAGGAGATGAAGCATCCTTCAAACCAATCTTCATCAGCAAAAGCCTATCTGGGGATGAACGCCAGTCTCTTATATAGCTTATAAGAGAATACATCGACGTCTTCGTATGGATCTATGAAGACATGCCAGGCTTGGACCCCAAAGTCGTCATGTATCGCCTGAACATTTCGTCTAAAGCTAAGCCAGTGAAGCAGCATCAGCGACGATTCCGACCAAATGGAAGCCATCGAGAATGAGGTCAACAAGCTCATTGCCAGTGGATTCATTCGCGAGGAACAACACCCAGACTGGGTCGCCAACATCGTCCCAGTCATAAAAAAATGTTAAAGTTCGAGTCTGCAGCGACTACCGTGATTTAAACTCTGTATGCCCGAAAGATGAGTTACCTCTACCGATCACCGACGTAATGATCGATAACACTTGCGGCTTCGAGAGGATGTCCTTCATGGATGGGTTCTCAGGCTACAACCAGATCAAGATGTTCTCCAACAACGAGAAGTACACATCTTTTCGAATATCGTTAGGGGTATATTGCTATACGGTGATGCCCTTCGGATTAAAGAATGTAGGGGCAACATACCAGCGAGTCATGAACACAATTTTTTGTGATCATTTGCATAAAAATGTGGAGTGCTACGTAGACGATATCGCAGTCAAAAGTCGTCTCAAGGGCAACCACCTCCAAGACTTGAGAACGGTGTTCGAACTTATGCGTGCACACCAACTCAAGATGAATCCAACCAAGTCTTTTCTGGGAGTCTCCAGCGGCAAGTTCCTTGGTTTCGTTATCACTTCAAAGGGTATACATCTGGACCCGGAGAAAGTGAAGGCTATTCTCGGCATGCATCCTCCTAGAAACCTCAAAGAGGTATACGGATTACAAGGATGGCTAGCCTACATCAGACGTTTCATTTCGATCCTCTCTGGAAGGTGTCAACCATTCACTCAGCTCATGAAAAAAGGTGTATCTTTCGTCTGGACTGAATAATGTCAACGCGCATTCGATGACATCAAGGCATATCTTACAAGCCCTCCAGTACTGGTAGCTCCAATAATGGGGAAGCCTTTCTTACTATATGTCCGTGCTATGGATCATTCCCTTGGCGCCCTCTTAGCTCAGAAGAACGAAGGCGGCCATGAACATGCAATCTACTACCTCAGCCGTACGATGGTGGGTGCCGAGCACAGATACACACCGATAGAGAAGGAATGCCTTGCACTAGTATTTGCCATCTAGAAGACATGCCACTATATGTTTGTGCAGACTATCCATATCATATCTAAAGTCAACCCTCTCAGAATACTCATGACGAAACTGGACTCTCTCAATTCTCGTTTAGCGACATGGGCAATGCTATTGACTCCATACGATATGATCTTCGTTCCTCAGAAGGCAGTAAAAGGCCAAGCATTAGCTGATATCCTAGTAGCTCATCCGGTGCCAGAGTCGTCCAAACTCTACGACGAAATCCCTGACGAAGTGGTGGAGTCTAACACTGCAACTGAAGAAATTCCCATTTGGCAAATGTTCTTTGACGGTGCATCAAGAATAGGACCCAAAAGGAATATTGTGGCAGGAGTAGGTGTCGTTCTCGTGTCACCCGATCATCTGGTTATACACTGTGCATATTCTCTCGTGGAACCATGTATCAACAACGTGGCCGAATATAATGCTTTATTAATCGGTCTACAACTGGCAAAGCTACTGGGAGTTGACTATCTAGAGGCTTATGACGATTCTAAGCTAATAGTTAGTCAGGTTCGAGGGGATTACGAAGTTCGCCATGACGATCTTATCCCCTACCACAGAGCAACAATCGAGTTGGCATCTACTTTTGTTGGATTCTCCATCGGTACCTCGAATACAGAATATAGAGGCAGATGCTCTAACCGATCTCGCTGCTTCCTTGACCATTCCTATCAATATCTAGCAGTCGATCACAGTGTCTGGTTGAGAACTATTCTGTGTGAAAGATGCCTTACATATTCACGACAGTTACGTAGCAGAGACAAACGTCAATGCTAAAGACTGGAGGTTTCCCTTCATAGAATATACTGTCTATGGAATCCTTCCCCAAGACCCGAAGGAAGCAGTATCCATCCAAAGGCAATCCCTCAGATTTTACTACGACACAGCTACCAAGGTGTTGTACCGACGCTCTTACGACGGGATACTGTTACGATGCTTATCAGACACAGAAGCCAAACATACACTCCGGGAGGCACACAATGGGGTTTGTGGTGCACATCAACCAGGCCCCAAATTATAAGATTGCCTCAAAAGAATGGGCTATTACTGGCACACAATGATAGCAGATGCTGTTGAATATGCAAAGAAGTGTAGAGCTTGTCAGTTCCACGCCGATTTCATTCATCAACCTTCGGAGTTTCTACACCCGACGGCAGCATCTTGGCCATTTGAAGCCTGGGGCATAGACGTCATAGGACCAATTAGCTCTCCATCCTCCAAGGGACATCGGTTCATCCTAGCTATAACCGATTACTTCTCTAAATGGGTGGAAGCTATACCGCTCACGGAAGTGAAGACGTCAAACATGATCAGTTTTATCAAACATCACGTCATCTACGGCTTTAGCCTACCTCGCAAGATCATCCATGATAATGGTCCATAGTTTGTAAGCCATGCATTCTATCAGTTCTGTGATAAGAATCGAAACCAGAATGTAGCCTCTACCGCCTACAATCTAGCGGCTAACGGGCTAGCAGAAGCCTTCAATAAAACTATTATAAAACTTTTCAAGAAGTTCGTGTCTTCAAATAAGCGCGATTGGAATGAGAAGCTCGGTGAATGTCTATGGGCCTATCGCATAACGGTCCGGACTCCAACAGGCAGTACGCCATTCTCTCTGGTTTATGGAAGCGAAGCAGTTCTTCCCATAGAAATCCAGATTTCTTCTCTTCGAGTAGCCTTAGCCAGCGAGTTGACTACTAAAGAAAGCTATCTTCTACGACTCCAGGAGCTCGAAGAGCTAGTCGAAAAACACTTATTAGCTCAGCAGCACATTGAGCTATACCAAGCACGTCTTTCCAGAGCCTTCAATAAAAAAGTGAAGGAAAGGGTCTTCCAAGTCGGCGATTTGGTCCTAGCAGTGAGAAGACCGATGGTCATGACGCACAAAACAAAGGGGATATTCCAGCCTAAATGTGAAGGTCCTTTCGTCATAGAATCGGTGTATTCTAACGGCGCGTGCCGGCTGACCAAGCCTCATGGTGACTTGCTCATGATGCCTATCAATGGCAAGTTTCTGAAGAAATACTACGTGTAACCTCTTTTACATAATGTTCACATATGTTCAGTCATGTAAATGTACAGTGCGATGTTTATATAATTTAAAAAAAACTATCTAACTATTATCTGTATTTCAAGAGTCTTGAATACGCCCTGGATAATAGGTCCTCTAAATATTTCTCCAGTGGAATCATTTCTATTTTTGACTCCGTTTGACGAAACAACTCATGTCCTTATTACCTCAGAATTGTTTTCTGATAATTATTTCCCCAGTGGAATGATTAAATGTTTTGCCACATCTACATAACCTCTGAGCAAAGCATTCAACAAAGATAGTCATGTCCATGCTACCTCTGAACTATCCACTCCTACCTAATATTATATATCTTTCCACGTCCATATTACCTCTGGTCAGATATAGAACATCCTCTGCTATTACGTCCATATTACCTCTACTAGCAGCCTCATTCAACTTATTATCTATGTTCGAATCATTCGAATATAAAATGGATAATAGGTCCACACAAAAATTCCCCAGCGGAATACCCACCAGAAATATCCTTGCTACGTCCATATTACCTCTAGCATCGACATTTCACAAACCACTCCTGATTATCATGTGTCACATCTATACTAACTCTGATACCGATAGTCTTCCGACTCGACACCTATACCCAATCCGGGATAAAAGACACGGTGTCAAGAGCGTAAAACATATCACATCTATATTTCTGCCGTTGGGTTTTCGTTTCAAATCTATTACCCGTACCGTCAGCGTACAGAAGGGTGATGGGTTCAAGCAAACAAAAAACAGGGTGGGAGCTCCCCTAGCGGGATACCATTTACACAAATGATTGCCTCTCCAACACAATCACCACAGATATTACAATCAAAGAATGGAGCGAATGTACTATGTTTATTCAAAATCAGTTACATTCACAGGACTATATCTCATGAGCAAAATAAAAGGTTCCTCACCTCTTCATCTGGATAAGAAGTAAAAGATTACATTGATGTCCAAAATAAGGAAGAATCCGCTACTCATCAGCAACACATAGCTTGGTCAGCTTGGCAGCACCACGCTTTCGTCGAAGGAGGTCATGTTTTACTGCTGAGCAAGCAAACAAGGTTGTTGAACCTTCGAGAAGCTACACGGAGGAGGGCAAATATAGCATGCTAAAATATCTACAAATGATGTTCTCCTCCCCTCCATATGGCGGACGTCGTGGGCCTATTTCTTCAAGAGACCATACCTTCAAAACAACATCTCTAGTGTTGCTTCTGCCTACTTGAAGAACCGTAAAAGCAGAACTTTTACGGTAACGCCCAACTACCATCCGAATCTTCGATGTATAAAGCTTTTTTCTACCATCTGAGGAAAACCCTTCAAAAACACGAAGAGTCCTAAACTCTCTGATGTGTACGTCAAATGTTGCATCTTCACCATGCCCAGAATTGCCAATACAGATCTTGGAGAAATTTGCTAGCCAGATCCCTACAAAAAACAAGGGCATAAAGAAAGTCAGAGTCAGAAAACTGCAGAAAAAAACCAAGTCCTGAAGAACTCCTATGCGCCCAGAAGGCTATGCGTCGAAAGGGATATGCGCCCAAAGCAAGACATGTGGACGCATAACACTTGGACAGTGCGTGGGTGCATAACATGCTACAGCTTACAAGGGCGCATGATATGGCAATACGTAGGCACATAGCACACCAAAGTATTGGCGCATGACTTCTGTGGGCGCATAATAATGCTCACAGAAGTATGTTGCCTTAGGCGCAAGCGCCCCAGGAAGAAGAGAAGTCTGAGCTCGTAAATTAACGCTCAAGACTTTGTTTTTTGAAGCATGCCCTCACCTAGAATCGGGTCCTGGATTGCCGAAGATGCTGCCGCAGGAGGAGAGTCACTCGGCGCAGCCTTCTTGCCCTTCGCGGATCTTTTGGCGACCTTTGGAGACATGGTTCTCAAAGAAAGAAGACGAAGAGTTTTTTTGAAAAATTCAAAGAGAAAGGAATAATGAACTTTCTCTCCCCTCTAAGGGTCTATTTATAGGCACAGGCTATACTATGCGCCCACCTGCTGTATGTGCTCATTGTGTTGTATGCGCCCACTACAGCCTATGCGCCCACATGAAGGATCAGTTCTCTGTATACTATGCGACTGTCCCTTGCTGACATGGACGACGTATGAAGGATGGACCGCTTTAAATTCTGTTCCGATGAATCTGTCAGTTCGGATTTCGAGTAAAATCTTAACAGTCGTATCTCCTTGATAAGCTGGCCAAAATACTATGTGCCCAAGGAGAGAGCCGTGCTATGCGCCCATTGCCTCGCAAGAAGACGATCCATGCTTCTTTCAAAGTATTTCGAACATTGTTCAAGTATCAAAATTTTTGAAGGGGGTCTTCTAGAAGCATGAAAAAATTTCAGAAAATGAAGCCCCATGTGCCCAAGTCAGTATAGCTCCATGCGCCCAAGTCAGTGAAGCCCCATGCGCCCAGTCAGTGGAGCTCCATGTGCCCAGCCAACGAAGCTTCATGCGCCCAGTCAGTACAACTTGATGCGCCCCGCCAGTAAAGTTTCATGCACCCAACAAGTGAAGTTTCATGCGCCCATGACTAACTCCCTCGAAAGGAGGGCGCATAGCCTGGGACATGGCTATGCGCCCAAGCCTGACTCAGTCAAAGCCATGATCAAAACGTGCACCGAAGCGTACAGACACGTCAGTCTCCACGAGCAGTCGTGCACCGAAGCATGCAGCCATGTCAACGCCACGACCAACCCACGATCTTGCAGCCTGTATGCGCCTACGTCCTATGCGCCCAAAGCAGGACTATATGCCGACATAAAAACTAGCGTATTTTCTCATGTGGGCACATAACACCATTCCAGCTCAAGAACGACTATAAAAGGGGGGGCCTCATCCCTCTTCAAACACACAGAATAGGGAGCATTTTCAAGAGCCAAATTGCTGTACTTCTTGCCAGTGAGCCGAGAGTTAGCAATTTTCTTAGGTTTTCTCCCACTTTTGTAATCGGAGTGTCAACGGAGTAAAGGAGCAACTGCCGCTTGATCTCCATCATCCCATTCTCCAGAATTATTTTTTGTACTCGAGGATGCTCAGCGCAGGATCTCTCAGACGTACTCGATTTATGGTGCCTTGCGCCAATAAAAGAAAAGACAGTTTTTTTCTTCTTTTTTTGTGTGTGTCCACACTCTTTGCCATCTTGGTTTCTCGTTGTTCTAACTTATTTTGGACCAGCAACATTAATTACAATATGATTGTACTTTGCTCCTTTCCTGACTGGATCTTTGTTATAGGTGAGGTTGACGTGTATATTCTTGCGCTATGGACCATACGAGGGGAAGATAGAGACTTGAAGGCCAAACCATAGAAGACTAGTTATTTGTGTAGTAGTTTTCTATAAATGTAAAAGCTTACAATCTTCTTCAAATGTAAAACTTCTATATTTTATAAAATTGATTTAGTTGTTGTGAATGAACAGTTAGTATTTATGAGCACTTTGTTTATTGAGGGCTAGACAGTGTACTACCGCCGATACCGCGGCGTAGGCTGGGCTTGGACATGCACTCATATCCTGAAGTGGGTGCGGGTCGTGACACCAATGGTACCCTAACTCGATCCTAACAAATTGTGGAATTCATTAACTAAAACCTATAGGGTTTGAACCTAATTTATGGACCAACCACATAAAAATGGGTCAATCCTTTCGGATTTGGTGATGTATGTGCATAGGTTTAGCTCAAGTAGGTGAACCAAATAACCACCAACCCAACCATAACCTAAAAGGAACTTAGTTAAACTCAACCTAGTGTACTTAGACCTAACTAACACACCCAAACATCTTATGGACAACAGCAAATAATTAGGAACATCAACTTACATAAGTTGGCAACCCCCTTTGGGTACTCACAGTTTTTGGAGGGAACCACCTCTTTGGAAGTTCCTAAAACTACCATTATACATCATCCCACTCTCCCTAATTCAAACTTCCACTCCCTCACAACCTCCCCTACAGCCCCATGTCCTTTCCAAGTCATTTACAATCTATTTTTCAACTACATTCTTCCTCCACAAGTGCACCTACATTCAGCCAGGAGGTGCTAAAATTATGTGACATAGGGTTGTCTTCTACAGCAGTTTGTGTCCCTAAATAATTTGGTAAGCCCCTTAACTCCTTTACAAAACTTCTTCCTCTACCTCTTACCTTTCCAACCATATATTTTTTTATAGGATGTTCTTCGTGTTTTGTACCCCTAATCGATGTCGCACGGAAAAGTGTCTAGCAAGGTGGCTGATTGAACGAACTATACAAGGAACGTGGTCCACAGCCCAAACCACTAGGTAAAAAATCCTTTGAACCTTTTTCATCGCGTTCCTATTTCAATTATTTTCGATTCCATATATGATTTTCTATATCTTTATTCTGTATAACTTTCCATAGAGGCCGTACGGCACAGAGTGCGCAGACGGAGTCCTGTGGGAATTACCGTTGTTTACCGATGTCCGTGCACCTAAAAATAGGTATGTACACTATGTTTTCTTCACTTTTATGATTCATAACATAGGGAACAACTATACACTTCATTCTCCTAGGTAGAAACCATAATTTTAACATGAAAAATGATGTTTAAACTTGATGAACGCACGTTTAAACGTATACATTTAGAATTGTTCATCGCTATTGCTACGCTATTTTGTATGACTTTAGTTTATATTTTGTTCATGAAACCCACGTGAAATAATATTATACATATATATGTCCCCGTTAGTTTTCTAAAATTTTACTATATAGTATTTTGGAAAATATTGATGATAATGTCACTTTTTGACACCTTGTTCACTAATTCCAGAATTGATACGCTGTGATTGCACGCAAAATTTTATGTGTAAATTTAATGTTCTTGTTCTAAATTCCAGATGATCCTGACCCTAAAACAAACACCTTTGAGGCAATATAAGTTTCCTGTGGACTTTCCTTAATTTTATAGGTTTTAAATTATAATTTAGGGCACCGAAATGTTGAATTCAGACTTGACAAATTTGTTCAAATCACGTTTTACATAACATTTGGTAATGCTATTTTAGTCAAACTCATATAAAACCTTAGGCATGTATTTAGCCCCCTAATCCTTGATAGGAAACCTATATTTATCATATAGGTCATGTCTTGTAATATTCGTACTTGACACATAGGTTCGACTTGTAGGTTCAGGCTAGAGTTAGACTTTTCCATTATAGTTGAGTTGTCGCACCTTTGCGAGTATGTAATTAATGTTTTGGACTCATAGGTAACCCTTAGAGATTGTTAAAATGTTTGACTAATAGGTTGGTAAGCTATAGGGTTGGCCATACGAATGATATTTATGTCATTTGGACAATTTGTAGCCATAACAAACATTTAGTGTGAAGTAGTTCCAGACGAAGTCTAATCTTTATAATCTAATTTATTTATATATCTTTAATGTTGTTGTTAATTTGTAGCAACTCTAGAATAGATTCCGATGTAAACTTATTAAATAAATAGGAACCCAGGGCAAGTCGGTTTCAGAGACGAAAGCAGGACCATTGGATCAACATCTTGGGATTCCAGGAAAGTATACCTTGTCATATTTTTACTATATTAAACTATTCATAAATAATTCTATGTATATCTGTGTTAAAAGTAGTGTAAAAGTTGCGTCTGAGAATGCCTCGGGTGCAGTCGACGAAGGCGTCGATGTGAGTTATGTTGACTTAGTTATAGTGGACCCACCTAAAATTGTGGAGTTGTTTTTATATCTCCCATACCTTGACACATATTATTACACGACACTGTGAGTGAGGATGACTTCATAATGGACACGGGCTTACGTAGTCGACTAGCTATCGGTGCAAGGAATATGTGTGACGATGTAAAAAATAATATAGAGAGTTCTAGCTTATATTTGACTTGTCATAGAGTTATGAGATGTTTAGCTTGTAGTCACAACCTGTGCATTGGCATTTGGATAGGGAGGATCATTAGTAGGCATATGGGACAGCCAAATTGGTTCGCCATAGTCTTCAGATGAAAATACAGAGTTACGATTACATGTTTCTACTAGCTTAATAACGTTGTATGCGTTATTGTGGGATTATATATGCTGTCGGTATATCAGGCGATGGTCACTAGCGCTATGCTATGTCGATTGATGATATATGTCAGCGTGTATACGGTATCTAGCTAGGGGCTACGCCAAAGATTACTATTGAGCTTGTCTTACCTATACGTTCCAAAGTTGTCCTCGAGTGCATTCACGTAGATGGTTATTTCACGTTTATGTTTATATAGTATTTACTTTATGGCATGTATTTTGTATCTTGTTACATCCCTCTTGTTCGACATCAGAAAAGGTTGAACGAACTTTTTTGCTTACTGAACGTAAAAAGGACCTGTGTACAGAGAAGAAAGTCCTAAACAGGATATTCTAAGTACAAGGGGAAGACCTATGTACAGAGAAAGAAGTCCTAAACAGGATATTATAAGTACAAGGGAAAGACCTGTGTACAGAGAAGGAAGTCCTAAACAAGATATGGGAAGAGTTTCTGAGAAAGTGTGATGGGGGAGATCGAGCACTGCAGCGGCTCCTTTACTCCGTTGATGATCTGACGATGGGTTGAAGTTGCTCTGACTTTTTGATGCCTTTGCTGGAACTCTAGGGTTGCCGATCAAGAGGATGCCTGGAGCTAGAGATTTGATATTCGGTGGTCTCTTCTTGTTGAAGGAAAACTCCTTATATTTATAGGAAGAGAAAGCACATATGCGATATGCATTAAGGTTTTGAGATATGAAGGAATCTGCCGTCATTGCATGGTGCAGGCTTCTGCGGCGATAACACGTGACGGACATTGAGATTCCCCTCAATCGAGATCTCTAGCGGTTATTAAAATAATTGAAGGAGGAGACACGTGGTATGTGCCGATTTGCTTGTTTGGATGCAACCGAGTAAGACTTGTTATTTTATCTCAGATTTGGATTCTGATTGATCTTCGTCTAAGATTTAGATCAATTTAACAAAATATCAATCATGATTGATCCCAATCTTATCTTCGAGAGAGTCAGTTTAAGCAAACCGACTGGGTAGGACCATGTATCCTGCGCCTTTTGCGAGGTCTAAGTACTACTCCACTTTTGGGGCGACGAGTAGACTGTTCTTCGGGAGACAACGGAGCTTCTATGCTTTCAGGCGATGAGTGGACTATGCTTCGAAGACGACGGAGCCTCTATGCATATGAGCGACGAAAAGGTTGTGTTTCGAGCGACGAAGTCATTGTGCTTTAGGGCGACGAGTAGGCTTGTGCTTCAGGTTGACGAGGTTACTATGCTTTTGGAGTGGCATACGGATTTGTGTTGGATGTAATGGTATCTCCCAAGTCTCTAACGAAAGGTAGTTAAGCCTCTGGGTCGGTACAGAGTGCTGTGTCGTTGGAGTTGAGGTGATGTGAAAACATCACCAGTCTGCGCCTGAGGTTGGCGCAGTAATGTAGCTACGCCTCTGGATTGAAGGTATTGGCTCTGAATCTTCTTTTAAAGAGCAATGAATGACCGCTCCTTAATGAACGTCTCCCACTTAATTGCCACCGTTACTTGGGAAATTTCAAGGGGTCCTAGGATAGTCTAGGACTTAGTCGTATGAACTTTATTTATATAGGTTCATCATGATGAGTCCTAGGTTCATTCTATTAATATGGAAACTTTGACCGTCGGCCATGTGGCCTGCATTTTGGACCACTCCTGCCCTATATAAAGGGAGAGTTTCTTCTGAAGAGTCATGTCTTCTTCCTCTTCTTGTTCTTCAACACCATGCTGGATCCAGACTTAGCTTCGAGCGGTGGTTGGCCTTGCTTAAGATGGATTTTGGTTGAGAATTCCTTCGTTCAAAGGGGTTATGCCTTCGTAGAAGAACTATTGATGAGCCTCAGAACATGTTGGAACGCTTCTCATGAGGAGTTCGAACATGGGCGACGCGTTGAAGGTCTTCGAGGTCCTGACGACCTAGCTTGTGGGTGGATGGCCAACCCGAAGAGCCATAGGCTATGCTCTGCCCTGCCCATTCTGGGCTTTTGAGACCTTTTGCGCGTTCCGAAAACTCGGGCCAATTGCTGCTTCAGGAAGTTGCTCGCTTCAATCGAGTAGCTGATGCACTTTTGGAGGGTTGTGCCCATAAAAAAGTCAGAATACGCTTCAATGGGGATCAATCTTCCAGTATGCGTACCGAAAAGAAGGGGGACTGCACTTTGACGAAGACTAAACCCTTTGTAGACTCCTCTAGGCTTTGCTGAATCTGTAATCGATCCTTTATAGAAGAATAGGCTTGGTCCTTTATATGTAGCCTTGATGAGTCTGCACTAGACCTTTGTAGACATGATAATAAAAGAACCTTCTTCCATATCTTCTGTTTTGTCTTTTTAACACTCTATCTGCACAGTTATATTATTTGTGCTGTGGTGGAGGAATATTGTCAGCTGAGATTTTTTATGCTTCTACAAGACCTCCTTCAAAGTAAACCGAACTTGGGTCAAGCTCGGGGTACTTTAAAAAGAAGCATGAACACGTGTCTCTTTGCAGGCGAGATGCCCATCACTTCCGTTGCCAAGCTGACGTCGTGCTTAAGCTTCAGCATTAAATTCCTCCAGCCGTCACCTCCTTAAGTTTCGATCATGACTCCTCGTTTCACATGAACATTCATTATAACCTTTTTCTGAGCCCACGTCATTTTGAGAGGTTACGAAGCGTCTCATCTTCTTTTGTCGACGTGGCAAGGCTCTTCCTAAATAGGAATGTTGTGGGAGAGAGAAATTTTCTTTCTTTTTACCTACTCCTTTACCAAAGCTTCTGTCAGAGTCTTCCTTCTTTCAAACCCTAACCTTTCCCGCCATGGCTCCCAAGAAATCGAGAATTCTGAATGCCCCTGCCGCGAGTTCCAAGAAGGCTCGTGAAGGAGTGGCTGACCCCTGTCCAGCTGTAACACCTTCAAGGGCTAGTACCCAATCGGTTGTAGAGCCCACGAGGCCATCTAGACGGTGATCCGTGAGGGATGCCGGAGAGGCTTCGTCGAGCCGCCGTCAAGCCAAAGGGAAGCAACTGGTTTCTGAAGTGGTCATTGTTGAGCAACCTTCCATTAAAAGGGATGTACAGCCACCTATTGCGGGTAAGTGTCTGACTCCTTTGTCAGATTCTTGGAGTACCGTTCGTACATATGCATCGACTCTCAGGAGTGTTGTCTTGGAGGAATACTATTGTCACGTTGTCTTGACCGGGCATCTTTTCATGTTGCTATCTTTCCATTTTTTTTATCTGTCTGTCTTCATGGTTGTGCATTTTGTATAGAAGTAAGAATTTCCTTTAGAGTAGATAAATCTATTTGGAACTGGGTGTTTATTCAGAGGTGATATGGACATGGTAAACACAAAATTTTTTGTAGAGACACTTTCCTTACTCAGAGGTAATATGGACATGGCAAGGATAGACTCCACGGGGTATAGAATGACTCAGAGGTAATATGAACGTGAGGGGTTCTATTGGTAACAACCATGGGGGGTTGTTATGGAATGGTTGCCTAATTAGAGGTAACATGGACATGGCAAGCACCATTTTCCAGAGTAACAGCTCAGAGGTAATATGGACATAAATGTTTTTAGAGCACTATGGCAACTAAAGGCTATCATAGGAAAAGTGTGACTACTCAGAGGTAATATGGACATGGTAGACACGGTATAGAATAATACTTCAGAGGTGATATGGACGTGAAATGTCTTCTAGGTGGTCATGACAACATGGAGTCATCATGGGAGAGGAGACTACTCAGAGGTAACATAGACATGGTAGACGCGACTTGACTAAGGTGTAGGGAATCAATCCATAGGTAATACGAATGTGGAAGGTTTTTCGCTAGGGAAAGGTATAAAAGGATGAATTCTTTTAAAGGAATTCATGAACACTTACTGAGATGTGGAGGATTTGGGCTGCGCACGGCACCATTCCCATTGAAATCCCAGGCACTAAGCCCAAGGTTCATCTTCGAAGTACTCGACCACCCGATCTTCGTCTTCGACTAGAGGGCTTGCAGAGGCCATGTTAGCTAACAGCATCCTTTTGAAGACCTGGCCAGTACTGGTATCGAAATCCTAGATTGAGGAGTCAGAATGAGTGCATCATGACTTCTGTCTCCGAGACTTCTGAAGTGGAAGTGGGCGTAACATAACCCAACCCCCGACGAGTGCGCTAGTAATAGTTTTGGGCCTTTCCCTTTGGAACTCAAATTCGTAAGAGAAGGTGCCGGCCTTTACCATAATTGTGCCCTTTGTTGCTGTTCAGGTCGTAACCCATCTTCTGTATGAGGTGTTTGGCCTGAGTAGCGTAGCAGTAAAGGTCCATCTTGCCGCTGTCGGATTTTGGATCTTCAGGAGCTAGTCGCTGAGAATGCTCCACTCGACCAAAGATGATAGGTTCCTCTTCTTTCTTCCATGTTGGAACGAAGAAGTAGGCACCCCGGAAGGGGATAACTTGGCTCGCATGGTTGGCGGTTGTCACTTGTGTTTGCAGCTTACATATAGAATTGTCTTGGAAATATCTAGTGTTCCCATATGCACAAGAGTAATTCGAAAATAACTTTCTATTAATAAAATGAGTGATTTTATCTCGAGGATTACATCATCAAAAGAGTGCGCTTCCATGTTGGAGCAATTGTAGTCTCTTAGCTCCTCATCGGTGAGGACTAGGGCTGTCGAGGGAGGAGGAGGATGATGCTTCCCTTTTAGTTTGATCACCAAAGGGGTCGCGGTCTGAGGCTCCTTCGTCTTCATGGCCGGCATTGGGGACCTCTGAGGTAGCCGTATGCGCATAGGCTCATGTCCCTGATCTGACATTACTGCGAGCAAAGGTGCTGCTCTGCCTCAGAGCTTGAAGACGAGAGGCGCAGACACCTTGGAGGGTCTTCCCTTCAGTCGAACCTTTAGAGGTTCATCGGCAACCACTGTGCTTCCTGAGGCCATCTCTGCCTCATCATCAGCATCATTGCCCCCATCGTCCTAAGGGACTGACTTCTATAGATCAACATCCGTACAGTAATCTTTAAGTCCCTGGAACGGGTTGATGTCAGTGAACTCGGTCTTGATAGTCCCGTTGCTGGCCACGTACTTCATGTACTGATGGAGGGTGGAAGGAACGATCATGTATCATGGATCCATGGTCGTCACAATAACATGTTGTAATTTATGCCAACGTCGATGACATAGCAAGTCACCTTGATGTAGAGATTGCCGATTTGCCACTTCAAGCAAAATTTGCCCAAAGGCTCGCTCTTCTTCACCTTGAAGCCGCTGATTGTTGTGTTTGATGCAGTCAGCCGATGCATCAAAATCTCTAGAGTTTGGAGCAGACTCCTTAGGATGATGCTGAGAGAGGAGCCCGGGTCGATGTGGATGCAATCGACTTTAATGGCACCGACATACCCTGTATAGTATAGATGCCTATTGTGTCGGTTGTTCTTCAGCAGCATGTCTTGTTGGGTAAAGGTGATACTGGGATCACTTTGACCACGATGAGACAATATGGGTAGGCAGCAGGGTCTTTCTTTGGTGGTCGCACCTGAGTGAGAAAGGACTCGACGTTCTACAAGGCTTCGTTGAGCGCATCTCGGGTCTCTTTGGAGAGATGGAGGATCTCGAGGAGTGACAATCTAACCGGGGTGTTGGCTGGCTATGCCATTATGTCGAAGTTGTATGGTTTGATAGGCCCTACTGTCGAGTCTTTTCTGAGAGGCTTGTCAAAGTGAAACTCCTTTTGCTTCTGCCTATCTGTGGCACGAGTTTGAGATGGGCCTGTCTTTGATACATCAGGAACATGGGTTGTAGTTGGTAGAGGTGCTGCCCCCTCTAGAGCCTGGTTCTCTTCTTTCCACTGTGCCGAGCGATTGGTCACCAAGGTGTCATCGGTCAAAGCCGAGAGCATGCGACCTGTCCTGACCATCTTCCCTTTGACAGAAGGGATTATGGGTGCCATCATGTCGGAAGTAAGGTCGGGGTGGACACACAAGACCTCGCCTTGTGGTATGGAGAATGGGATTAGCCCTTGAGTATTGTCACGCGCTGGTGGAAGATTGACTTCTTCCATTGTCTTCTTCGGGATGGGGACGACCCTGTCCCGTGCCTCCGTGGTTGGAAAACTTCCAAATTAAAGAGTAATCATGTTGGCCGTGACAGTCTTTTCTTCATAGTCAAGTGAAATGACTTTAGCATCGATGAGTCGCTGAATCTGTCCTTTCAATATGTAGCAATCTCGTGTCGAATGGTGGACATACTGATGATAACAGCAGTATTTAGGGTTGTCCATCTTTCCTACATCGTCGGGGCGCCTTGGTGTTGGGAGAGAACTTGCCACTCTTCGTCAGCATATTGAAGAGTTCCAGCGCATCCTCGTCGTTGAAGGAGTAAGTCTTCCTCGGCTTCTGCTCTTCTGTAGACTTAGGGTTCATGGTTACCAAACCTTTGGAGATGTTAACGGTCATGGCTTGCTTACCTTTTCTGTCCTTGTGATTGTTGCTAGACGAATGTCTCCCTTGTCTTCGAGAGAAGGAAAGTTCATTCCCAAGAGCTGTGTATTTTGAGCTTTCCTTTGTGCCACATCTGCCTCTGTAGTGAAAGGCGTCCACTCAGTACAAGGAGCATTGTGCCACAATTTTATCATCCGCAGCATGTTCTTGTACATGAGTCCATAAGCATGGGCTCGTGCATACCAGGCGGTAGCACTAAGGCTGTCTGATGGAGTGCATAATGTATGCGCAGATAGGCTCCTTCTCTCTCTGGACTACCTCCATAAGAGTTGACATTGTCATGTCCATCCCTCCTTCACAGGATCGAACTACAAATAGATTCTTCAGGTCCTGGAACGATGAAATACAATCGTCCGAAAGGCTGTAGAACCATTCATAGGCTACTCCTGCAAAACTCCTATGAAGATGTTGGTAAGGAGGGCATCGTCCTTCGGCAAGTGCCTTGTCACTGAGGCAAAGTACCTCAAGTATCGTCGGGGAGACTTCTTTCCCTCATAGGGTATGAGCGTCTATGGATTGTACTTGGGAGGATAAACTACGTTGTACCATTCGACAAGATATGGCTACCGAATCCTCATCTTCCGGAGTGCTGCGTGCTTCTCTTTGGCATCGTAGCAAGCATACAGTTCCTTGATAGCCTGCTGTATCTCGGTTGACATTGTCGAGCCTGTAGTCGATGGAGTAGACGACGATGGTCCCACCTGATGGATGGCAGGCAGTTTGCTGGATCCATCATTAGCTACTGGACCAGGAGCAGGTGTGGAGGCAGTGGGTACCAATTTCCCCTTCATCTCCAGCATGAAAGAAGACATAGTCTTCATTGTGGCATTTAACGTATCTAGGCTCGTCTCGAGAGCTTTGATGCGTTTCAGCTGGTCAGGTGCTTCGCTATTGTCCGCCTCATCACCCTCGGCCATAAATACGGTCCTTGTATGTGGATGGGTAGAAGGGATGGTAGATCCTTCGCTCTCTAGCTCAGATGTTCGAGCCTCGTCATCCTGAGGATAGACTGGAAGGTTATGGTCTTCCTCATACTCATTGCGCTTGCTACCCCCAGTCTGGTGGATAGCTGCGCTTGTGGAGGCATCTGTATCGTATGGATCCTTTATAGATTGGAATGCAGCATTGTCATGCAAAGTGGGAAGCTGGCTACCACCAGCATCTGATGTGGCACCCAATGGAGATTTGGAACGTGTTCCCTGGAACACACCTGTATTGGGTACCTTTGCCTTGCTACTCTCGGGACGCTTCTTGGGCTTGGTGGCCGAAATGGGAGGATTCTTGGATGACTTCTTGAGAGTTTTAGAACCCTGTGCCTCGTTTCATATGGCGACATGGAGTTCATCTTCTCTCTTTCTCGTTGACCCCCTATTGAGTCTCTGACGTGCAGTCGACGTAGGTTAAAGTCTTTGAAAGACGGAGCGCCTCCTCGGTGGAAGTACAGCCGCCTATTGACAACAGCAGTTGAAGGTAATCTGGGTATAATGATGCCTTAATTTAGGCATGCCATGCGTCGCCGATTCTTCTTCTGCTTGGAACAGCACCAGTTCTTCCGTCTTGGTACCCCATTGTACGTGCAGGGAAGTTGCATGTGGGTACGATCAGAGAGGGTCTGGCGAGGTAGACTCCTATCATGCTTATAGAAAAGTTGCACATACGAGTCTCTTTCTATGGGATATACCCCTGGCTTGCATCACGCACATGAGTGCTCAAGTGACAGAGGGATTCAACTGGTAGAGGCATCGGAGCACGGGGACCAGTCTTGTATAACTTCTAATCGGCAGTGCGTGTGACTGTCAATACAGACCTTTGGTCGGTCATAGGCATGGTACATTTGTTGTACGTGGCACGTACTTCCTTGGATTTCTTCCTACCACCCCTAGCGGGCGTATAGTATTCAGAATCCAATAAAGGCTTGCCTAATGGGAAGGCGATTTGTCGAAGATGGATCTTCTCGTCGGCAATGCTTCCATTGTGAGGGGTTGAATCGGCACGTGCTTCCTTCTGTATTTTGCCTTTGTCAGGCCCGCCATAGAGACACCGTCTTCCCAGCTATAATTTCCTAGGGTGGGAATCGAGCGAGGAGATATGTCGGTAGCAGCCGAAATCTTCTCCGGGGCTTCGGCATTGAGGGGGTTCTGGATCGCAGTTCCCTCCGTCATGCTGCTCGTCGCTGCCGCTTTGGGCCTCCATACACGTCAAGTCTTCTTCGGTTTTACGAACCTCTTTGAAGGATTCGACATCTCATCAGAAAGGAGATCTTCAAATGCTTGTTGGTCGAAGCGTACAACCAGCATCTTCTGGGAAGATCCTAGCAAGTCATCGTCAGATTACGTCACCGTCTTCTCGTTGGAGGAGAAGGTAGTCCCCAGCAGAGTTGTCATTTTGTTCGACATCAGAAAAGGTTGAACGAACTTTTTCCTTATTGAACGTATAAAGGGCCTGTGTACAGAGATGGAAGTCCTAAATAGAATATTCTAAGTACTAGGGGAAGACCTGTGTACAGAGAAAGAAGTCCTAAACAAGATATTCTAAGTACAACGGAATGACCTGTGTACAGAGAAGGAAGTCCTAAACAGGATATTCTAAGTACAAAGAAAAGAGTTTCTGGGAAAGTATGACGGTGGAGATCGAGCACTGTAGCAGCTTCTTTACTCCATTGACGATCTGACGATAGGTTGAACTTGCCCTGACTTTTTGATGCCTTTGATAGAACTCTAGGGTTGCCGATCAAGAGGATGCCAGGAGTTGGAAAATTGATATTTAGTGGTCTCTTCTTGTTGAAGGAAAACTCCTTCTATTTATAGAGGAAGAAAGCACATATACGATGTGCATTAGGGTTTTGAGATATGAAAAAATCTGCCGTCATTGCACGGTGTGGGCCACTGCGTCGCTGACACGTGGTGGACATTGAGATTCTCCTCAATCGAGATCTCTGGTGGCATCAAAATAACCGAAGGAGGAGACACATGGCGTGTGCGGATTTGCTTGTTCGGATGAAACCGAGTAAATCTTAGGATTGTATCTTAGATTTGGATTCTGATTGATCTTCGTCTAAGATTTAGATCAATTTGATAAAATATCAATCATGATTGATCCTAATATTATCTTTGAGAGAGTCAGTTTAAGCAAACCGACTGGGTGGGACCGTACTTCCTGCGCCTCTGGCGAGGTCTAAGTACTGCTGTGCTTTTAGGGCAACGAGTAGACCGTTCTTTTGGAGACAACAGAGCCTTTGTGCTTTCAGGCGACGGGTGGACTATGCTTCGAAGACGATGGAGCCTCTGTGCGTATGAACGACGAGAAGGCTGTATTTCGAGCGACGAAGATACTGTGCTTTAGGGCAACGAGTAGGCTTGTGCTTTAAGTTGATGAGGTTACTATGCTTTCGGAGTGGCAGACGGACTTGTGTTCGATGCAATGGTATCTCCCAAGTCTCTGACGAAAGGTAGTTGAGCTTCTGGGTCGGAGCAGAGTGCTGCGCCGTTGGAGTTGAGGTAATGTGAAAACATCACCAGTCTACGCCTGAGGTTGGCGCAGTAATGTAGCTGCGCCTCTGGATTGAAGGCATTAGCTCTGAAGTCTTATTTTAAAGAGCAATGAATGACCGATCCTTAATGAACGATTTCCTCTTAATTGCCACCGTTACTTGGGGAATTTCAAGGGGTTCTAGGATAGTCTAGGACTTACTCGAATGAACTTTATTTAATGAGGTTCATCGTGCTGAGTCCTAGGTTCGTCCCATTAATGTGGAAACTTTGAACATCGGCCATGTGGCCTGCATTTTGGACCACTCCCACCCTATATAAAGGGGGAGTTTCTTCTGAAGAGTCACGTCTTCTTCCTCTTCTTGTCCTTCAACACCATGCTGGATCCAGACTTAGCTTCGAACGATGGTTGGCCTTGCTTAAGTCGAATTTTGGTTGAGGATTCCTTCGTTCAAAAGGGCTATGCCTTCGTAGAAGAACTATTGATGAGCCTCGAAACATGTTGGAACGCTTCTCATGAGGAGTTCGAACCTGGGCGATGCCTTGGAGGTCTTCGAGTTACTGACGACCTAGCTTGTGGGTGGATGGCCAACCCAAAGAGCCGCAAGTTGTGCTCTGCCCTGCCCATTCTGGGCTTTTGAGACCTTCTGCGCCTTCTGGAAACCCGGGCCAATTGCTGCTTCAGGAAGTTGCTCGCTTCAGTCGAGTAGCTGATGTGCTTTTGGAGGGTTGCGCCCACAAGAAAGTTAGAATACGCTTCAATGGAGATCAATCTTCTAGTATGCATACCGAGAAGAAGGGGGACTGCACTTTGACGAATACTAAACCCCTTGTAGACTCCTCTAGGCTTTGCTGAATCTTTAATCGATCCTTTGTTGAAGAATAGAGTTGGTCATTTATATGTAGCCTTGATGAGTCTGTACTAGACCTTTGTAGACATGATAACAAAAGAACTTTCTTCTATATTTTATGTTTTGTCTTTTTAACACTCTGTCTGCACAGTTGTATTATTTGCGCTGTGGTGGAGGAATATTGTCAGCTGAGATTTTTCATGCTTCTACACCTCTAAGGACCTGGTTCCCTGCCAGTTTGCGGAATTGGTTGTTATGGTGACTTGTTGGAGCTGATGATGGGCGACGTCGGATATTCATGTGTATTGTAGCTAGATGTTTATCTTTTATTGTTCATTTATTATCCTTCTATTGCGTGTTACCTGTTGTTGTAGTCTAGTTTTACAAGCTCACTCTTCTTCGAGTTTGCTTGGACACATGTATCATAGGGCGGCCGGCTATAGTACATGATGTCTATTCTTGCTTTATTTACTTATGCATGGTTGAGACTAGTTGGGATAGCATATGCTTAGTATATTTTTATAGCATAGTATATTTGGGTATGTCCATTAAATTGGAGAACGTACTACAGATTGTATTAGCTAGCATCGTCTCCTCCAAGTTCCTGGGTATTGTGGAACTGGGGCGTGATATGTTTTAGTGATGGCCAATGCAGGTCGAGATAATATCATTTCGGTTATGTTACTTACTGTACCAAACGAGCCTGCATTAGGATAAATATATTAAGATCTCAATCCATAATTTCTATTGAAACTTCCCTTGAATTAATTATCACCCTTGAACCTCGTATTTGTGTCATATCGTACCTCCTCGAACTCCTTGTGACTAAATCTCGCATTTCCCTATTTTGGAAGGACGAACACCTGTGCTTTATGGAATTCCTTCGGTTATGTTTTAACATAGGATATCACAGGTTGATAAAATATATCTGAAGTTGGTAATTATCTTTGTCAGGAATGGTCGAGGTAGACGCCTCTAAGAGATAAACCAGTTAGAACAGAATGGTAGTTGGATTTTACATATGAGGTTTAGTTATATGAGGATATTTTATCTTATCAATGGATATAAAATTACTACCATCTACTCTAGTAGATTGAATGAAATTAAAAAAATTTCTTAATTATCAGGAATTGTTGTAGAAGCATGAAAAATCTTAGCTGAAGACATCTCCTCGCCAAAGCACAGAAGATGCAAAAGTCTTCGGCTCAGTGCTAAAAAGACAAAACAGAAGATATGGAGAAAAATCCCTTTATTGTCATGTCTACCAAAGTCTAGTACAGACACATCAGGACTATATATAAGGGACTAATTATGTTCTTCTACAAAGGATATAGTACAGATTCGACTGAAGCCTAGAGGGATCTACAAAGGGTTGCAGTCTTCATCCAAGCGCAACCTTCCATCTTCTTAATACACACGCTGGAGGATTGACCTCCACCGAAGCATGTTCTGATATTCTTGTGGGCGCAGCCTCTCAGAAGCATAACTCAGCACTTTGAAAAAGCCAGAGCCTTCAAGCCAGAGGCGCAGCCACCTACCTGTGCCAACCTCAAAAACAAGATGGTGGTAGGCCCCCTCCCCTTCTTTTATTTCAGAAGTCAGTGTCTTCACTCCAAAGGCGCAGCTATCTACCTGTGCCAATCACAGACACGCAAAGGTATCATTCCCTTCCCCCTTTGCAGCCAATGCCTTCACTCTTCAGAGGCGCAGCTAATTACCTCCGTCCGCATGAGGCGCAGGATGGTGATATGCTCACACCACCTCTATTCCCACGGCATAATCATCTGCTCCGGATCAGAAGCTTAAGTCACTTCTCTACAAGAGACTTGGGAACTCCCATCGCAACCAATGCAAGTCAACATGTCTCTCCAAATGCACAGTAACCTCGCCAACCTGAAGCACAAGCCTACTTGTCGCCAATAACACAGTAACTCTGGTAGCCCAAAACATAGCTTCATAAGTTGCTCTATACGCACAGAAGTCTCATCTTCATTTGAAGCCAAGTCAACTCGTCGCCTGAAAGTAAAGAGGTTCCGTCGTCTCCAGAAGCATGGTTTACTCGTCGCCCAGAAGCATAGCAGCACTTAGTCCTCACCAGAGGCACAGGAAGCATGGGTCTACCCCCAGTTGGTTTGTTTAAACCGCCTCTTGTAGAGAAGATTGAGATTAAATCATGATTGATATCTTATCAGATTGATTTAAATCTTAGACGAGGATCAATTAGACTCCAAATCTAGAATGAAATCCTAAGATTTACTCGGCTGTATCCGAGCAAGCAAATCGGCACGTGCCATGTGTCACCTCCATCGGTTATGTTTATAACTACCAGAAATCTCATTTGAGGTGAATCTCGATGTCCGCCACGTGTCAGCACCGCAGACGCCCGTACCGTAAAATGATGACAAATTCTTTCATATCTCAGGAACCCTAATGCACATCACATATGTGCTCAGTTCTCTACAAATAGAAAGAGTTCTTCTTCCACCAAAAAGAGAAGAAAAAGAGAGAAAACATTGACAATCGTCAATCTTCAAAGGAGCAATGATCTCTATCTACGAAGGGTCGACCACACTCATCCACCTTTCAACCAAAGAACAAACCAACCAACCATCTTCAAGGGATCTTCTCATCCAGACAGCCTCTTGATCGGTGACCCTAGAGTCCCATCAAAGGCGCCAGAGAGCCAAAGCAAGGTTGATTCGTCGTCAGATCGTCAACGGAGTAAAGGAGCCACTGCGGCGCTCGATCTCCACCTCACACTTTCCTAGAAACCTTTTTTCTCTGTATTTAGAATATCCTGTTTAGGACTTCCTTCTTTGTACACAGATACCTTATATGTTCAATAAAGCAAAAAGTTCGTTCAACCTTTTATTATGCCGAACAAAATGGCGACTCTGCTGGAGACTACCTTCTCCTCCAACGAGAAGGCGGTAAGGCAATCTGATGAAAACTTGCTGGGAGCTTCTCAAGACATGCTGGTCGTATGCTTCGACCAGTAGGCTTCTAAAGATCTCCTCTCTGATGAAAAGTCGAAGACTTCGAAGCGGTTCATACAACCGAAGAAGACTCGACGTGTCTGGAGGCCTAATGCGGCTGCAGCCAGCAATATGATGGCAGAAACTGCGTCTCAGGACTCTCTCAACATCAAGGCCACAAAGAAGATAACAGCTACTATAGCCTTGTCCCCTCGCTCGATTCCCGTCCCAGGAAAGCATGGCGAAGAAGATGGGGGTTCCATGGTTGATCTCACGAAGGAACGATGCTAAAGGAAGCGCACACCGGTCCAACCCCCTCACGACGGGAGTATTGTCGGCAAGGAGATCTGTCTTCGACAAAATTGCTTTCCATTCAGGTAAACCTTCGGCAGACAATTAATACTATTCACCCACTGGGGATGGCAGGAAGAGATCCCAGGTGGTTCGTGCTTCGTACAACAAGCGTACGACACCAGCGGCAGACCAGAGGCCCTTGTTGACAGTAACACGCACAGCCGACAGAAAGCTACGCAAGACTAGCCCTCGCGCTCCGATGCCTCAACCAGTCGAATCTCTCTTCTACTAGGGTACTCATGTGAGTAATCCAAGCCAGGGGTATGTCCCACAGAGAGAAAGCCACGCGAGCAGCGTTCCCGCAGGAGCGATAGGAGGCTTCCTCTCCAGACCCGCTCTGACCGTGCTTACATGCAGCTCCCCTGTATGTACAATTGGACTGCTACGACAGAAGATCCAAGCCTCTCCCAAGCGAAAGAAGAATCTGTGGCACAAGATATGCCTAAATAAAGGCACTCTTGTACCCAGATTACCATCAACTTCCGTTGTCAGCAGGCGGCTGCGCCATCGTCGACCAGGCATTCCGTCTTCCAGAGACTCTACTCCACGCTGACTCCATGCCAGAGGCCTAACAGGGGGTCGGTGAGCCATAAAGAAGACAAGCCCAGCATCGCCACATGCTACACGACGTAGGGTTCCAGAGCTTTTAAGAAGACCTCCTAGAATCCTCCCATATCGATTGCTAAACTGAAGAGGAGGTCAGAGAATAGTAAAGCCAAGGTACCCGATGCAGGTGTGTTCCAAGGCACTCGTTCCAAATCTTCGTTGGGTGTCCTGTCAAAAACTGGAGTAGCCAGCCTCCTACCATGCACGACAACCCTGTATTCCAATCTGATGAAGCACAATATGACATGGATGTCTCTATTGGCACAGCCAGTCAGACTGGAGGTTGCAACCATACTGAGTTCGAAGAAGATCACAATCTTACGGTATATACTCAGGACAATGAGACTCCGGCGCCTGAGCCAGAACGTGAAGGATCTACGGCTCCCTCAACCCACCCTCACACTCGATCTGTGTTCATCGCCGATGGCAATGAGGAAGACAACAACGAAGCTCTCAGACGTATCAAAGTCCTCGAGAGGAAGATATGCTGACGGACACCATGAAGACCCTGTTCTCGATCATAATCGACCACAAGAGTATTATGGCCCCCGCTGCCTCTACAACTGTGTGTGATCCGCCAACCAATAACTAATCCAGCAGGTTTCCTACTGCCAATCAGGCAGGACCATCCTCGTCTACTCGATGGGCTACAGGCTCCGCAATGCCGGCTGAGATACAGTAGTCCATCAAGGAGCTGTATATTCGTCATGATGCCAAGGTGAAGCAAGCAACACTCCGGAAGATGGGGATCCGGCAGCCATACCCTGCCGAGTGGGACAATTTTATCTATCCTCCCAAATATAATCTGCATACTCTTACACCTTATGAAGGAAAGGGGTCTCCCGGACAATACTTGAGGTACTTTGCCTCAGTAACGGAGCATCTCTCAAAGGATGACGCCCTCCTGTCCAATATATTCATAGGAGCCCTATAGGGGATAGCCTATGAGTGGCTCTGTAATCTTCCGGACGACTGCATCTCGTTATTTGAAGACCTGAAGACTCGGTTCATAGACCGATTCTACGAAGGAGGCAGGTATATGACCATGTCGACCCTTATGGAAATTGTCCAGAGGAAGAAAGGGCCTATCTGCGCATACATCGAGCGCTTCCGCCAGGCAGCTCTCAGATTACCACCTGGTATGCCCGAGCCCATGCTTATGGACTCCTGCCGCAAGAACATGCTGCCCGCTGTAAAATTATGGCACAGTGCTCCCTGCACGGAGTGGACGCCTTTCATTACAGAGGCGGATGCCACACAAAAGAAAGCCTAGGACCTACAACTCTATAACGCCCCAGTCCCAAAATACGTAGGACTAGGAACGTAGACATGTCAGCTGTATTCATACGAAGTACATAGGCCTCGTATGGATACATAAGCTGTAAAATACAGTAAACCACAACTATCTAATCTCAATCCACAATAAATAATAAAATATCAAGAATGAATAATATGCTTCGTGGTCTGCAGCCCACTAGCATACATGTCCGAATAGACTCGAAAGGAAGCACGAGTCTAATAAACTAGGCTAATAAGCATAATATATCAAGATAAGAATATGCAGCACGAGAGAATAATAGAATAAAATCATGCACCAACGATACCTGAATCCTGCGGACGCAAAACATAACCATCCATCGAATTTACCAGCTTGGCTATAACCTGGAGAGATCACCAGGTCCTCAGAGGACTAGCAAGACACATAATATATATGCCTACAGTACAGTAAATAACATGCAAAAAATAGGAATAACAAGTAGAGAAAAAGATGACACGTAAGGGAACTCTACAGATGGTGACATGTCATGAGAATATAATATTAATCGTGGCTAAAACCGTAGCCCAGGGAGGCACTAACAGTCCTATAATAGGTTCTCTATCGTAGCCCGGGGAGGCACTAACAATAGAGGATAGCCATGGCTAATAAAACATTCTCTCCTAAGGTACTAGGAAGTCAAGCCTATCTAGTCATGTCCAAGTCAAGTACAGGTCAATCAGGTCAGAAAAAACATGGCATAGGCATATCAATACTATCACTTGACATGAACAAGATAGGAAAGATAGAACAAGTAGTATAGAAAGAAAATTAAAAATCTACGTGCACGTGAAACTAGAAAGTAACCATAACATGAAACAAGAGGAGTATGTAACCAAGCAAGAAAGAATGGAAATAGAAAAACATGTAAGTACTATAAAGTTTGGCAAGGTGTACTTGCCTGGGTCGTGAGCACTGTAGTGACGAAGATCAGACAGGAAAGTAGGTGGAACAACGGCTGCCGAGGAACTAAGATCCAAACAAACGTCTCCGGATGCTGAAAATAGTCTATTATCTAATTATAATTAATATTGTACCTATTAGATTTATTTAGTTAGGAGATGGTATAGATCTTCGTATCAGCTTTCCGAAAAACTAAACGGATCGCATTTTTCGTTTCTGGAATCTCCAGGAATCGCGAAAATATCGAAACATATTTATTTTTTGGGAATCTAATACTAAATTTTTTTACAGAAATCTAAAAAATAAATTTTGTCTATTAAAATATATTATTGAAAAGCTTACCTCGATACGCTTCCAACAAAAAAAATTGAGATGCGTTTCGAGTCCCGAGCTAGGAGATATGGCCCTTCTAAGTTGCTTTGTCGGGTAAAAAATGTGGCTGACTTTTCTAGCGAATTTAGAGAATATTTTTGGACAAAAAAGAGAAGGTGTGCATAATTTTTAATATAAGAATTATAAGATACTCATATATATATATAATTAAGATAGATATGTATTATTTAATTTAAGTATGATTAGATTGGACGTGTTAGAATAAGATAATTTGGATAGTAGTAGGATTATCAATAAGGCTAAATTTGGAATATAATTTGTTTAAATATTATAATCAGTGGTCATTATTGAAGGAGGCTTAATTTAAAATCTATGTGCTGCTATTAGATAAGAAGCATATAAGTTTTAAATATTAAATTTAGATTTAATTAAAATACAAAGAAGATTTGCATGAAGGGTTTCCTAATATGGAACTAGTTAGATTTCTAAATATAAATGTAATCTAAATCTGAATAAATATTAAATATATATGGTTATTAATATAAATTAATGCCCAACATTTCAACATAGGTTTGGGTTGGACTTTGGGTCAAATATAAACAAATGCCAATAAGGATTACACTAGGATTAAACGTAGACACTTCCTATAAATAAAAACATTCCAAAATTGAAAACATATTAATATTAATAAGATATATATAAAAAATATATATCAACATAAAGGTATTTGAGAGTACTACATGTCTATTTAGATTTGGATTTGGTTCGGGTCAAGTCGAGACTAAATTGGTACAACCGGGTCTCCTAGAAAGTCAATAATCTAATAATAAATCATCTGTGGGGGTAAAGTCACAATTTTACCTGGTTTTCCTACTTGGGGCATAGCTATGACCGGGCCTTCCCCAGTATGGCTAATATACTAGTCAAAGCACACAACTACACTAACCGTACCAAAATTCCTAGTCGCTATGCATCTTAGAACTTAACCATGACTAAGGCCATATCTATATAAAATATTAGGCTATTATAAATATAATCATATATATATGCAAAATTGTATATAAATCTAGTTGGATGTATAACATCCCAAAATAAATATCAAAATAATTATACTAAGCCATGGCAACCTATCATGGCTCTATAAGTGGGGTTGGCTATGTTAGGTTCCAAATATATTCTCTAGTCAAGTCGAACTCGAAAAGTCAACTAAGGAGTCTCTTGTGCCATTCGAAATTAAATAGCACATAGAAACTCGATTGAGTGGCATACCCCTAGCATGTGTGTCGTAGACTCAAAATGGGTCAAAACCATATATTAGGTCAAATGGTTTTGATCTATATCGAGTTCCGAACTCACATGGGAAGCTACGTATGGAATTATGGTAAATAATCTAATTGCCTATATTTGACTCGAAGTTGCACGAAGTCAAAAGGATGCTAGGGGACAAATTCGGATGGGACATGACATATCAAATTGAAGGTCATCCTGTCTACTACAAAACTCATAAAGGACGTTTCGAGAGATGGGCATGTCTTGCGCTCCAACAATCAAAGACATAAAAAGTACATATAAAATCCTAATTAAATATACAATATAACCTAATAATTAGAAATACTATAAAATAAAACAAAAAAAATAATTCTCAAAAATCAGGGTCCTCACAAACTCCCTGGGGCTACACTTTCCTATGCCCGAAGACCAAGGGATACGCTCGTCCAACAATAACCCTAAAGACGGAAAAGGCAAGCAAGCCATGACCGTAAACATCTCCAAAGGTTCAGCAGCTGCGAACCCCAAGTCTGCGGAAGTGCAGAGGTCAAGGGAGACTTACTCCTTCAATGACGAGGATACCCAGGAGCTCTTCGAGATACTTACAAAGAGTGGAAAACTGTCCATTCTGACACCCAAGCATCCTGATAAATTGGGAAAGGTGGACCATCCCAAGTGCTGCCATTATCACCAGTACGTCCATCACTCAACACAGGACTGCTATGTATTGAAGGGGCAAATTCAGCGCCTCATTAACGCCAACGTCATATAGTTGGATTACGAAGAGAAGACCGTCACAGCCAACATGGTTACTCTCCAGTCTGAGAGTAGTCCAGTCGTAGAGGCACAAAATGACGTTATTTATGTCCCCGACGTGGCAGTAGAAGTGGTCAATCTTCTAACAGCATCTGGTTACGAGAAAGAGGACACCATGTACTCTGATGATAGAGCCGTTCAGGGCTTCGAGGAAATGCTATCCGCCAACATGCTCTCTCCAAATCCCCAGTCAAGGACGAAAACCAAACATTCGACTACTTCGAAGACGAACCCTGGGCACAGTGCTTAGGATCCCAATGGGAGTAGTGTTTCGAGAAGCACGAACCCCCTACGAAAGATGAAGTCGTCCAGGTCGAATTAGGAGATGAGGCCTCACCTAAGCCCATCTTTATCAACAAAAGCCTAATATAAGATGACAGGCAATCCCTGATGCAGCTCATCCGCGAGTATATTCACGTCTTCGTCTGGAGCTACGAAGATATGCCAGGGCTAAACCCCCAAGTGGTCATGCACCACTTCAATATCCTGCCCCAAGTTAAATCGGTCAAGCAACAACAACATCGGTTCTGCCCCAATATTAAGGATTCTATTGAGGAGGAGATCAACAAACTCATAGAGAGCGGCTTCATTCGCGAAGAGCAGCACGCAGATTGGGTCGCAAATATCGTCCTTGTCACTAAGAAGAACGGAAAGATAGAAATTTTCATAGACTTCAGAGACCTCAATTTGGCCTGTCCTAAAGATGAGTTGTCTCTCCCGATCACCGACGTGATGATCGACAACACCTGCTGCTTCGAGCATGTGTCCTTTATGGATGGATTCTCCGGCTACAACCAGATCAAGATGCTCCCCGAAGACGAAAAGCATACGACGTTCCGGACTCTGAAGGGGGTGTATTGCTACACAATAATACCTTTTGGATTAAAGAACGCGGGAGCTACCTATCAAAGGGCTATGAGTACCATATTCCGCAAGCATCTTCGAAAAAAGGTAGAGTATTATGTTGACGACATCGCCATCAAAAGCAAGTACAAATCCAACCACTTGCATGATCTACGGACGGTGTTCAATCTAATGCGGACACATCAGCTAAAAATGAATCCAACCAAGTCCTTCCTAGGTGTTTCCAACGGCAAGTTCTTAGGCTTCATCATCACAGCAAAAGGAATTCATATCGACCGGGAGAAGACCAAAGCAATTCTAGACATAGCACATCCAAAGAACCTTCGAGAGCTTCGAGGTTTGCAAGGGCAATTGGTGTATATAAGGAGGTTCATAGCAAATCTCTCTAGTAAATGTCAACCCTTCACGAGACTAATAAAGAAAGGGGTCACTTTTGAATGGACCGAAGAGTGCCAGCGTGCGTTCGACGACATCAAGAAGTACCTCACCAGCCCTCTTGTGCTGGTAGCCCCAGTCATGGGGAAGCCTTTCCTACTGTACGTCCGAGCCATGGATCATTCCCTTGGTACCTTATTAGCCCAAAAGAATAAAGAAGGCAACGAACAAGCGATATATTATCTTAGCAGGACCATGGTTGGAGCCGAGCACCGGTGTAATCCTGTTGAGAAGGCATGTCTCGCCCTTCTCTTCGCCATCCAGAAGACACAGCATTATGTGACCGGACAGACGATCCATGTGGTATCCAGGATCAACCCTCTCAGAGTCCTTATAACCAAGCCAGGGGCACTGAATTCACGATTAGCCAAATGGGCAATCCTTTTGACTTCTTAAGACATGGTGTTCGTCCCATAGAAGGCGGTCAAAGGCCAAGCATTGGCAGATTTCTTGGCGGCTCCTCCGCTGCCAGAAAATTTAAAACTCTACGAAGAAATCCCAGATGAAGTACTGGAGTCCAACGTAGTTTCGGACAACTCAGTATAGAACATGTTCTTTGACGGAGCCTCAAGAGTGGGGCCAAAGGGTGAAATTATAGTACGTGTCGTGATCGTCCTTGTTACTCCGAACGGCCTAGTTATCAATCGTGTATATTCTCTCATGGAGTCATGCACCAACAATGCTACAGAGTATAACGCCCTCATCATCAGACTCCAACTCGCCAAATAGCTGGGGGTTGACTACATCGAGGCCTATCAGTCAGGTTCTAGGTCAGTATGAGGTTCGACATGAGGACTTAATCCCTTACCACCAGGCGGCAATCGACATTATCTCCACCTTCGCAGGATCTTTTTATAGAATATGTGCCACGGTTGCAGAACTTGGAGGCCGACGCACTAGCCGGTCTCATCGCCTCTTTAGCCCCCCCTGGTGGATCTCATCATACCATTTCAGTAATGGGCCAGGAGTTAGTCTGTCCAAAGAATGCCCTACGCGCAAGTCAGAACTACTCGTTGCAAATAGGAATGGATGAATGCACTAGGGATTGACGATTTCTATTTATAGACTATGCAGTCTATAGGATTCTACCTGAAGACCCAAGAGAAGCAGCTTCTGTCAGGAGGCGCTCACTCCGTTTCTTCTTCGATTCGGCCACCAAATGCTATATCGTCGCTCATATGACGGACTTCTCTTACGATGTTTGTATCATACAGAGGCACAAGAAGCACTCAGAGAAGCGCATGATGGAACCTGTGGAGCCCACCAGCCGGGCCCTAGGCTATAAGACCGGATATGCCGTATAGACTATTACTGGCCCACTTTGATGGCTGATGTTGTTGAGTATGCAATGAAATGTCAGGCGTGCCAATTTTATGCAGATTTCATCCATCAACCTTCGGAATATTTACACCCCATGGTGGCCTCCCATTCGAAGCCTGGGAATAGATATCGTAGGGCCAGTCGGCCCACCGTCCTCCAAAGAACACCGATTCTATTACAGATTATTTCTCCAAATGGGCAGAAGTTGTACCATTGGTAGAGGTGAAGACTTCCAACGTGATCAGTTTCATCAAACATTACGTTATTTACCGCAAACATGTATTTAGAGACGAAAATAAATCATGGATATGGTTATGGGTGAGGTTGCTAACTAATGTAAGTAAAAGATCAAGTGTTTTGGAAATAAAGATAAAATAATTTGAGAACAGGGGCACCTGGTCCCTTGGAAAATATAGTCATCTAGGTTTAGGGGTACGACTAAGAAAACATTTCTAGTCATTCCTAAGTCCCAGACGATTAGATGGTCAAGGTAATAGTTCGAGGGTCAAAGGGAAGGGCGAATAACTTGAGACGAGATTGTAGTCACGTGGCTTGGTCGATGGCTAACTATCTTGGCAATAGATGGTGTGGGAACTAAGGGGATATCAAGTACAAGCATTTTATCATTCCAAAATAAGTAAAAGATAAAGACTATTAAGAGTTTGAAGAAGCTATTATCGAATACGAATACGTGGCCCAAAGGTGACATAAATAATTGAAAAGAGAATTGCCAAGGCAGTCGTGGATGAGACTCTAGAGGCCAAGTTTAACTATGTCTCCATCCACGTTAGAACGATATGTAAAAAGCGAACCAAAGTGCACTCGGTTGATCAGACCATCATGCACCGGTTCTGACTAGACAATATGTTAGTGAGCGGCGCTCAATAGCATGTGTCTTGAATAAGTTTGATAACGGTTAAACTTGCAAAACTAGGCTATAGTAGCAACATTTAGTTATGATAGTAAAATATAGGCACGTGAGATTATTATTGAAAGAGACTAGAATTAGTTCGAACTCCTTAAGAATCTAAGTCTTGTTTGGTGCCTATACAGTCGACCTATTGTCTCCTTGTCTAAGGCCTTGGTCGACCAACAAGGTATGGTCCTTAAAAATTTATATTCTAGGTAATCCACCTAGTAGCTACTATAATGAGTCATAAGGATGAAGGCAATGATAGGTCATGAGACATTCTACCCAACTTACAAGAGTTAAACTAGTAGGGTGATGGGATAATGGTCATGTCCACCTAGTATGGGTTACCTTTTTAATCTCTATCAAGCACGAAAGAATGGCACGAATCACGATAGAAGGTATCAAACAAGATGGAGACAAGCGAGAAGGCGGTCAAGTATGTGGATGAGATCCTAGACTATAATCCTATACGCAGGCTTGCTTGGTACGGTAAAGTAACCAAACAATTTATCCTGACCTGCATGGGCCACCACAAAAACATGTAACGCCCTAGTCCCAAAATACGTAGGACCAGGAACTTAGATATGCCAGTCGTATAATAAATATATGTAAACTGTAGAATGTAGGAGAACCATGACTAATCTCATCCACACAGAATAAAAGAATAAAAGATATCATATAATCAGCTATGAATTGTCATTGGTACATGTAGTTGGGCGGAGACAAAACACTACCAACTATGAAAAGAAATACATCACAAGAAAAAGAGTTTGGCGAGCGACGCGAAGACGATCAAAGTGCAATCATCCTCGAAGAAATAGAGATGATCATGGCCACGGCTAGAACACCTGCTAAAGACAAGAAAACACCTGGAGAGATAACCAAGTCCTGAGAGGGATGAAACAAGACACATAATATCATGCCATAAACTGAATAATAAAAGCTCAACAGAAAAGTATATATGACTAAACAGATAAAGGTCCTTAACCATTCTATGTGAAAATGTATTTTGAAGACAATGTTCCACATAAGGGCTTCCGAGACTAGAAACATGACGCATTAGCGTTTCAATCGAGGTACTAGTGGCATCTTGTAAAACCCCCTATTTTTTATTTTTTTATTATTTTATTAGACTTAAAAATTAATTTATACAAATTAAGATTTTTAATTCATTAGAAATGACCTTAGCCATTGTTGAATTTTGGGACACAAGACTGCCATACATTTTGGCACGGAAGATGTAGCAGTGTGCCTTGACTAGTACATTAGCCATGCCGGGGGAAGCCTAGCCATGGTGATGTCCAAACTAGGAAAACCAGTCCAAATTGTGAATTAACTTATTTAAAGTATTTTAATTAAATATTATTTTATATATTGATTTTTAGATGATCTGGTTTGTCCAATTCAGCCCGAATTGGGCCCGAACCGAATTTAAGTCCAGGTAGGCATGTGGTGGGACCAAAATGGCCATGTAGACAAATTTTATGTACGTAAAAATAATTTCTAAATTATTATAGAATTTTATGTACAATTTAAAATCATTTAATTATTTGTGCAATTATTGGTAGTTTATTATTTAAATAATATTTTACAAAAATAGTACATTTTGTGGACCCGGGAAAGGGTGTGCAGTGTAAGTGCACTCATTGGGACGATCTTATTAATTTATTATTATTAAAGTTATTTTATGGAGATTTAATAAACATGTTTTCCTATTTAAATATTACTACTATTTTGAGTTGATTTATTAAGGATTGAATTTATATATATATATATGTAGATATGCTCAAATATATTAAATAATTGGATAGTTGACTTTTAAATGGTATTTGAATTTTAAATAGATTTTTTTGGTGTATTTATGGATATATATATATATATATATATATATATATATATATATATATATATATATATATATATATATATATATATATATATATATATATATATATTGAAGTTTTAGATAAGAAAAAAAAGATTTGGAGAAAAAAAAACAAAAAAACAAAAAGCTAATGTGGTCGGCCCCACCAAAGTGGGAACCGACCACATGCCTGCAAAGAATAGCAGCAGCAGCTGCAACTAAAGGGCCGACCCCCCTTGCAAGCAATTAGCTTGTTGGCCGAACCCTCCTCCCTCCACATATATATAAGTTATTAAAACCCTAATTTCCTTTCTCCTCCTAATCTCTTCCATCATTCTTCCTCCCTCCTTCTTCCTCCTCTCTCATCACCGGCAAGCCCTCGGACAGCAGCACCTCGCGACGACAGCAACAACAACAAAACCACCCACAACAATAACAGCTTTCAACAACGAGGTATCCGACTTCTCCATTAAATTACTCCTTAAATTCTAATCTGATTTTAGATTCGTAAATTCGTGTAGAAAGCCCACATGACCCTCTTCGAGATCCCCCAGGTAGATTTCGACATGGCCATCCAACTTGCTCGAAAAATCGAGGCGAAGTTGGAGAAAAACCACTTTTCTGGAATATTAAAAACTTTTTTAAAACACCAAATTGTTGGCCACTTTTCTTTCTGTACAATAGGATTTTGTAGAAACTAATTGAAGAAAGTCAAAGACAACATAACCGAGATTGTAACGTACCTTCTGGATTCGCTTTTTATCTAGTGTGTAAAAAGTTACACGTTGTTAAAGTTTCACAAAAAATTGTAAATTCTGTTTTCGAAAATTAGAAAAACACTCCGATACGGCGTAGACCCCGACAAATCGGGCGACGTGGTCGCGTACTACATGCATCGAAAGGCGCGTATGGATGTTGTCGACATGTGGGAACAGACGGAACTCGATTTTATTGCATGTACGCGATGAAATCAGTGCGTATCCGTCGAGATACCCCCGTATTGACCCTTACAAATTAAGTCACAACTTCGTGTACACTCATCAAATTGCGACGAAACTTGCGCTATTGGACTCGAAATATTTTTCTTGTCCTGTGAGGCAAGTTTGGTTCAATTCTGAGAAGGTTGATCGGGACGCCATTTTAGCGGGCCCACAATCCCACTCAACGGGCAATTTTGTGCACAGCCCACCGGAATCAAAAATTGGACATACCATTGGGTTCGTCTCATCAAAACAAATCCGTAGACATGTAATTTGACGACTTTAGAGACCGTAGGTTCTAGCGCACATTTCGGTACAAAGCGGGTCCAACGGCGGATATCGTGTTGATCCAAAATTATGATTTTGCCCATGTTCCAAAATTTGACATTTGGACAGGCATTTCCAAGGGATACCTTTTATTCCAAACTCGTTCGTGATGTTTGTTGCAGCATCCGGAGTCATCTGCGGCATTTGGCTTTTCTTGCTTCGTTTATTGGTCTGTTCAAGCTACTGGATTATTCTCTTTTGCACATAACCTCAGGCAAGATACCTTGCCATTATACTATTTATATTCAGTTACATTTTATTACATATCATTGTTCATTTATTTCCAGTTCTTATAGTTCTTGATTTACTGTCTGCTTAGTGATATTAGTTTTACTTTGTTATTATCCTTTGATTACATATGGACCTAGAGTTAAGGGACCACCTTCTGTAGTGTGTCGCATACACCTTGACACAGTTGTACCACGAGGATGTGTGAGATGAGTAACATATAGAGGTTCTTGCGTGTGGGCTGATCTCCCATGCGCATGCGTCAGGGCTAGCTGCTAATAGAGGCATGTTAGGAGACTTAGCAGTTAGTAGAGGTATATGAGTCATGGATGTGACTCTGTTAGGCATTGGATGGGAAGAATAGTTCCTTAACGTATGGGCCACGTATGCACTTTCCTATTGCCGGTTATCTCCGCGGAAGATACGGTCCTGGATCCTGATACCTGATTTACTGCTGGCCTCTGACATTCGATGTATATTATGCTTTGAGGTCCCTGGTATCTTGATGGGGCCATACCTGAGATTACTGCTCCTGAGCCAGAGTGCCCATGCGTTGAAGGTTTGTTCTTACTGCATAAACACATTAGATGGTTAGGTAACCCTCGTCAATGTCATATCACCCCGTTCCATTTGTAGCTTGGGACAATATCGTATCGCGGTATAGTGTACAACCCCTTGTCCTTGTTTGGTTGTAGGGGTAGTCCACTGTTTCGATGGTGAGGTATTGGATCTTGTTACGAGTGGGACTATTTACTTTATGTGTGACTTATGACATAGTATATATATTCAGTTATGTGGCATGTTCTTTATGTATCTTATTACGTCCCTCTGAGGACCAGGTTATCTCTCCAGGTGTGTGTGCTTCTGTGATATTGCAGGTGTTCTAGCGGAGGTCACGATCTTCTCTCTTCATTTGGAGATGACGTGTCTTTGATCTTCCTTTGCTACTCCCGCCAATTCATTTCAGTTTCATGTATATTTTTCCTTACTTGTTGGTAGTAGATTTGTCTTCGCCCAACGTATTGTACAAAGACTTATTACAGTTGATTATATGATATCTTTATTCTTCATTTATGGATGAGATTAGATTACTCTTGGTTTACTGTATTTTACAGCTTATGTACTCATACGAGGTTTCCATACATTGGAGTATACTTCGTATGTATACAGCTGGCATGGATACGTACCTTGTCCTAAGTATATTGGGACTGGGGCGTTACATGTTTTTGTGGTGGCCCATGCTGGTCGAGTTTGTCACTTCGGTTACGTAATTATACCGATGTGAGCCTGCAACATAGGATTAGAATCTAGGAATCTCATACATACAGCTTGACCTCTTCCCTTGGCTTCAAATTCCGAACTCTCGTTCGACTTCCTTGAATTGTACCTTGCTTGATTCCTTTCTACCGTCGATTCTTATTTTCGTGCTTAGTATCAACTAGGAAGATGACTACATTAGTATATGCTCATAGGTCACACATATGGCTAGAATGGTTATATTGACAATTGGAATACATTCAAGACTCTAATTGAGTTAAAAAGGCTTTCTTGTGTGAATTAATGATTAGTAATTTGTAAAGTAGGATACTACCAAATAAGGTTTTAATCTTCATATTTCTAAATAGTAAACACCATAGGATTGATACTGCAGGAAGGAGAAAAAAAAATATAGCTATAATCTTTATACCCTTGATTTAAGAAATTGATTGGCTTTTTGAGATTTGATATTTATGATTTATTAGGTTATAGTTATACATCCTTGCATAAGTATAAAATTGATTTGCTTTTCGAGTTGTGATATTTATGAGTTTTGGGTGATAGATATACATCTTTGAACAAATATAAAATTTATTTGATTTTCGAGTTTTGATGTTTATGATTTATTGTATTATAGTGATACACCTTTGAACAGTTATAAATTTGGTTTGAAAATGATCTTAGCTTTTGAAAATGGCCATAGGAATTATTTAAATTTGAGTTGCACAACTTGTGATTTTCGTGTTTAGTAAATTTTGAATTTTAAGTGGAAGTAATGACCGTCAATTTTGGTTTAAAATATTTGAAAGTTATGAAAATGATTTTTGAGAAATTTTTATTTTAAATGGTGTCCTATGATTGAGGATTTACAAATCTATTTAGATTTTTGGTAAAAAAAAAAAGATTTTGACTGATAAGATTATTTGAAAATTTAGTTTAATGAGGGATTGCTAATTAAAAATTTTGGGAGAATTTTGAAGGTTGTGAAGGAAAGTTATTTTGATTGATTAAAGAAAGTTACCAATTAAAAGTTGTGATTTTGTTGGAATAACTTAGCATGAATAGAAGTTAAAATTGATGAGAGCATTGAGCTTAATTTTTGAGATTGCTTTTAATATGTTAAGAGTTTTATTATGAGTTATTGGAAAATTTTAGAGTGTTAAATTTTTGATTGATTGTGAAATTTTTATGGATTCGTAAATTATGAACTCTTGAGTTAAATAGTTGAATTTAAACGTTAATTTTGGACAATGTTAGTAGTAACGTGATAAAGTTTGCTTTGAGATTTATGAAAGTGATTTAATTTTGGTCATGATTAAATTGAACGACTTGCAGTGAATACAAATTTTGGGTGGTTATTTTTGAAAATTTTATTTAGAGACTTTTGGAGAAAATTACGAAGAGAGTCCAAATAAGATGGATGAATTCCACAGTATTCCACACTAAACTGCCATATCACTCATGACCGTGATAGTCGTATGTACACAAGTGTTGATAGTCATCTACCAAGCTATGTGACTGTATTTCCACCTTGACTTACTCGACCTTCCTTTAATTCCAGATCTTTTAATTGCGACCTTCTAACCCATTTGCAATTTGAATAATAATATAATGGTTCCTCAACTATATTCATCTAGAAGACTATCTTTTCTTCGGAATTGTGTTCCTAAATTATTTTTACTGGATTTTCAATTAATTTTATTTCATGCTTTAACTTGATCTTCTTTATTTTTGTGCATTAATTATCACCTCGTAAACTCCCACCTTCTATTTTTGATCTTTTGGCGTTCCTTACCGTGACTTGGATATTTGGAGCACAACACTAGACTTTTTCTTCCAACAAATTTTATATGTAAGACCTAGACAAGTCCACCTTCACGTAGATATATCATGTCTCACTAAAACACGTCTCCTTGTACACTATTTTTATGATATGACCTTTTGGTCAAAATAGCCAAACTATAACCTCTACCATGACACCAAAATACTTCCTGACTTCAATTTAGAGATCCAACCTTGCCTCAATCCTTTAACCCGATATGTGAATATATTCTACTAAATCCCTTAATACTGAACCTTGTGCCTTACCGTGATTGCTTGACCATTGTCCCATCACACTACTAGTTTAATTCTTGTAAGTTGGGCAGAATACCTGGCGACCTAACAAACCCTTTGTCTTGTGACCCAGTTGATGAGTTCACATATACAAGAAATTCAGATGACCTTAACTTATCTAGACAACCAAACCGTAAGTGAAGAAAACTAGGACAACTGTAAAGGCCTATACTTCGGGCAAGACTTGATTTTAAAAGACCTTGGACTATTTAAAAATTTCCTTCATCAGTACCTCCCTTGCTCATATTTTGACTATCTCATGCTGCTAATGTAGCTCCAGTTTTGCAAGCTTATTCGGTTATCAAGATTGATCATGACATATTTTATTGGGTGCACCCACTAATATATTGTCTAATCAGAACCGGTGCATGATGGTCTGATCAACCTATTGCACTTTGGTTCGCTTATCACATATTATTATACGTGGATGAAGACATAGTAAACTTGCCTTAGAGTCTCATCCGCGACAGCCTTGGCAATTCTCTTTTGAATTATTTGCGCCGCCTATGAACCCCGCAATTCGTACTCAATATATAACACCGTCTTTGAAACCTTTGTTGTTCTTATCTTTTACTTATTTTGGAAAGACAAGGCACTGTACTTGCTAGATAAACTCAAGGTATCATCTTTGGTTGACCAATCGGTTAATTATACACAAATGTAGACAGCCACCGATCGACTCATGTGGTTGTATCCTCGCCTTTAACTACTCCTCGTTCCTTGACCCTAGAATTGTTATCGTGTCCTCCCAATTATTTTTGAGCACTCGAGAATGATTCTAATCGTTCAGTTAAATCTAACTCTCAACCCAGATGATTAGTATCCAGTTTTCTCTCAAGGAACCATATCTTCCAAACGTCTAATTATCCTCTTTCATCTACTAAATTTCTCACTATTTTTATTCGGGTTATTAAATTTTGTCACCTTCATTAGCAACCCTTATTCAATTACATAACCATGACATATTTTTGTATATATCGACTCCATAATTTTCTATTGCATGGCGGTGTTGAACGCCGTTTTATCGCCTCCTCCAAAATTTAATTGTATTTTGGTATTGACGAACTCTTCCTATCCCTCAATCCTATCTACCCTATTAATCCTAAATTTCGAGGACAAAATTCTTGTAAGTTGGGTAGGATATAAAACCCCCTATTTTTATTTTTTTTATTATTTTATTAGACTTAAAAATTTATTTATGCAAATTATGATTTTTATTTTATTAGAAATGACCCTAGTCATTGTTGAATTTTGGGACACAAGACTACCATGAACTTTGGCATGGAAGATGTCGCAATGTGCCTTGACTAGTACATTAGCCATGCCGGGGGAAGCCTAGCCATGGTGATGTCTAAACTAGGAAAACCAGACCAAATTGTGAATTGACTTATTTAAAGTATTTTAATTAAATATTATTTTATATAATAATTTTTAGATAACCCGGTTTGTCCAATTCAGCCCGAATTGTGTCTGAACCGAATTTAAGTCCAGGTAGGCATGTGGTGGGACCAAAGTGGCCATGTAGACATATTCTATGTACGTAAAAATAATTTCTAAATTATTATAGAATTTTATCTACAATTTTAAAATTATTAATTATTTGTACAATTATTGGTATTTTATTATTTAAATAATATTTTATAAAATAGTACATTTTGTGGACCCGGGAAAGGGTGCGCAGTGTAAGTGCACTCATTGGGACGATCTTATTAATTTATTATTATTAAAGTTATTTTGTGGAGATTTAATAAACATGTTTTCCTATTTAAATATTACTACTATTTTGAGTTGATTTATTAAGGATTGAATTTATATATATATGTAGATATGCTCAAATATATTAAATAATTGGATAGTTGACTTTTAAATGGTATTTGGATTTTAAATAATTTTTTTTGGTGTATTTATGGATATATACATATATTTATATAGATAGATATATATTGAAGTTTTAGATAAAAAAAAAATTTGGAGAAAAAAAAACCTAATGTGGTCTGCCCCACCAAAGTGGGAACCGACCACATGCATGCAAAGAATAGCAGCAGCAGCTGCAACTAAAGGGCCGACCCCCTTGCAAGCAATTAGCTTGTTGGCCGAACCCTCCTCCCTCCACATATATATAGGTTATTAAAACCCTAATTTCCTTTCTCCTCCAAATCTCTTCCATCATTCTTCCTCCCTCCTTCCTCCCCCCCTCTCATAACCGGCAAGCCCTCGGACAGCAGCACCTCGCGACGACAGCAACAACAACAACAACCACCCACAACAATAATAGCTTTCAACAACGAGGTATCCGACTTCTTTATTAAATTACTCCTTAAATTCTAATCCGATTTTAGATCCGTAAATTCGTGTAGAAAGCCCACATGACCCTCTTCAAGATCCCCCACGTAGATTTCGACATGGCCATCCAACTTGATCGAAAAATCAAGGCAAAGTTGGAGAAAAACCACTTTTCTGGAATATTAAAAACTGTTTTAAAACACCAACTTGTCGGCCACTTTTCTTTCTGTACAATAGAATTTTGTAGAAACTAATTGAAGACAGTCAAAGATAACATAACCGAGATTGTAACGCACCTTCTGGATTCACTTTTCATTTAGTGTGTAAAAAGTTACACGTTGTTAAAGTTTCACGAAAAATTATAAATTATGTTTTCGAAAATTAGAAAAACACCCCGATACGGCGTGCACCCCGACAAACCGGGCGACGTGGTCACGCACTATTCTCATCGAAAGGCGCGTATGGATGTTGTCGACATGTGGGAACAGATGGAACTCAATTTTATTGCATGTGCGCGATGAAATCAGTGCGTATCCGTCGAGATACCCCCGTATCGACCCTTGCAAATTAAGTCACAACTTCGTGTACACTCATCAAATCGCGACGAAACTTGCGCCATTGGACTCGGAATATTTTTCTGGTTCTGTGAGCCAAGTTTGGTTCAATTCTGAGAAGGTTGATTGGGACGCCATTTTAGCGGGCCCACAATCCCACTCAACGGGCGATTTTGTGCACAGCCCACCGGATCTAAAATTGGACAAATCGTTGGATTCGTCTCATCAAAACAAATCCGTAGACATGTAGTGTCACGACCCGTACCCTGATTAGGGACACGAGTACGCGGTTACGTCCAGCCTACGCCGCAGAATCGGCGGTAGAACGCTGTATAGGTCTCTACAAAATCTACGCTAAACAGTATAAAGGTACCTGTATAGTATATACACTCCGAATGGAGGTGACATAGCAATACAGTCTCAATCACAAAATAAAAATAAGATAGATAGCACGAAATGGAAATATGATAGATGTGAAAACGAAAAATGTGTTCAACATCCAACACAGCTAGAGAGGAACAAACAACATCACAGAGTCACAAAATATAAACATAAGCTACTACAGTCTAAAACAAAAGCTGGATCGCAGTCCAGGCAAGCCTAACTTAGCTAACTACTCTAGGATTATAAAGTCTAGTGGCTCAACTATCAGGCCATAGCCCTGGCCTAAGTCTCCATCTGTCTCGACCCCATAGTAGGTCGAGCAGCCTGCCTCAGAAACATCTGTAATATTGTCAACGGTATCCTGTCAGGAAAATGAGCAAGTACAAACACTAACAGCAGTTCCATATGAATTGACAAATTCTATAAGAGACAAAGATATAGGATGACTTGGGAACCATTCGAAAGCAGAGTTACAACCCTTAAACCAAACAAGGACCGAGGTTGTAACCCTTCTCCCGAACAAAACTTAGTCTCAAATCAAGATAATGCATAAAGGCATGTGGAGCATGTGAGTAAATGAATATCATAGCATGGTGAGAAAGTACAGAAAGTAGAACTGAGCAGGATATAAGATACGATAAATAAATGTAAAATGTGACTTGAATTATTAGAGCGCTATGTGATCGGCTAGGGAATCATGATCAGGTTATCCACTTGGCCCGACAATCACACGGTGTTCTCACGAAAAGTCATACCGGCCAACCTGGATAACAAGCATAGATAGCATGTGGATACAATTGTTCGCAAAAACTTATAGATTAACATACTCTTCAACTGCCAAAAAACACAAAGATAACGTTAGATGCCAATCACCATGATTCATAGTGTCTACCCTGGTAAAGAATTCTTAAGTGGTTAGTTGGAGAACAACCAACAAATGTTACTGAGAATTTATGAAGTTCAGATATCTAATGGGGAGAGTTTGTCCTGTTAACAAGTCATACTTTTTATATTCACCTCCAAAGTAAGAAATGCCCTAATGTGCTTAGAGTGATTTATAAAACTGTGCTTAATTCTTCCTTGGAGCTTTTGTGTCCCCATTACAATGGGCAGAGGCTATGCTGATACTAACATTTTTCCTTTTTATATATATGAATGGATACCTACCTGTGTGCAATGGGCAGAGGCTATTGCAAGGCTCAAGAAGTAGTTGAGTAATATATGTTTGTGTAAATAAATAGATACCTACTTGTGCGCAAGGAAATATGGAATGTAAGGAGTGTATGTGATGCAGACTGTAGTAGAGTATTAGGAATATGAATATGTAATATAATCTGTTGCAGTTTTAGCAACTGTATGCTAAATAGGATAGTTTTTGCCGGACAGATGCAAATGGGATAGCTCCCAATCAGGTTTAGCGCATGCATTTGTGTATAAATAGGCTTCTCGCCAATGAAATAATTACTTTTAATTCGTTACCCTCAAATTGGTGATTAATATTTTTTTTGCAAAGTCTAAAGTGACTAGTTAAGTATGCATGTTAGTGTAGATTAGACTGGAGTACACAACTTCATTGGGGAAAGATAAATCTCAAGAGTGCCTCACTTTCAGTCTTTTAGTTAACTGACCATTTCATTTGTACGTATGATTGCTTTCGTTCTAGCTACTCGAATCATCGTTTTCATTTGTATGTCTTGATTCGGAAAAAGAATGACAAATAGTAGTATACAATTTTCTCCAACACAATGGCACATATGTAGTGTAATTATAGATGTGCTTACTCATAGGACTCGAAATGGGATATGAAAGTGTAAATTTTTCCGTGATAATTGGCATTTTCTGTAATAGTTGACTTGGCACTTATCTGGAAGTTAAAATTTGTAATAGTTACACTCTAGTTGAAATTGGTTTATATCGCAATCTATCTTGAATTTCAAACTGCTCTACATCGAACTTTGTGGTAAGACTATACAATAACATATTTGACAGCATCCTCTATAGTATTTTTGGTTTTATTTCATTCTAGTTGTAGAGTAAAGATCCAACACTGACAAGAGAATAATTTCTGTAGTCCAATGTGTTCAACTAACTTTATTTTTCCTTTATTTAGCACCCATACCGGTGTTGTCTGGCCGGAACAAAATATGGGGTCTGGCTAAAAAATTTCTATATCTTTGCACAAATAACATGTCAGGACTAAAAGTTTACTGCATCATTGCATCTTCTTGTCGACAATTCTTAGTTGCTCACTAACAATGTTCTCAAGTAGTTAGTTTATTTTATTATTACTATATTGGGGCCACTAGAGTAAGTCGGAACAAGGTTATCAGGAACACTTAATAACCTAGATATTAGCTTAAGAATCAGTTTTGCATTTTGGGTGAATTTTTTTTTCATAACTTTCCTTCTTACTGCTAGCAATTCTCTGTTGGGTTTTCTTCCTTCTTCATGCTCCATGCAATTTTGTGCAACTCTTTTTATTGTCTTCTACAATAAGAAATGATTGGATACGACAATTGGAATTGTTTGAACTCTTCTACTGGATACACTTGTGTTTGTATGGTACTTTTGTTGTTTTGGTCCAAACTTTCCTAGGGGCAGTTATGTTATTTTGGTTGGATATTACAAGCTTTCTTGGGGCTGTTTGGTTCATGTTTTCCTAGTTGCAGTTTTCTTGCTTCAAGTTTGAATATTACAAGTTCTTTTGGGGGTACGTTTTATTTTGTTCAAGCTTTAAAGCTTCAAATTTTGCTTTTCATGTTTTAGCCGCAACAGTATGTCCGTTTTGATGTTTGGATTGACACTACCAATTTTGGTTGGTATGGTTTATTTTAGCTTGGTTGCACTTTTTATCATCTACTGGCTGCAATAGTATCTTTGTTGAAGGTGATGGGGGCAATTTTTTCTCCACTTGGATGTGTGTCCTTTACCAATTTGGGTTGGTATGGTTGGTTCTAATTGCTAATTAAGTTTTGCTACCTTTGGTTTGCTAATGGGTTTACTTGGTTGTAGCTGTTCAGTTTGCCTAAACATTGTACACACAGGTTCATGGTATTCTCATATACTCTGCATAAATTCTTGATGTATATATGGTCTTTTGTTAACTAGTTATTTTTTATTTTTATTTGCAGGTCCTTCAAAAGAGTTTGTGCTGATTTTACAAATGATGAAAGATTTGCTTAATGAAAAAGCATTTTGGGTTCATTTTTTAAATGATGGCAAATGATGCTTAATAATGTAAACAATTTTAGATTTATTTTATAAATGATGGTAGATGAACACTTAATAATGTAAAGCATTTTGAGTTCATTTTTGTAAATGATGGGAAGACGTCCAATGATGTAAAGCGCTTTGAGTTCATTTTGTAAACGATGGGATATAACATTTAATGAAATTAATCTTTGTGGATGTACTTTAGATTTTACAATATTTTTTTGAACTTAAATAGTTAGTTATATATTGTTTTTGTTATATATGTCTTTTAATTGTACATTCTATATATAGAACAAGGAAACAATAATTTTAAAATAATTGGGACAGTTGTTATAAGTTTTTGGAACGATTTTATAACTGTCCTAAAAGTAAATTATATTCTTTTGTGACTATTATCCTAAATTATTATGACGGTTCCAATCCGTCATTTAACAATAATTAGGACGACAAAATCTGTCCCTTAAGCTTTTGCCACGCCACCCTAATTGCACCATTTGAATCCGTCCCAACTGTCGTCCCAAATAATATTTAGGACGGTAAAAGCTCTTTTTATAACGGTTTTTTGTTGTCCCAAAAGACCACTTTTTTTGTAGTGTGATCTTCACTCTAAGCTTACTACGTTCTTCCAAAGCCTTCTAAGCTTTCATTTTCAAATCCCAAGAGAGTTACAATCCCCTAGTCAATTTGCCAGTGCAGTACGGTCTAGAAGTTCAGAGTGATTGTAATCAAGAGGATTGACAAGAAGTAAGACACTTCACAATTGAAGTTGGTCGAGCGCTTCGGATCAAAGCTCACATTTGTAGAATTTGCAAGGACTTCGTATGAAAACTTGCAATTTTCTATAGTGGATTTCAACCGGGAGCTAGAGTTCTCTCGACTGGATTAGTCCTCACAAGAGGGAGACCAATTTACATTGTCGTGTTTGTGTTTGTTTTCTGCTCTCTATTTTTTCATTTTCATATCTATGATATTTTTTTGTGATCTTGCTACTAATATTTTTTAACAGCTAATATTTTTCTACCTACTCTATTCACCCCTCTAGAGTATATCGTTTTACGTTTTGTTCCTACAATTGGTATCAGAGAGAGTTATACAGGTAAAGCGAGGTAACATCATTATTATTTTCTTTAATATAACTGTTGTTACTTAAGGCCACTATATCACATATGGCAACTATAAAATTCACAAGTGAAGGCCAAGCCACAAACAGACCCCCACTGTTTGATGGTACTAACTACACTTGCTGGAAAATACGTATGAGTTTTTTCTTGAAATCTCTAGATTTTGACCTATGGTCCATTGTTGTTAATGGCTATAAAAAGCCTCCCCGTGTTCTTATTGACGGAGAATTGGTTCAAAAATTACATGACAAGTATATTGACTCTGAAAAGAAAGAGGCCAGTCTTGACGCACGTGCTATTAATTCTTTATTTTGTACTTTAGACAGGACTGAATTCAATATGGTGTCTACATGCACTACATCCAATGAAGTGTGAAAACTTCTCGAAGTTAAACATGAAGGCACAACGTAAGTCAAGGAGTCTAAGATCAGTAGACTTACTCAAGAGTATGAGGCGTTCAAGATGAAGTCAAAAGAATCTGTACGCAGATGTTCATAAAATTTCTAGATATTGTAAATCCTTTGTCCTCCTTAGGTAAGAAATATAATAATCATAAGAAGATTCACAAATTGCTGCGAGCTCTCACAAAGAACTGCATTCCAAAGGCTACAACAATTATTGAAGGAAACGATCTCACTACCATGTCTCTTGAAATGCTCATGGTAAAGCAACTCACTCACGAGCTGGAACTTCAAGAGTTTGAGGACACTATACCAAAGAAGAAATTAATCTTCCTCAAAGCTCAATACCGAAGGACTGTCGAAGAAGATTCTAACGACAGTGATTTCAACACTGAGAATCAAGCACTCCTAGTGAAGAAGTTCAAGAAGTTCATGAGATTCAACCGAAGAACAAATGAACACAATAGCAACAACAACAATAAAGAAGATCCAATCTGCTACGGTTGTAAGAAGAAAGGATACATCAAGAAGGACTCTCTGACAGCATCATCATCAACCAAGAAGGGAAATAAATACGAAAATAGTTACTTGAAGAAATATACTTCTATATGATATGCCAACACTAGCATATGGCAGAAAAGTGAAGCTAGCGACTCAGAAGATGAACCATCGGACGACGTTGCAAATGTATGCTTGATGGCATATGATCAGGTAAATTCAAACCCTCTGTTTGATACATATGATGATTTAACCTTTGAAAAATTAGGTGAAGCCTTTAGTGACCTCTAAAGTGACCACAGAAAGCTGCTTAGCAAGTACTAAAACTCTAAAAAGGTACTCAAAGAGTACAAAGGTGAAATAAGAAGACTTATTGACTTACTAGATGAAGTTAGAAGTAATATAACCCTAGTAAGAATGGTGAGCTTTCTTCTGTTAAGTTGCAACTACACGAGTCTACACGATTATCCGAAGAAAATGACAAGATTATTGCTAAACTTGAGGAAGACTTACTCAAAGAGAATAAGAGCCATCAATGTGCACTAGTCAGAAATTATGCACTCACAGCTGACTACAACACACTTTATGACACCTCCAAAAGGTTAGAAATTAGGCTAGGAAAACAACCTGAAGTTGCGGCTTCCTACCCTAATATGTGTCAATTACCGAATCATCGAAACACAATCAAACCCAATACTGTCAGACCAAATACAGCCAAACCTTTGCTCAAGAAGACTAACCGCATGCATTCTACTACAAGTATCCAACTAGAAAACCAAGACCTACCAATCATGCACATCACACTGCATCTAACACTCTTCATGCAAGATGTCACTATTGTGGGTGGAACACCCTACTCATGCTATAGGCAAGTGGATTCTCGACAGCGATTGCTCATGGCACATGACCGGTGATGCTTCTCTATTCGCAACACTATTGAAGAAGAAAAAAAGATACGTCTCCTTCGATAATAACTTTAAAAGGTATATAGTAGGTATCAGCAACATTGGTAAGGTTCCTACCTGTGATTAAAGATGTCTGTCTAGTAACTGAGTTAAAATATATCCTATTCAGCATAAGCCATTTAGCTAACCATGGTTATGGTATTAACTTTGTCAAAGACAAATGTACTATAGTTGATAGCTCAACTAGTAGTACGATCTTTGAAGGTATTAGGAAAGATAATATATATGTTTTCTATTTGTTGGAAGATGCTAAAAAAGCAAGTAGATGCTTACTAGCCAAGAATGATGAGAGTCAACTATGGCACATGAGATTCGGTCATGCAAACATGGACACAATATCAAGATTATACACGAAGAAACTGGTAAGAGACTTACAGGACATTGTATTCAAGAAGGATACGGTATGTAGTGAATGTGAAAAGAACAAAGCTACCCGATCCACTTTTAAGTCCAAAAATGTTGAAAGTACCACTAGACCTCTACAATTATTGCATACGAATTTATTTGGGCCTAGTAGAATTGCTAGCCTACGTGGTAAGTTATAAGCATTTGTAATAGTAGATGATTTTCCTAGATACATGTGGGTATACTTTCTCACGCGCAAGAATGATGCACTATCTGAATTCGTCTCATTTTGCAATAAAGTTCAAAATGAGAAAGGATTTATGATAACTCGTATTCGAAGTGACCATGGCGATGAATTCGAGAATGCAGAGTTTGAACAATTCTGTGACACATACGAATATTTGTACGAGTTTTCCTGCCTTAGGACTCCACAATAAAATAGAGTTGTGGAACGTAAGAACAGAACTCTATCTGAAATGGCTAGAGTAATGTTAAACCAGTTTAGTCTACCAAAATATTTTTAGACAGAAGCTGTTAGCTTGTTATGTTCTCAATCGGGTTCTAATTCGGCCTAGATCGAAGAAGACTCCCTATGCGTTATGGTTTGATAGAACACCCATAGTTTCTTGTTCCAAAATCTTTGGTTTTATATGTTTTATTCTGAATACTAAAGACAATATGGGTAATTTTGACAAAAAGGTCGATGAAGATATCTTTTTAGGTTATGCAGCCAAAAAAAGGGTACTGAGTCTTTAATAAAAGAAAAATGATCATAGAAGGATCCATGAACGTCACCTTCGACGAACTAAATTAACAGACGATGACGATGATGATGAAGACATCAGTACACCAAGCAAGGCACCTACAGATCCGGAAATCAGAACCAGTTACCTTGAGAGTCTGCCAAAAAGAATGAAGTTTATGGCTAAGCATCCCAAGGACATGGTAATAGATGAGATCACCAAGGGTAATTCTCCAAGTATATGCAGAATGAGTTTGAGATGAGCATGATGGAAGAACTCAAATTCTTTCTTGGACTTCAAATCAAACAAACCAACAATTGGACGTTCATCAATCAAGCCCGATGAAGATGAACAAGGCAAACCTATCGACGTAAGTAAGTATCGAGGTATGATTGGTAGTTTACATTATTTAACTGCTAGTCGCCCTGATATAATATTTATTGTTTGCTTCTGTGAAAGATTTCAAGCTAACCCTAAGGAATCACACATGTGCGCAGTTAAGTGTATCTTCCGATACCTTAAAGACACTTCTTCTCTCGGCTTATGGTATCCCAAAATTATGTCCTTTGACATAATTGATTGCTCCGATGCTGATTTTGCCGGATGCAAACACTACTACAAAAATGGTTAATAATGACGGCCAAAAATGGTGATTGATGACATTTTTTTGGCCGTCATCTATGTTACCGTCATCTTTATCATAAGGAAACCATGACAACTCGACACACGTCATCTATATCAATGAAAGATGACTTATGTGTGTCATCTTTATTTATAAAAGATGACTTATATATGTCATATTTATTTACGAAAGATGACTTATATCGTGAGACAACAATGACAGATTACACACGTCATCTTTTTATCTAAAAGATGACTTTTAAACGTCATCTTCATTTACTAACGATGACTTATATACGTCATCGTTATTTATAAAATATGACATTTATCGTGGAAAACAATGACGGCTCAACACACATCATTATTATTTACAAATGATGACTTATATATGTCATTGTTATTTACAAAAGATGACTTATATGCGTCATATATATTTACAAAAGATGACTTTGTCAACAGTACAACAACGACAGCTCAAAATACGTCATCTTTGTTTATAAAATATGACTTTTATGCGTCATCATTATTTACAAATGATAACTTACATGTGTCATTATTAGTTATAAAAGATGACTTTTAACATTAAAAAAATACAGCACAACACACATCAATATTATAATAAAAGATGACTTTTTCGAGTATACAACAATGACGGCTCAAAACAATGAAATGTACATACAATATCCCATTGAAGAAAACAAAGAAGAAAACTAATATGTAACACCAACAGACAATAATTCATTTCATAATTATTCAAAGTCATGACATTAAAATAAACAATACTCATTCATCTCACATGCTTCAAACATAAATTAAAAATTCTTCCAAAATTTTCTTAATACATATCGTCTTCATTAACAATATCCATGATGAACTTGGCCAGCTTCCCTCTCATTTCATCAATTTCTTTGATGGAGTAATCATTTCTCCCAACAAACTACAAAAAAATAAACACAAAATAAACTTTTATGTTAATGACATCATTTTATACCAATACAACTAATATTATATTAATAGTATTATCTTAACATCTAACTTACCACTTTGTCTAATTTGGTAGAAGAAAGTTAGAATATATCCTTCATATATTTCATTACATAGAACCACTTTCACTATTGTTTGGTTGTTTAGAACACTGTGAAAAATTAATGATGTTAGCACGAATAATCAAGAAAAAAATGAAACATAAATTTATACTTACATTCACACAGTTACATGTTAAGCTTTTCAACTTCATCCCCTTTTGAGCGAGCCATATCTTAAAAACCCTACAATAAAAAAAATGTGTCATATAAAGGTTCCTAAATTGTAAATAATTCTAATATATATTAGCTAAACACTTACACTGGAATTAACAATCTTAAGTCATCACGCAGATCAAGACCAAGCGGATCAAAAAATTGGATACTTTGAGCATATGGATCGGCAACAACCAACATCCAGTGATAGTTATATACATATAACAAAGTCAAACCACACAAAATAAAAGTAGAAACCCATAACAACGGTTACATATACAAGTATCAAAATAATAAAGTAGTCATGGCCAAATCACGAGCAAAAAACAAATTAAATTGCTAGTACTCAGAACTATAAAGTAAACTGACAAGAAGAAAACTTACTTTACATTGTATGGAAATACTATCATTTCACCTTTGTTGAAAACTTCCATTCTCATGGCCAACTCACGAGCTCTAAGTGAAGTCTTTCGTGCTTCAGCAATTACTCCAGGTTCAACTTTATACCTATTTTCTAAATTTGACCTTTGCCACATACCATACAAAAATCTATAAAGAGATTATTCGCGTCCAGAATCTCTTGCTTTTGAAGCCCCTCCGAGTCTCTCCTAAACGTCAAACACAAGTGTGCAAGCATCAGATCTTGGAGGCGGACCAAAAGCTAATTTCATTGAGCAAAACCTGAGACTGCTTGAATTGTATCTCTCTGCAATTTGATAGACAAACTGATTTAGAACAAATCTTACGAAGGTAGTATTGCCAAAATCGTTTGACAGAAGCTCACAAATTTCCGAGTTCGACTAGTTCCATGGACAACCAAATTGGTCATATTTTCGATCAAGTAGGATGTTAACCCAAGGTTGAAGAGCATATAAAGGATGTCAAAGATCATCCAGCACGTGTTCATAGGATGCAGATCTCCATAGCCAACAGTAGTAAGAGTGGTAATTGACCAATACATTTCTGTAACATATCGAATCGACAAGTTTTTCTCTTGAAAATCAGGCATCGAAGCCCCGATCCATGTTATTTTTGGGTCTTTGTACCTCGCTGCAAGAAGGTAATAGAAACATCCAGCGTAGTGGACAACGAATAGAGTCTCCTAAGAAATCATTCAGCACATTTAAGATCAAATGTATTCATAGATGACCCAAAGGCAGGAACATAGATATCATGTAAGTTACTTACACAGATAAGTTTAATGAATCGAACCAAGAAGCAGTTGTAATTCCTGTCTTTCTCCAATCTGGCATATTATAGGTAGTAATTAGATCCATAGGTTCTATGAAAAACAAAAATTAAACACTAAGAGAGTTTGGCCACATTCTATCGACCGATATGAGGTTAATGTCTTCACCAATTAGACAAAAAAGAAGAAGTGCAAAGTGATGATCTAAAGATTGAAGGAATGCATGTTAGAGGAATAAGGACACAGAGAGTTTGGCTACATTCTATTATTTCTTTGCTTGCAAAGAAACAAACACTGAAAGCACATAGAAAATAATCTACTATAACATGTACAATTCTATACAGATAATAATTTCAACGTTTGTTGTGGAAAAATGACACAGTTTCAAGAATAATCAATTTTCAAATCAGCAATCATGCATGCAGGCCCTCGCTGGCATTGGGGGTTTGGAAGGAAGTCCTCGTCATATCAGTAGTACAAGCGCGGACGAATTTTGAAAGAATTCAAGATCACTGCTACTGCAACAAATATTGCTCTAATTATTTCACCTTATTTTCAATGATCAGTTATTGTTTGGCAGCCATTTGGGGGAGGTGGACGCCATTCTTCTTTGCCTTGTTGTTGTTGTTGCATGGAAGCAAATGGATGTTGATTGGAGTTGGGATTCTCATATTTTCCCTGCAACCTATATGATGTCCTGATAGTGAGGTCTATACTGAACTGTTTGTTATTGAAGATAACGTTTCTTGATTTCCATCGACTCTACAGGACCACAGCAGGTATAAACATGAGCTTGTGATGTGATGATCTCCACAGGACTTGGCTTCTGCCATACCTATCTGCAGTTTTATCTATCATACCTATCTGCAGATGACCATGTACGTTTTTATGCAACACCAAGATGATGAATTACTAAAAAGTAAAAAGAGAGAGAAGAAGACTACATAAGAAGTAGAGAGCCAGCAATATCATATGTGGCTTTGACAATTTGTAGGTAACCTGAAGAGATTAATCACCTAAATTATCTAAGAACTAGCTCCGAGTTATGAGTTAATCCTGCTGAATAGAAAACCAAACTCTTAAAGTAGGCACAAGTATTTGATATTTAGAATATTAATCTTCATTGCTTAGCAAGGTTGTGAACATTTAACAATCGGGTGTCTCATATCTTGGGACAATATCCCAATTCAACAGATAATTTGGTGGTTATCTATTTTAGTTGAAATGAAAAGAACAAGTATGTTTTTTAGCTAGAGACCGGTTCGAGCCATGAATATGATCAGACTATCTCCTACTAAATTGGCAATTACATAATTCTTAAACTAGTATTATTTGATATGTTAAGATAATGGGAGAGAACAACTCCACATGCTTCTACAGGACATTTCTTGTGACATTGCCAACATGAATTAGCATAAATAATAAGAGTTGGAGGACTTGCTACCAATTCTATTGCATATTAATCCTTGGCTTTATACCTAGATTGAAGTTTTGCTTTATGTACTCTGTTAGGAAACAAAAGCTCTACTAGTTTATTTCTCAAAAACATCTAGGGATTGAAGAGTTGTTAGTTAAATTTTCAGCTTAAACACACATGCTTGCATCTGAAGTATCTTTGATTCTAAGATCTCCATGTATATTTTATGGAGAGTAGTAATTAACAATTGAAACTAAATTTTAATTAATGATCATTTTAATTAAGGATAATATGACTCCAGACACGAATAATATATGACACAAATAATATATGACATCACCTTCAAGATAATCATGTAAACTAGCAGTAAGTATTACATGTTCAAGAATTTATCAAACTGCGGTTTTCCTTTTTCCATCAGCCATCAATATTGAATTCCATAGATGAGTTATCTTAAAGAATAAAAAAGTACAATATGTGAGATTCTTGGAGAAATTATTACCATACGCCTTCAGTACGTACTGATTTTCACTTGCTGCTACCAAGTTAGACACTTCAGATTCAAGGGGCATATTGGTATGTACTTCCTTTCCATTAATGCCCTGAGCATCGATCTTCATAGAAGACAAAAACAAAAAATCCAGAGGAAATGGGAAGAAGCTCTTGTTGAGGGCCATTCCTCTTTAAGAATAGAAAATGTTTCAGTTGTTCAAAATTTAAATAATAAATAACAACAACAACAACAGCAACAAAACTTCATACCAGAATCGTGTACATGAATCCTTATCTTTCATTTCGTTCAGTTGAGGGCCATTCCTATCTAAGATTAGAAAATGTTCTATATTTCTTCACAACCTCAATCCAAATTCATGTAAGTATACTCTAAAGAGTAAAGTTGCTTAATCATTAAACATGAGCACAAAGTGGTATGCCAAAGAAACTTTTCATGGGAGAATATGTAATGCAAGCTAGTAGTCAATCTTATCCTAACGAGTCTCTGCCTAAAACTCTTGTGTTGGTGTATATACTCCACTGAGGAGCTACCTTCACAAACTACAAAGAGTTAAAATAAGACATTTTTATCTTTTACTGGAGCTCAGAAGTGTTCTCCAGTAGAGAAATTACTTAAATATGTATCTCAAAGATTGTATTCCATTGGCTACATATGATCCTGAAGTTGACGTGAAATATATTTGATAGATTACCCTTTTGGTGACCATCATCATCAAGACTTCTCCTTGTTCCAAGCGGCTCAGCTATTTGAGAACAATTGGAGGTGAAGAAAAGTCTACATAAATGAAATGACCGTAGGTTTTACAAACAGTTGTCAACGTCGTGTTACCCCCCAATGAATTGACAAAAATTTCCTACTAAGAGCAGATATGAAACAAGAGAGCTTGTCATAAAGCATCAAGACTTAATAGCCATAAATCTTTAGATAGCTCTTTAATTCTTCCATTCTTGCAGATGTGAAACCAAATGAAGCTGGAGTAGAGGCCTAAGATGAATTTGGTCAGTTGTCTCGGGACTAGAACCACAAAGGACAGACTTAGAAAGCATTAGAATTTTAAGAAAAGGCTTTGCGGCTTTGCTAAAAGATGATGTTAAAAAAAGTTGGCATTGTCCTGCTGTGTAAAATTCTTAAGTTTCTTTCCACTATTCACATATGACATTCATGGCGTAGCTCGATGAGTGATTGGTCAAGTAAGCAATCAATTTTGTATAGAGAGTCTGAAAACGGCATGATATATAGTTTGGGAAGATGATTCTTGGACCATAATTTTGTTGGACACTCTGGTTTCTTTGCCAAGCAATGGTAGGAGGCCAGATTGAATGATATTGATGCAATTAACCTACTATTGTAGCATTACTTGGTGAACTATATACTAAGTACACTAATAATCAAGTAATTGAATGACTGAACTATAATCTCAAAAAATATAATTACTATCAAGAACAAGCCAAGAACATAATAGAAAAAAGAGGCGAGGAAAAAAAATCTAAGTTCAAGTATACATGTGTCTCCTGAGAGAGCAAAATCCTTGAGTAATGAAACAGAACTATTCACTTACATGTTAGCGAAGTGGGCAAATGTGGTATCCGGCGATAGCTTGGATAGATACTCCCTCAGCCTTTGATAACGTCGACTCGAGCCTCGACACGCTCTGGATCCTATCATTCAACATCAACACCTATACCAAAATACCCACACCATTAGTATGCAAGGAACCCTCAATTTGCAATGTCGTCAATCTCAAACTACACCCACATGCCCTTGGTACTTATGAGCTCGAAGGAAGTCCACCATGGGCTCCGGGCAATCCTCGTTCCTGAACATGATCAAGGAAAGGTGTTGGTTGAGGAACTGGACGCCGTTCCCGATTGAGGAGGACCGATCGGCTTCGGGATATGGGTGTGGAAGGGCACGAAATCGAGCTCCAGCACGTAGTGATCGTCAAAGCTGCCAAATTTAGTCGTAATTTAAAATTTTGAGACAAATTAGAGGGGAGTTTTTAGGGGGGTTTAATTAATTAATGAATTACTAGTGTTCGTCGACGAGCTCGTCTTTGAACTTGATGTACTCGAAGACGGTGAGCTGCTCGACCGTCAGCTCGTAGACGTTGACATTGACATCACGCAAACGAACTCCCATATCCCAGGGTGGAGGCGTACGGTGACGGCGACGAAGGGGGGGAGGACTATGGCTTCCTGAAATCAAAAGCAGCAACTATGAGCCGAAATGGAAGAAGAATTAGGTTAGGGTTTTTGTGTGGAAATATGGGCGGAGCGGACGACTTCGAGGAAGGGATCTTCGGAGAGTGTGTGGCAGTGGTGATCATGGGAGAAGACGTTGGCGAGGCCGTGGAGGAGGTCGTGGGGCTGGAGGATGCCCTTTCCCTGGTTGACGTACCTGGAGGAGGAGGAAAAGAAGAAAAAGAAGAAAAAGTTAGGGTTAGAGTTTGTGAAGGGGGGAGAGAGAGAGAAGGGGTGGCAGCAGAAACTTGGAGAGGAGAGAGGCGAGGTCGTTGCAGTGAGCAGAGAGAGTGTCCTCGACGTGCTCGTGGACGCTGGGGATTCGTGGAGGAAGAAGAAGGGGGTCGGGTTGATTGGGATTGGAATTGGATTTGAAAGGAAATAATAAATCTTAGCCGTAATATATGTGTGAGGAATTTAGAGAGAGAGTGTGTTTTCCACCCAAGCTAGTATATAAACAATTAAAAACAAAAGATTAAAAACATTTCTCAAATATATATTCTACATCTTTTCTTCCATACATAAAAGATGACATTCATAAAATTCTTTAAGGACCCTTATTTTTTTAATTGTCATCTTAATGTACTTTTTATGACATTATTTTTTTTAATGTCATTGATTACATTATTAATGACAATCATCTAATAAACTGACATTAAAAATAACATCAATGGCATTTTTTTATGAGTGTCATCTATGAAGTGTCATTGTTAACGATTTTTGTAGTAGTGAAAGTAGATAGAAAAAGAGAGGAATTTTGGAAAAAAAATATGGAAAATGTTTGTAAATTTAATAGGTATATAATGGGTAGCAATTATTTAATTATGATTGAATTGGAAGGGAAAAGGGCTTTCCTTAAATAGATGGAGACTAACTTAACTACTAATTAGGGAAGGATCAAATCTAATAAATAAAATATTTCCATCAACTTAAATCAAATAAATTTTTAAACTTAATTTGTCAAATCTAATCCAATATTTAGTTTCCATACATAATTTAAAATCATATTTTTTCGTAAAAAATAATTCAAAATATAATCCAAAATCTTATCTTAAATAATTTTAATTAATTTTTATTGGTCAAAGATAATAATCAATAATTTTAAAACTAAATTAATCAAATCTAATTCTAATATTTGATAGCAATAATAATAAAATAAAATAATATTTAATATCATCAAAATAATTAAAATAATATTTTCATAAATTCCAAAATATAATTTTTTAAATTATAATTTGTCTAACATTTTTAACATTCGAAAATATTCATGATTTTATAGAAATTCAACTAAATTTATTTTCTAACACAAAATAGTTAAAATAAATAAAATTGTTGAAAGTTTGGGAAGTGGGCTTACGAATCTACCCACCTTAGAAAACATTTGTCCTCAAAATTTCAATGGTACAATAAGACACAACTAAGAACATAATCAACTATAAAAATGTTACGATTAATGATAAAAATTAGTTAGCCAATCGTGAATAGAATCGAAACTTACGAAAAGATGCGGTTTGGTGCGATCAGAAATATGGTCAAAATGGTCTAGTCATGATTAAAATTCATTTAAAAATGATCAAAATTGAAATCATTTTGGCACGATCAACTACTTAACTAAAATTATTTAAGCATGATCATTGAATCAAAATCTATGTACGATTATGAATATAGTGGAATGGAATCGAAATTTAGTAATAGGTTTTAAATGATTACTAAGAGGAAACTACATGACAATTCCAGAATAAAATCGAATTTAATAAGAAATAGGGTATTAAATCGAATTTATGTGAGAGTGTAGAGATTTGTGAACAATAAAAAATTAATAATCATATGCCAAAAATGATGTAGTCTCTATAGAATCTGAAAACTGTATTTATATCTGAAGTCACTTAATGGGAATCCATGTCCCGCCGGTGTACAACTGGTTGTAGTAAACTCTTGCTTTTATAACTCAAATAATGATAGGATATCAAATATTCTATTAACTTTATCTAATATTGACAGAATAACTCAAGAGATCAAAATAATAAAATTAGGACTTAGTTTTAATAATATCTCAAAACCTACGCATACTTGAAATTACTTCAACTCTGGTCATGCCTTGTCAGTACTCTGCTGGTCCAGTGAAACCACAGTCTCTATGATTCAGATAAATAGCTGCAATGCGCATCAACCTTCCCATAGTAAGTCACCGAATATTCTTTCAACTTTATCCATAAGATTTTTCAAAGGAGCTTTTAGAAATTTAAACAAGTTCCAAGTTGATCATGATAGAAAAGGGTGTGGGTATCTATCTTTTAAGTATAAGTACCAATTCTTGAAAATCAATTGATCGATTAGGAAGAAAATGACCAAAGCCAAGAGAAGTATAAATTTCCTAATTCCTATTTCACAGATATTCAATGATTGAGGAAAAACGTATATACCTTAAATTTCATCAAAACTGACTCAAAATTACAGGTTAGGTTGGGCTCAAAACTCGATAAATGGAAATAATTATATTGACCCATAGGAAAAATAATTCCTTATGGCCAATGGAAAATAAAAAAACAAATACAAACTTTTTGACGTGATAATAATTAGAGAAGGCAAAAAAAGTATTAAGGTTAGGGCTTAAATATTAGAAGGTTCTTAGACATACGATTTTTAGGTAACTAGATAAGTAGGAAAAATATGATCAAAGAATAAAGTTAGAGGAGTTTGGCCTATATAACGTCCTATTAGTGTCCTAGCCTATTTCCTTGGTCAAAATCTAAATATTATCTATTAATCCTATAAATTGTTCATCCTCAAAAATATAAAAATAAATCCTCAATTTTAATTATTCATTTTAAATCAATAATTTAAAATCCAAAGTTTTCAAATTCATATCAAATCTTATCATAATCATCAAAAAAATAAATTCTTCAAAATATTTTAATTCAAATCTATTCTTTTATAATCACCTCAATATTTTAAATTCAATAAATCCCTAATTTCTTATCACAATTTTATTTATCATTCTTGAAATCAAAAATTATTTTCTTCCAAAAAAATCTCAACTTTAACTTAGCAAGAAATTCATATTCATCATTCAACATATAAATTTAAACTTCAAGCAACAAAAATCTAACAACTTTAATATTCAACAATTAACTAAAAGAAATAATTTACTAATTAAATATTCTTCCCACCTTTGTTCATACCATCTTATCAAAACAAAATAATATTTTCTCTTAGAAAAATTTCTCAAATTTATCTAACTTTAAAATTCAAGGTTTATTAATATCTTAACCACATAGCCTATGTACCAACCTTAATTACCCAAACGCTCAAATTGAATAAGGGCTTTGCTACTGTATACTTAATCCAAGTCTTTATCCTTAAAATTAAATCAATCCTAATTATGATGAGCACTTCCTAGTCGCAGGCTCGAAGTAGTACGACTAATATACGTACCACTACGAGTTCACAATCTTTTGCAAAAATAGACCTGCATGAGCAAACATAAAAACTTATCACGACCTGCTTCCGCTTTTCAGAATACAAATACGTGGCCAAGTCCAGCCTACGCCGTAGCATCGATGGTAGTACATTGTCTAGACCTCAATGTCAATCTCAAATACAACAAAATTGTATCTATTTGCTCATTCACAATAATTATTCAAATTATAAATCCAATAATACATCAAAATAATATTCGAGAACAAATTCGCTAAATTTTTAAATTAAAAAAACTATCTAATCTATCTAGAATCTAAGGTCGTCTTCAAGATGTCTCTAACTCCACCCGAATGGCCCAAAGTGCAAAATAGCAAGTCACCTACAATTTATCCAGTCAGAAAATGAGCAAAGTCTAACCATATTTTAAATTATGTAATTCAGCACAAAATAAAGGTTGACAAAAAGAGATACAATATAACAATAAACAAAACATGTATATGAATTGGAAATAATAATACGAACACAAATACCATTGGTAAGAACATGTATAAGCAAGACAATTGGACAATGAACATGAACAGGTAAAGAATAACAGACAGTGTGTGTGAAATACCTTTTGACATGTGAACGGCTGGACTAATAGGGCACATCATCTCATGGCTATCCACATTTTAAGGCACGGCTAACCGATACGTGAGTTATATGACTTAGCTAGCCACATTAATATTAATTGAGATTTGTTCACATACCTACTTAGCATTTCCCTTTTCGACTCACTAAACAATAACAACAATAATAAAATGGTACAATAAGTCATATCGTGTCACAATCGTGTCTCAACTCGATACTAAATGAAAATGCAATGAAAAGTAGCATTATAATGTACTAAGAACATAAAACATTATTGTACGTGTCTTGGTTAGTTTGGAGTTGACGAGTGCGACATAATCTCGATTTGGTTGAAAGTTGTTGTAATTATGGCTAACCGCTACAAATTCAGTGAATCATCGGCTATCTATAGGTTCTACAAATTAAACAAATTAATAAATTATTTTATTGATTTCTAGAAAATTTGTATGTTATATATCTTTGTGTCAGCTTTGCAAAACATCAAACGGTTCACAAAATGGAGTTTTGGATCTTCCGAAATCTTAAAAACAGTACAACATGTCAATTTTTGGATAACTGGCACTCAAATAATTTTCCAGAAATTTACGTTCATAATTACGTTCATAATTTTTGGTCATAACGACTTTACAAAGTGAAATAGGGTTCAGAGTCGGTCACAACGGCTTTGTGAAGTTACTATAGCTTCTGAAAAATGAGGCTAAATTTAGGACAAATTTTGGTCTATTTTGGATGAAAAAGAGAGGAATTTTTTTTTAAAATAAAATATGGGAGATGTTCGTAAGTTTAATAGGTATATATGATGGGTAGCAATTATTTAACTAGGATTAGATTTGAAGGAAAAAAGACTTTCCTTAAATAGATGGAGATTGACTAAATTTACTAATTAGGGAAGGATTAAATCTAATAAATAAATCTTTTTCATAAATTTAAATCAAATCAATATTTAAAACTTAATTAATCAAATATAGTCCAACATTTAGTTATGATAAATAATTTAAAATCATATTTGTTTTCATAAAAAATAATTCAAAATATATTTGCATAATCGAAAATCTTATTTTAAATAATTTTAACAGATTTTTATTAGTCAAAGATAATAATCAATAATTTTAAAACTAAATCAATCAAATATAACAGTAATATCTGATAACAGTAATAATTTAAATTAATATTTAATATCATCAAAATATTTTAAATTATATTTTCATAAATTCAAAAATCTACTTTTGAAAATTTTATTTGGCAAAACCTTTTTATCATTCAAAAATATTCATTATTTTTCTATAAAATTCAATTAGAATAAATAAAAATTTTGAAAATTTGGGAAGAGGGATAACAAGGAGTCGATGGATGAGGCCCCACCGATAGCACCTCTGCTCTCTTTGTTTTAGATCGATCCTCCGCGTCCTCCTCTGGACGAGGTGATGACAGAGATTTGGGCAGACGGGCCTACAAGTAAGTTAATCAATTTTAGTTTTCTTACGCATATAAAAATATATTCACTTTTTCTTTAATATAATTATCTATGTATAGATATCGTCCCTCGTTGGTACAAAAAGCATTTGGACATTTTTTTAGGTACAACTATGGTGGCCCTTGGATCAACTACTCGGATGTCCTAGACGATAGGAACGCATTCTGATTTGCCTACTTTAAAGTAATTATAGCATATTTTCTATTAGTATCATTCATCTTTTATGCATATTATATAACTAACTATTTTACTTCTTGTAGAAAACATATTTTTATCAACCATACAAGGCTAAGCAGATCGATAAGCAGTTTTCTATCGTCGTCGCTAAGTTGATCCCTGATACGATCGATGACCAAAAGGCTCGTTATTGCTTCGAAAAATGGATCCATGGTTGGATCATGCCTGAGCAGTGGACTACGATGAAGGCTATATTCAATGATCCCATGTACAAGGAAAGGTCGGAGAAGGCGAAAGCGACTTGGACGAGGGCAAAAAAGTGGTGTGGTGGCTCAATTTCCATGACGGAACATTTTTGTCCTCTAATATATATTTTATTGTACATATATTATTTAATAAACGTAGGATAAAATATTTTATTTTAATAACAAACAAAATATTTTTAACAAGTATAGAGGGGTGAGGATGTCAACATGGTGACTATCTTCCTTGCTACCCATCGGAAGGACGACAACCTCATCGATGAGAGAGCCACGCAGATTTATGTAAGTATACTTTATGTTTTATTAACTTCAATATGACTTTAAAAATATGCAAATAGATATCCATACGGTTAGAAATAAGTACCTTAGCCATTAGCAACTACGACGATTAGATAGTAAAAACTATGCTTATCGAGATACGAACTTTTCTAGTATGAGTATCTTAGGCTACGTGAGCGGGCGGGTTCTAGTGCACCTACAGTGGGACGGGTTTGTACTTTCATGCAGCCCTCTCCAGCTCCGTCGATGAATGAGTTTTAGATGACTGCTGTTGGTAGTGTTTAGAAGGGTACGTACCACGGTTCGGGATCCTACGATGCCTTTATTATGACACAGTCATCCAGGGGCCCCTCTGCCAGTGGACGTTCCTACAACCCTCACAGGAGCAAATCGAGGAAAGCATTACCCAATTAGTTGCGGATATGCATGACGATATGTCGAGGAGGGTTGCGGAGCAACCCCAGTCTCAACCGTAGATGGACGATGCGATGCTCAACACACAATTTGATCATACGCTCGAGCGTAGCATCATGGAGATGGGCAAGAGGACAGATTGTACCGTTACGGCGCTGCAGGGATGGAGGTGGCCATGGGCGATCAAATTTTAAGGCTACAAGATGCGATGTCTCACAGTAGTACGAGATTGACATCTGCCTTAGATTTATACAATGCTAGACTGGGTGCATTGGAGCAGATACATCCTTCTGGTCCGCTGGCATCGACACCGACTCTATCGATTACACTGCCTCCTTCATCGCCATCGGTGACGCTTTCACATGAGCAATATGAGTTCCTTTTATCCCAGATACACGATGGTGCTCCTTCTTCTAATCAGCCATAGTCCTTCATTGAAAAGATTGTGTTTGCTTGTTTGTTTGCTGGCCAATTCTTAGGTTTTCATGTATTTATTTCGTATTTTTATTTACAGTATTTAATGTGGTGTATGTGATGTGATGTGTTGGACCATTTTTGGCTCTTTATTGTACAATATTTGATGTGACATTCTATATGTTTAATTTAGTGCAACTTTATTATCTATATTTAGAGTTATATTTATAACTCTATAAGTTTTTTTGGTGTTGAGTGTTCTACTGAAGGGCTCGGCCAACCTAGGAAATTCAACGGAGGGTTGCTCCGGGTCTACTTTTGATAAATTATGATTTCATAACTACAGACAGATTTTCGCTAGACAAACTACTTTATATTTTTTATATTTTTTTGCAATTTGGCAATGTCTGGCAACATTCAGAAGTGTATCATTAAGTCGCTAACCATGTATCAGAACATCGCTACCCTATATCACTGTCATCGCTAACATATGTAGGACGTCGCTAAACATAGCTACAAAGCTGACATGGCAAAGTTTGTCACATCATCATTTGGTAGCAGAACGTTGCTAATGTTGTTGCGACACGTCGCTACATAGCTGACATGGCAAATTTTGCCATATCAGCATTTTTGTAGCAAAATGCGATATATTGGTCACTAAATTTGTGATGTTTAGCAACAAATTTTTACATAGCTGATTAGTAATGGCACATATAAATGTCGCTAGATTTAAGTAGTCAGTTATGTGACTTCATTGCTGCAAGACGTCGTTACAGCGACAATTAAGTCTCAGCGAACATCGATTACACAACATCATGAATCCGTCACTAAATTGTTTCAGCGACATTTTTTGCATACAATTATGTTGTTTGGCTCCCAAATTTTCTGGATGATAGCATCTCCCATTATATGGCATCTGACATGGCAGGTAACATGTCATGTTTTAACCCAAAAATTTAATTACCCAAAAAATATTGTTATTTTTAATGCTAATACTAATTTTAATTTAATGTTAATATTAATTTTTCTATTGAAATTAATTTTAATGATAAATTAATGTTAATGTTAATTAATGTTAATGTTAATGTTAATAATAGTTTTCATGTTTATTCGATATTAATATTAATATTAGTTTTAGTATTAATTTTAATATTAATGCTAATTTTAATTTAATCTAAATATTAATTTAATTATTAAATTTAAGGTTAACATTAATGTTAATGTTAATTTTAATATTAATGTTAATGTTAATTTAATATTAATTTAATATTAATTTTAATTTTAATTTTAATTTTGATATTATTTTTAATGTTTAATGTTTAATTTTGCCATGTCAGCTGTCATGTCGTCAGCTATGTCATATACAACATAATGGAAGATGGCATCACCCAAAATTTTGGAAGCCAAATAGCATTTTTGTTTTACATATTAGCAACTTTTCTCAACATTTCTAATATGACTTATTCTTGTAGTGTAAATTAATGCAATTCTAAATAAATGAAACTAAGCGGTTAATTATTCAGATAAAATCTTCAGGATTGATGGTTTATAAATAAACTAATCATTGAGATCAAGGACACAAAGTTAATCATTAGGTATACTGCAATCTACTAAAAGATGATCACAAGAATTTGTATGATCATTTTTATTATTATTATCTTTGGGTGTCTTGTTCGATCGTGCTACAGTTTTCAAAAGTTATTGTTAGTGCTGAGGCACAATTTTCGATAGAAAATTCTGAAACTGAAACAATTGTAAAGACAACGTTTCAAATGCAACACCTTAAAGAAGATGTGCAACAGAGATCCTGGAGGATTCTGAATTACGAGGATCTAAAAAGATTCTACGTAATACACAAAAAATGTAAAGAGACTTTTGTGCAAGCGACTATCGGCAGTAGAGCTTCTAAAAAGAAGTTATTGTAAAAGACAATAGCAGCGATGACAGGCGAGAATGAAATGCTGGGGTAAATGAACCACCGTTGCTCAAAGCTTTATTTGCCCCACACGAGCACGAACAGCTTCCAGAAACCAGCAAGTTTACGAAGAACTTCTGCAACGCTCGTAAGTCAATATTTGAGACTTGAACGGGCTGTCACGCCCCGCTCCCGCAGGAGCGATCGTCCTCGCTAAGGCGTGATGCCGCACGGGCCTAGGTTGCGCCCGTGCAAGGCTAAGTCCAGAAACGACCGATTTGAGCTAGGCCACAGAGTCGCACAGAGTGTCCCCATTTGCAGTGGAAAGTAAATGAACACAAATTGAAATGAATTCAAACTCTTTATTGACTTTCAAGAAGTTTACAAGCGGCGCTAGGCCGAGTTTACAAGTCTCTCAAGCTCTCTCTCTCTCCGAAACATAAAAGGCGTGCCAAGTGGCTTACAAGATGGAATGATTCATGACGATGTTCCAATACATTATGTCCTGTATATGGTGCTCCAGCTCCTTGCAATGCTCCAAGGCTCGAGAGATAGCTCCGTACCTTAGCACGTTCGAGGGAAGCTCTGCACCGCCGACGTTTCCTGCTTCCTGCAAGCAGACTGTGGGGTAATTAGTACATTGTTATGCACTGGTGGGGAGGCTAGCTCGCCCACAATGCTATCATTACCAAACACGTTCCATTTACTTTTGTGCATCTCTATCATTCATTGTCTTTCTAATCTTGCCTTAGGATCGTTTTATGGCATATTTCATAGCCTATCTCGTGTTGTCGAATACAAGTGTCGCATGGAAATTCATGCATAACTTACCCAAACTTACCGTCCGGCCTTCCCTGTTCAATGTAAACCAAGTTAGTCAACAATTCATGTGTAATATCATAACGTGATTCTTGGGAACATTCAATATCAAGGGCGTATCCCTGCCTCAGTTTCTAGCGCGTCGTAGGCGTGTTTTCTAACTCACTTGTACGAAATACTTTTGATCATTTATATGTTACAGTCAATGTCTGTTCAGAGGGTGCTTCATTCAGTTAACTTAGACTACTTTGATTTCAATGCAAGGACTTGCACGTAGATTGCCACCAGCAAAGCCCACTTAAATCTATATGCACCGGTCGCTGGCATGTCAGCCATTTTGGACATTTTCCCCTGTGGCATTCTCATCTATCAAGCGTGATGGCTGTTACACCTTGATAGACTATTGAATAACCGGCCCTACGTTTGGTTATGTGCCCAAGCCCACACATTCTGTCCGCCTGTAGGCCGTGATTCCGCCTAGGCCGGCCACGAAATCATCGTTCGTTGCCCTTGGAATCCCTTTTCGCTCGTGCACGAGCCGTCCACGACCATTTCGTATTTTATTGTCATTTTAACTTAACGGCTGTCTTTGAGCCATAGGCTAACCCTTAGCCATAATGCGTTATCGACCAGGTTGGCGTCCGTGCAGCGCGGGTAGCGAGCCCCGCTGCCACGTGCCCGTCATACCTGTCGCTAACCATTTCTTTCTTTCTTATCTTTTCTTTTATTCTTTCCTTTCTTTCCTTCTTTCACTTGTTCGTTCGTTCATTGATTCATTCACATATTCATTCATTCATTCGTTGATTCATTCATTCACTTATTCATTCATTCTTACATTATGCAACTCCCCGTGCGGGAGTCGCCTTGGCGACCCTTCGGTCCCATAGTCTTTCAATGTTGCTATACTCTACTCGGAACGACTATGTTGATAGCCTTCCGTTTCCTTTGTTGTAACCCATTCATTATTTCATTGTTGGAAGCTATAAGGGACTTGAACGTAAGCTTGTGCCTTAGCACGAGCGTGGAGCGCGGTGCGAGAGTTCTCATATTTTTTATGTTCTTTTCCATATTCTATACAAGCATGCAAGATGGGATTATTCCCTTAGCTAGGTGCGTTGAGTCATTTATTAGCATGCGCGGTGTTATCGCCTAGCGATTCTCGTGATAGTGTCCGTATTGTTATGTGTCTAGGCTAAGCACAGACGGGTTCATCGGAGCCACCCACCTTAGCGATGTTCACATTGGCCGAGAGATATTCCGAGCGTGCCTTTGATAGTCTAAGTCTGGATTCATCTTGACAGGCCAATGTAAGCCTTGCATCGATTCTTCATCAGGTCGATGCCAACTCTTCGGGTCGACGGCTCGTTTGAGTCGTTGCACTTGCCGTTTGAATCGACGTTCCGCTAGGGCGGAGCGGGTCATTACATAATACACCACTCAAAACAAGTCTCGTCCTCGAGACTTCCTGAGTGCAGGTCATCCTACCCTTCCTTAACTCGTGTCATCGTGTTTTATAGACAATTCCATCGAACGGCTCTATCGTTCGATGGCATCGAACCATGCTCGGTACCTTTCCAAGTTCCGTGTCGCATACGTTTGGTCGATTTTTATTGGATAACTTTTCATTCATTTTAGAGTTGATGGCACTTATTCAATTCAAGTGTTTCTTCGACTTGGTTGCTTTTTTGACGTATCATGGGACTGAAACGGTCGCACGAGGTGCGTTGTAATTCGTCAAATACGAAGTCGTAGGCTGAGGCAAACTCACTTATTCGTTCCTGCGCATCTCAACACCCACTTGCAGCTGTATTCGAGTTCATCATATCGCTGAGTTTGGATCGTGCACGCATTCAAGGCGTCCCCCGAATACGTACATTTCAACCAAGCTTAGCGACTAGCGAAGTCGGATAAGCTACTCGTGATAGTTTCGATTTGCCGATCGTTTTTGCTAACTTCGATTTAAAACCAAACTCATGTGTGTATCACATATCGTTTATCTCGGTCCTCAAGATTATCCGATTCGGTTATCAAGCGCTCTTGTCAACAAAATCAATACGATTTCTTCTTAGCGGGGTCGACCAAGTCTAAGTAATTTCCGTCCGATTCAAGATCCAGTATTGTACTACCATCGAGTCCGTCTTCCTATCAATGATTCAATTCGTTATCCCAACTTTACTTATGCATCATCCATTCCTATCATTCGCTTTGTTTGGGGCCAATCTCGTCGTTGTTCACGCACACTCCATGTTCCCCGTCCTACTCTAAGTCTTGCTGCCCAAGTCTATCGTCCGTCCAGACGATATTGTAATGTCAATCGCACAGGTTCAATCACTCGGCATAGGGTCGTCCGCCTATCCGCTAGGTCAGCTCACAAGGTCATAGTTACAACTCAAGTCTGTGGCTTATCGTGCAAGGTCGCTGCACGAAGCCTGCCCCAAATCCTATGGTCAAACCATTTGTTCGCTTGTACGGGAGTTTCTACCCAAGTTTGTTTCACTCAAATTTCTAAACATCAAGCAGTGTTCCTCCTATTCGCATCAACACATTCTCCGCTCCATGTCTGAGCTCGTTTAGGAAAATCATCCTACGATAGGTTGTCCTCAATCAAATCCTTGACATGTCAGTCTCGTGCGTCCGTACTAGCAATTTACCATAGTCTATCTCTTCAAGTATGTTTTGATATAATTCACCTATCCATCCTATCAATTCACGTAGTCGATCACAAGGTCGTCTAGCCTTGCAATATGTCGTGCCCCGATCTCACGCAAGTCTGATTATCCACGGCGGACATGAATCACCATGTCAATATTCCCGCAGAATAATCATCCTCATCGGGACGTAACTCTTGCGTTGCGTCTTGACTTGCTCATTTTCGATACGCGGATTAGGTCTACTCAATCCTCAAATTTTCTCATTCTTCAATCGCAAGTCCTAACAATCCTCGAACCCACCTTCGCTTCAAACCACAAGTCGAAGCAATCAAAATTGCCATGCCATGATATTTTGAGTTCGACCATTCCCGCTGGACATGAATCACCATGCCAACGCTCACGCGGAATGATCGTCCCAAATCCGACATGACGTATTTGCGAGGCTGGAGTTGCGCTCGCGCAAGACAAGATCGTTGTCATTGTGGTTATCAGTGAACAATCAAGTCACTTTCCTTTCTCATTCCAAACATTTATTTCCAACATAGCATCCTTTAAAATAATAACTTCTAACACGATCATTATTCATCGAATCAGAGTACCCCTGAGTTATCGTACATCGATCTTTGATACGCCTCAATACCATTGATGATGTACATAACCTGACGATCTTCCTTTTGCAACGAATTCTGAGTCGTGCAACTTAATTTCCTTAATTCACGTTGTCGCGTGCTAACTCTTCATCGACCAACATCAATTTTAATTTCTTAGTCATTCTCGTATCTTTAAATCAACGTTTTCTATGCACGCTATCTTCTGACCGTGCTATTCCCGATCTCGTCCATGAGTAACTCACCTTAACTCAAGTTTCAATCCATTCAACTAAATTCAAAATCGCATGCACGATCTTCTATATTTCCTCGACCAAGACCTCCGTCCGTTTCATGATTCGTACTACGCATTCTTAATTCGTCCGAACGATATCTCGTTTGAGACTCTCGAAGTTGAAACCAACTAAGCGTTACTCATTCTAAGGCTTGCGCGATATCATCGCTTGCCGACATACTCGTTCTATTCGTAAATCCTTTAGTCTTGCTCGAACAATTTCTATAACGTCCATACACCACTCAGGGTTCGAGCCATTCGACTAGTCATCGACACTCGCTCTTTTCCTTCTTCGAAGCTATCACATACACCACTCGGAGTCAAGTCATTCTACAAATCCTCAAAAGATCATTCGATTCCCAATCGATGTATTCAATCGCGCGTTCGCCCATTCCTTAAAGTCTAAGAACCATCTCTCGTGCTCGCTTTAGCGTCGGTCAAGTAGCGTTTCTATCAACATACGTTCTAAGTCTCCCTTATTCTCGTCCAAGCGATAGTCATTCTCGCTCGCAACTCGTTTGTACCATGAAGTCTAGGTGCGCAATACTCGGCACAACTTAGCCAAAAGGCTGTGTGCATAACCATCCCGTTCGAACTATACTTCGGTCTCGTGTACTCGTTCGCTATTGTCAGCATAAGGTTATTCAAGCACGTCTTACATTTTGCTAACTCTTAGCATCGGTTCCTTCCAATTCAAGTACGTCGTGGTTCGGCACAAAGGCCTTCGCCTATCGATCCCGTTCGACCGAGTACTTGTACGAGCTTTTGAAAATATTAGACTTATTGTATGAAACATCCCAAAGCACAACGAGAGAGAGCGTACACTTCTTTTGTTTACAACCGAGCTTTCAAAACTGAGAAAATTGAAATAAAGTCCAAGGACGTAAAGCCGTGCTCTGATACCAATCTGTCACGCCCCGCTCCCGCAGGAGCGATCGTCCTCGCTAAGGCGTGATGCCGCACGGGCCTAGGTTGCGCCCGTGCAAGGCTAAGTCCAGAAACGACCGATTTGAGCTAGGCCACAGAGTCGCACAGAGTGTCCCCATTTGCAGCGGAAAGTAAATGAACACAAATTGAAATGAATTCAAACTCTTTATTGACTTTCAAGAAGTTTACAAGCGGCGCTAGGCCGAGTTTACAAGTCTCTCAAGCTCTCTCTCTCCGAAACATAAAAGGCGTGCCAAGTGGCTTACAAGATGGAATGATTCATGACGATGTTCCAATACATTATGTCCTGTATATGGTGCTCCAGCTCCTTGTAACGCTCCAAGGCTCGAGAGATAGCTCCGCGCCTTAGCACGTTCGAAGGAACCTCCGCACCGTCGATGTTTCCTGCTTCCTGCAAGCAGACTGTGGGGTTATCAGTACATTGTTATGCACTGGTGGGGAGGCTAGCTCGCCCACAATGCTATCATTACCAAACATGTTCTATTTACTTTTGTGCATCTCTATCATTCATTGTCTTTCTAATCTTGCCTTAGGATCAGTTTCATGGCATATTTCATAGCCTATCTCGTGTTGTCGAATACAAGTGTCGCATGGAAATTCATGCATAACTTACCCATACTTACCGTCCGGCCTTCCCTGTTCAATGTAAACCAAGTTAGTCAACAATTCATGTGTAATATCATAACGTGATTCTTGGGAACATTCAATATCAAGGGCGTGTCCCTGCCTCAGTTTCTAGCGCGTCGTAGGCGTGTTTTCTAACTCACTTGCACGAAATACTTTTGATCATTTATATGTTACTGTCAATGTCTGTTCAGAGGGTGCTTCATTCAGTTAACTTAGACTACTTTGATTTCAATGTAAAGACTTGCACGTAGATTGCCACCAGCAAAGCCCACTTAAATCTATATGCACCGGTCGCTGGCATGTCAGCCATTTTGGACATTTTCCCCTGTGGCATTCTCATCTATCAAGCGTGATGGCTGGTACACCTTGATAGACTATTGAATAACCGGCCCTACGTTTGGTTATGTACCCAAGCCCGTACATTCTGTCTGCCCGTAGGCCATGATTCCGCCTAGGCCGGCCACGAAATCGTCGTTCGTTGCCCTTGGAATCCCTTTTCGCTCGTGTATGAGCCGTCCACGACCATTTCGTATTTTATTGTCATTTTAACTTAACGGCTGTCTTTGAGCCATAGGCTAACCCTTAGCCATAATGCGTTATCGACCAGGTTAGCGTCCGTGCAGCGCGGGTAGCGAGCCCCGCTGCTACGTGTCCGTCATACCTGTCGCTAACCATTTCTTTCTTTCTTATCTTTTCTTTTATTCTTTCCTTTCTTTCCTTCTTTCACTTGTTCGTTCGTTCATTGATTCATTCACATATTCATTCATTCATTCGTTGATTCATTCATTCACTTATTCATTCATTCTTACATTATGCAACTCCCCGTACGGGAGTCGCCTTAGCGACTCTTCGGTCCCATAGTCTTTCAATGTTGCTATACTCTACTCGGAACGACTATGTTGATAGCCTTCCGTTTCCTTTGTTGTAACCCATTCATTGTTTCATTGTTGGAAGCTATAAGGGACTTGAACGTAAGCTTGTGCCTTAGCACGAGCGTGGAGCGCGGTGCGAGAGTTCTCATATTTTCTATGTTCTTTTCCATATTCTATACAAGCATGCAAGATGGGATTATTCCCTTAGCAAGGTGCGTTGAGTCATTTATTAGCATGCACGGTGTTATCGCCTAGCGATTCTCATGATAGTGTCCGTATTGTTATGTGTCTAGGCTAAGCACAGACGGGTTCATCGGAGCCACCCACCTTAGCGATGTTCGCATCGGCCGAGCGATACTCCGAGCGCGCCTTTGATAGTCTAAGTCTGGATTCATCTTGATGGGCCAATGTAAGCCTTGCATCGATTCTTCATCAGGTCGATGCCAACTCTTCGGGTCGATGGCTCGTTTGAGTCGTTGCACTTGCCGTTTGAATCGGCGTTCCGCTAGGGCGGAGCGGGTCATTACACGGGCTTCCTGGACTTTACAGACTCCCTTCACTCTCTTCTTGGTGCATCTTTCAAAGGAGGCCAATGGGCTCTATTTATAGAGTGGAGTTGAGACTTCACCTCTTCTCCTATCCGATGTGGGACTAAAATTCCAATACTCAAAAATAGAGTTTGATATTTTAGATCATCCCACAATCAGCATAGAAGTGTGCCAGTCCACGCCTACCCCCCGAACACTCCCGTGCATGCACGAGACATCCTGGAGTCCGTGTCCGAGTCCGAGTCCGCACAACAAAAATTAACTTACATCCTTGTTGGATTTAATCCTTTTTTCTTCTAGGAAAATACTTCCACATGGCACAAACTTGTGCCCCACTACACCTCATGTGCACACTCAACACAAGCAATGCATTATATTGAGATACTCACCATTTGGTGTAGCCGATGTGGGACTATCTTTTCTAGTCTAAAGGCAAAAACACCAACAATCCCCCACATATCTCAATATATGGGTTGAGCGTTCCCCACAGTGACTGCCCATCATGCATTAGGAGAGATGTTGCTACGACTTGAATCTTTCCGCATAGGTTAAATAACAGCATGATACAAGAATGGACTAAGCCTTGAATTTTGTACCATAACTGCAATTCTTCCTACTCACATAATGACATCAACTGTGCTTCTGGCTGCACATTGAAGGCCCTGTGCTAGCCTAGTTTCAGTGTATAATTTTGGGCGTCTACAAGTTTACCCTCAAGAGACGGCCTGATATCTCTTTCCATACATTATAGGTGAGTTCTTTATTAAAGAGATATAGCATGAAGCCTTGCGCTTCCTTGCGGTGCTACGCCGCTATGACATGGCCTAAAGCCGAGGTATTACCCCTACCTGGGAACCTCATCGTAGTGTCATACTACTGTAGCATGAGGTCACAAGCCTCTTTGTAGTGCCAAACTACCCAGCATGAAGCCTAAGGCTTCCTTGCGGTGTTACGCCACAACGACATGGTTTGCAATGCCGAGGCTTTACCCCTACCTGGGTACCTCATCGTGGTGTCGTGCCCCTGTAACATGGGGCCATCCTCCCCTTTGTAGTGCTGTCTACAACTCTTTAATTACGTCATACAGTATTAGGCTACCTGCCTATTTGCGGTGCTACGCCGCTATGACTTGGCTTGCAAAGTCGAGGCATTACCCCTACCTGGGAACCTCATGGTGGAGTTACCCCACTGTAGCATGGAGTTTCACTCCTTGTAGTGCTGCTCTACCATGCTTCCTGTAAAGCACACCAGACATTCACTCTGCCTGAGAACTCATTAAGGCGTTTAAGCCAACCTTCCACAGGATCTGTTTTTTCCGCAGAAAATACATAGTAGACAACAGTGGTTATGGGTCTGTATCCCTTTCATGTTCCAGAGAACAAGTACCCACTGTTACCTGATAGTTTCCCAGTCAGTGATCCTCCTTTGAACCAAAAGTTAGATGCCTAGTAGATTTCTTTTTGAACTAATAGCATAAAACTTTATGGTAGGATTACAAAAACACACTATCAGAATGCCTTCAAGCCCATTTTACAAGCTGTGTCATCGACCAGCTGGCACTTGAGGCCCTTGGTGAACGGATCCGCCAGGTTCTCCTGACTCCGAACATCAATCACTGCAATAACACCTCTCTTGATAAGATCGTATACTGCTCTGTGCTTCAACCGCACCGTTCTCTTATTCCCGTTGAAGAGTTCATTTGATGCCACTGCTACTGCCGCCTGGTTGTCACAGTATATCGATATTGTCGGTATCTGAGCCCCAACCACCGAAAGATTATACATGAGCTTTCGAAGCCACTCTGCTTCATCTGCAGCAGCATCCAATGCAAAGAATTTAGATTCCATGGAGGAGCGAGAAAATATAGTCTGCTTCTTCGACTTCCACGATATAGCAGCTCCGTCCATGGCGAATACGAATCCACCTGTGGAATACTTGCTCTCCATATCTGAACACCAGCTAGCATCACTGAAGCCTTCCACTACTGACGGATCTCCGCTGTAGAAAAGTGCATATATCTGAGTTTTCTTAAGACATCTCATAACACGCTTCACAGCTTTCCAGTGCTCAACGCCTGGATTGCTAGTGAACCGACTCAGCATTCCCACGGCAAAAGCTATGTCAGGCCTTGTGGCAGTAGTAGCATTAATCAAGCTTCCGATGACGCTAGCGTACTCCAACTGCCTGACGCTTTCCCTCGAATTAGGCTCCAGCTTCTGATCACTCCGGTACGGTGTATCAATTATGGGAAGATCTTGATACCCGTAGCGAGTGAGCATCTTCTCAATATAATGAGATTGAGACAGCGCTATTCCAGTGCCTGTCCGGATGATCTTGAGCCCCAAGATTACGTCGGCATCCCCCAAGTCCTTCATACTGAACTTGGTCGAGAGGAATTTCTTTGTCTCTGTGACGCAGCTTAAATTCGTACCTAGGATTAGCATGTCGTCCACGTAAAGATAAACGATTACTCATCTTCCGTCAGCAAACTTCGTATAGACACACTTGTCTATTTCACTGACCCTGTAGCCATTTGACCTTATCACCTTGTCAAACTTCTCATGCAATATTTTGGGAGCTTGTTTCAAACCATACAGAGACTTCATCAACTTACAGACTTTGTCTTCCAGACCTCTGACGACAAAACCTTCTGGTTGTTGCATGTAGATCTCTTCGGTCAGCTCGCCATTATGGAATACCGTTTTCACATCCATCTGATGTATCACCAGCTTGTGTATTGCTGCTAGAGCAATTAACAATCTGATGGTTGTCATCCGAGCTACTGGAGCATAAGTGTCAAAGTAGTCGATCCCCTGCTTCTGAGCAAACCCCTTGGCCACTAGCCTGGCCTTGAACTTGTCAATGTTCCATCTGCTTTCATCTTCTTCTTGAAGATCCATTTGCATCCGATGGGTCTTGCTCCTTCTGGCAGGTCAACTAATACCCTTGTGTTGTTGGAGGTGATTGAGTTAATCTCGTTGTCTATCGCCTCCTTCTAGAATACAGCATCTCTGGTCTTCATCGCCTCATCATAGGTAAGCGGATCTGCTTCCATATGATAAGTGACGAAGTCATCTTCGAAGTCTTTCGGCCTCCTCGTTCGCTTAGTTGACGGCTCAGCGAGTTCTGGTTCAGCTGGTGTCTCCTTGACGACAGCTTCATCTTGGACTACTGGTTCATTAAAGACTTCTGTCTGCTTTGTACCCTCATCATTCTCCGAAAGATCCGCGAGAACAATATTCTTGTGTTTTGCAAACTTGTCTTCAAAGTATTCAGCATCGCAAGATTCGATGATATGGTTTGACTCGATATCAAGGAATCTCCGAGCATCACTCTTCTCGACATACCCCAAGAAGATCGCCTTCGTAGTCCTTGTCCCCAGCTTCTGAATCTTCAGATCCGGGAGCTTCACATAAGCCAGACACCCCCAAACTCGAATGACATTCAAGTTAGGTCTGACTTTGAACCAGAGTTCATGAGGAGTTATGTCGGAAGTAGCATATGGCACTCTGTTCAGAATGAACGTTGCCGTTAGTGCAGCTTCTCCCCAGTAGCACTTTGGAAGACCCGCAGTCAACAGCATGGAGTTTATCATCTCTATCAACGTTCTGCTAGTCTGTTGGATTGAGGAGAGTACGGAGCCGTTGTCTCATTGATGATTCCATGTTCTTTGCAGAATGATAAGAATTTATGAGACCGATACTCCCCGCCTCGATCACTCCTTAACCTCTTGAGTTGTTGTCCAGTTTGCCGCTCAGCCTCGGCCCTGAACTCCTTGAACTTCTCGAATGCTTCGTCTTTAGACTTGAACAAGTAGACGAAAGCATACTTTGAGAAGTCATCGATGAAAGTAATGAAATACTTCATCCCGGCCTTTGTAGAGAATTGTTTGAAGTCACAGATATCTGAGTGAACCAACTCCAGAAGATCTGTGCTTCGATGGACCCTGTGAAAGGGTTTCCTTGTGATCTTCGTCTGAGCACATACTTCGCATTTCTCTACCTTACCCCCACACTTGGAGATAAGTCCTAGACTAGATATTCTGTTAATCCTTTTACAATGAACATGTCCTAGCCTATTATGCCACAACTCAAGAGAATAATCAGAAAAAGTGATTGCATTTATATTATCATGCTGGGTTACAACAAGCTGAATCTTGTACATTCCTTCAGTTTGGAAAGCTTTTCCGAAGAATGTACCCTTCTTGGACATCACTAACTGGCCAGCATTGATGTCCATCCTCAAGCCTGCATTGCAGAGCAGACTTCCAGAGATCAGGTTCTCAGCAATTACTGGAACATGCTTCACACCTTGAAGCGTTAGAGTGTTCCCCGATGTGAGTTTCAGCTCCACCGTCCCGATCCCCAGTACTTCAGCTTGTGCCTGGTTTGCCATTATGACCTTCTCTGAAGTTGGCTCATAAGAGACGAACCAGTCTTTGTCTGAACAGACATGGCAGGTCGCACCAGTGTCTATCCACCAGTCCAAGTCAACTCCCACAGTTGCAACCTGTGCTATCATGGCAACTAGATTAGTAATCATAGAAACCTTACTAGGCTCACCTTGTTCTTTGGGCTTGGACTTGCATTCGGATTTGTAGTGGCCCTTCTTGCCACAATTGAAGCAAGTCATATGGGACTTGGACTTCTACTGCTTGAAAGCAGGACCCTTCACTTTCAGATTCGTGAAGTCCTTCTTTTTGTGATGAGAAGCAGCCTGCTTCCCCTGGTATTCTCTGGTTTGGACCAGATTTGCCTTCGCCAGTTGCTTGGACAGAGTATCCATCTTCTGTTGAGAGTGCATCTCGTCCTCAACATGGATCTCTTGCAAGAAATCTTCCAAGCTAATTTCCATCTTCTTTCGATGCATCCTTGCATAGAAGTTGCTCCATCCTGCAGGAAGTTTTGCGACGATCCCTCCAACGAAAAACTTGTCGACGAGGGGCATGTTCTCGTCTTCTAGTTTCTGACGCAACTTCAGAAACTCCTTCACTTGGGGCAGCATCGACTTCTCGTCTTCGAAGGTCCACTTATAGTATTTTTTCTACCATGAAGATCTTGGACCGGTTCTCGTCATCTTCATAGAGCTTTCCCAATCTCTTTGGCAGATGTCTTCTTGGAGTAGGACTCTGCCAGAGAGTCTTCCATGGAATTGAGTATTCGTAGTTTACATATACTGTTTTTTCTCTTCTACTTCGCTTGCTTGGTTGTAGCAGCGGCCACAGCCGCAGCAGATCCAGTGGTTGGAACGATCGGTTCTTCTTCTGACAGCACGTAATCAACATTTACGAGTTGAAGATTTAAAGTGACCTTTCGTTTCCATATCAGGAAGTGTTCGCCATCGAATTTCTCCAACTTGTTAAAACTGGTATCGATGAGCGAAGCACGAGAGTTATCCATCTTCTCAATAAAGCTTTGAGATTGTTATTACCGAGGCATAATTTTCGATGGAAAATTCTAAAACTGAAACAATTGTAAAGACAACGTTTCAAATGCAACACCTTAAAGAAGATGTGCAACAAAGATCCTGGAGGATTCTGAATTACGAGGATCTAAAAAGATTCTACGTAATACACAAAAAATCTGAAGAAACTTTTGTGCAAGCGACTATCGGCAGTAGAGCTTCTAAAAAGAAGTTACTGTAAAAGGCAACAGCAGCGATGACAGGCGAGAATGAAATACTGGGGTGAATGAACCACCGTTGCTCAAAGCTTTATTCGCCCCACACGAGCACAAACAGCTTCCAGGAACCAGCAAGTTCACGAAGAACTTCTGGAACGCTCGTAAGTCAATATTTGAGACTTGAACGGGCTTCCTGGACTTTACAGACTCCCTTCACTCTCTTCTTGGTGCATCTTTCAAAGGAGGCCAAGGGGCTCTATTTATATAGTGGAGTTGAGACTTCACCTCTTCTCCTATCCGATGTGGGACTAAAATACTAATACTCAAAAATAGAGTTTGATATTTTAGATCATCCCACAATCAGCATAGAAGTGTGCCAGTCCACGCCTACCCTTCGAACACTCCCGTGCATGCACGAGACATCCTGGAGTCTGTGTCCGAGTCCGAGTCCGCACAACAAAAATTTACTTGCATCCTTGTTGGATTTAATCCTTTTTCCTTCTAGGAAAATACTTTCACATGGCACAAACTTGTGCCCCACTACACCTCATGTGCACACCTCAACACAAGCAATGCATTATATTGAGATACTCACCATTTGGTGTAGCCGATGTGGGACTATCTTTTCTAGTCCAAAGGCAAAAACACCAACAGTTATGGTGTTATTCGGCTTCTGGCTCACAATGAACCCTTAGGATTGAGCTTCTAGCTTCTGGTAGTATGCGACTTGACTACCCCAACGTGTGTAAAGTAGATCCCTAATTATATGCTAAAGAATATCTCTCGAACGAACTTCTGGTTCTTTCCTATGCTAGAATTTATACAAATCTATTCTTTATTTTCCTCGCTCGTGATTTCAATATGATACCCGTTTGACCTGATCTCCTTAAAACTCAATTATTTTCTTTTGAGAGTATAAGGCATTTTGTATAAGTAGGTGGGTTCAATGCGATAAAATTAAGTGCACTCTGTCAGAGCCTTCAATAATATGAGCATGACCAACTATCATGGATACTACTTTCACACTAGTATTTATATTTGAGACAAAGATCCTAATCATAAGGATGGTGTTGATATGTTGATAGTAGCATTCTCAGTCAGGCATGAGATTTCTATCTCATTTTTTCATTGATTCCAGTTTCTAGATATGGCAATATCTTATCGATCGTTGCAAATATAGATATTATTAATCAATAATAATAATTCTAAACATAAAAATTCGGGTCTATGATAGTTGGTAGGACAATGATGCAGGTATAGTGCTGCAGATAGAACAACCTTATGGTACAAACTTTGAAAATATATAATTTAGAATATATACAACTACATTATTGAAATACCAACATTTAGGTAAGTATTTTCACTTTTAGCCTTTCGGGATTCATCAACCAGCTGTGACCTGCAAAAATTTAGTTCGCGGACAACTAGTATCTCCCAGCCATATAGAATAATACATGTCATGCATGCACCTATTTGGATGGTCTAAAACATATACAAGTAAACTTATTTGTACTTTACAATCTAGACATAATGATCCCAAATATTATTCAATTTTAAAAAATAGGGAGAAGTACTTCACCACAATAAATATTGTAGAAATTGTTCAAACATGAAAAGTAATTAATTGCCTATGTATAGCATCATTTCTATATGACATATTCGTTATGGCTAGCCACGCAGCATAAGTTGTATACATTATAAAATATTATAACATAATGCTATATTTAAACAAAATAATATGCAAATATTCCTTTAGTTATAAGCAAAATCCGCCAATGACCAGAAACATGTATCCATAAATTTCAGAAGATTTTATCAACAAGAAAATATTTCGATAAACATCAATCAACCAAATCTTATCAGATTCTATATATTATCCGAGTATACATGAACATAAATTCAAATGTATAATAACTTTATTATATAAATTATTTAATACTTGTTATATATAAGATAACTATCCTGTATGCAAAGCAGAAATGAGGCCATTATGCAATTTGACATTGTAAAGTCATACTAACTATAACATGCATAAAAATGCATGGAAGATCACTTCTAACAATGATACTCAATTGTCCAATTTAACTATCTTCTATATTGATATGTAAATTTTATTTTAGAACCAATGAACATTTCAGAAGCTATAAACCAAGAACAAATAGCAAATACCATACGCGGGCGGGGTCAACTTCTAGAGGCGAAGTCGTAGTTTTTTAGGACACTAGCTGGACTCAAACAACTCTCGTAAGCACAAACTATTTAGACAGTTATATTGCATTGATCTTATTAAATATTCTAAACTCAATCACAGGTTATGTTAGAAGAAGGTACTCTATGATGTGCATGTGCATTTTACATAAAATAATGATAATGGATCCAAACCCTAGTTTATGGGTAGAAAATATCATGATACATGATTGAGTTGTTCCTCCAAGGAAATTAGATTACGGAGGAACTTCGGATTATCGTGTTGGATTATCATGTAATCATAAATGCTAAGGGGGGTAAAGAAAACTAAAAAAATAAAATAAAAACATGCACGCAACACAAAACTACAGAATGGTGAGAAGCCAGGTTAAAATACAAACCATTAAGCAATAATGGGAAGAGCAGAAAATAAAAGAATGAACTTTTGGTTCATGGTCAACAACTTTTGGAGATCAATAAAGAGAGAGTCAAGCAAAATTCACATAATTCCTTCTGACCTTTTTTACACGCCCGACCTTTTTTGTGTTGTCCGCATCCGGAACTCTCGAACAATGATGATAGCACGCTATCCTAGGCACCCTAAATAAAATCTTATACTATTGGAAATGTAATAGTGTGAGTAAAGATCGTTTCCACAGAGAGTAATTAGCTTTGTTTTCTGCCATGTGAATAATGAATGGAGGAAATTTAATATAATGAAAGCCAATTAAGAAGAGCATGTAGAATATCGAAAGAAATCAAAATAACAAACATTGGTCTAAGTTAATGTCTACCATCAGAATATCAAAATTGATCATAGCTGCAAACATATATTAATATGGTAATATAAATATTCATCATTGGAATTATTTTTCTCTCCTTTAGCCACAATTAATTATAAACAAGTGATATAATTAACCTTAACTACTGAACAGCCCCAAACCACTCTAAAGGTTTAATTTAATAATGTATCAAACTCAATGAGATCGATGAAGCAAAATAATACAAAAACAAGTAGTTGCATTTAATCTAGTCGAATGATTTCCTTCTAAGATTTAACAATACAAGTCAGTAATTTGTTAAATCTTGGTTCCTTCACAAATTAGAGGATCGAACAATTAGATCTCACAAGGTTTTGTTAATTCTGAGTCTTCTGTTTCTTTCGACCAACAAGACTTTAGCCACACATGTTCATAGGACTTCATAAGAGAGGTAGGAGAAGAAGAAGAAGAATAAGAAGAATGGTGTGTAATGATTATGTTTCCTCCTGATTTCTACTCATTTTATCCAGGTTTGTGTTATCCTATATGGTGGTGTAATATGATGGAAGAGTTCCAAGCAAGGAACAACCATTGACTCTACTACATAGGCCAAATACATTACCTCATTTAGGGTCTCTAAAGCGGCCGTTTGGATGAAGAAGTTCATAATTGAACTTGGGACAGTTCCTAGCATAAATGATTTAGTTTTATTGTATTATAAAAAAAAATGGGGCTACTGCACATACTAAAGGACATCGTCCCATTGGGAATCATAACATATGCTTTGACGTTAACTTTTGATCCACAATATCGTTGGTCCCAAGGATGTTAAAATAGATCATATTTTGACCAATGACAATGTAACAAACCCCTACAAAAAGGCTCTAACACAAAAGGTGTTTGAAAAACACATCGCCAATACCAGTATGAGGTACATTGAAAACTGGAAGTAGTATAGGTGAGAGATTTATAGTGATATGCCCTATCAGTTAATTTCAAAAGTGTTTCAATTTTACGAATATCAATAGATGTAATATAAATTTTGACTATTAATATTGTAGAACTATGTTAATCATATTTAGATTATGACAATACAATTCATGATACTACTTGGAAGAGATAGACGATAAGATTTGCTATGAAAACATATGTTCCTGGATATAGGTTCATTAAGATAAAAATTCTGCAAGTGGTCTCATAATTTGTTGGGAGTAGTTACTATAATAGCTAGAGTATGGCTGCTCAGTTAGTTGGACGAGTACACTGAACTTAACACCAAAATAAAAGGAGTCCCTAATGAATCAAGTATACTAATGCATAAAGGAATGTCCTATGTCATTAGTGCAAGTGGTCGTTGGACCTAATGTCATTAAGGTACCATTGGGGTGTGCACCCATACTCTGACTATGTACCTTTAATGAACCCAAGGGTTGCGATGATAATAAATTTTATATGGTAATCACTCATGAAGGTAGTACATGACAAATAAAGAATCTGTCACTCCTATCATATATATAACAAGGAGGGTAACGTCATACATTATTTAATATGTTAAACTGAAAAATCCTTGTACTAGGTGAATGTGGAAGTAAAAGTCATACTTGGTACACATGAGTATTGAAAAGATAAGATAGATATAATAGTTATTATGATGAATACGACTTGACATAATATCAATGTTGTAAGTGTAGTCGGTATGTAAATAATAAAATGATTGAATTATATAATAACTAAACATGGATAACTTCTTAAGTGGATGTTGTAAACAATCTCATACCATATGAGGGCCATGACATACTACTAGGTGTCAATCTTGGCTAATAATAGAATTCCCAAAGAAAGTGTTCAGGGACAGACGAACCCTCTACCAAATAACCGACCTACTATAGGTTGGTTCAGGTCAGGATCTATATGATCATGTGTGTCCATCTTAGTGTTGAGCCTAACGGGATACACATACAAAAGTTGGTCAATCATTATAGAGTGCTCAAGTTTGTAATGGATCCATTGGTGATTGGCCTATGAGCAATTGATCAAGGTCAACCATGTTGACTTTTGCTAGCATATGCGTTAGTTCGATGTTGACTAGGTTAACTACTAATTGATCATATATGGAGATGTACATTATATGCAATCTATTTTAGAACTAGATTTCATCTAGAGTGCTTTAGAAGAGTCTAGAATCGTCTAAAAATATTCTAGAAGAATATGGGATTGATACAAAATGGGCCAGAGCCTATGATCTGTGAAGTCGACAAATCATTCACACCTACAAGTCCACTTTTTCGATATGAACTAAACTGTATGTCAAGATTTGGATTCTAATGAGCCGTACACAAAAACATATGTTGAGTCGGATCGTAGGCCCGCCAAAATGGCATTCCGGCCGACCCTTTCATGATCAGACCAAACTTGGCTCATAGGACAAGAAAAATGATACGAGACCAGTGGCGTAAGTTTCGTCGCAAGGTGACGAAAGTATAGTAATTCGAGTTTTTGCAAATGGTCGATACGTTGTACCTCGACCGATACACCTTGAATTCGTCACGCACACGCATCCAATTCGAGTTTCTTTGAAGCCCACACGTCCGCAATATTTGTACGCACCTTTGGATGCCTTCGGGTTGTGACCAAGTCACCTGGTTTATCGGAACGGACCCCATATTTGGAAATTTTAAAGTTTTAAAAACTATTTTTTGACATTTTTTCTTAATTTTAAAGCTGATATAATATGTGAAACAATATAGTATACTTCAAAGTAAAAGAAGGGTTTAAATCTCAGTTATATTGGTTTTATAACAAAAAAATAATATCGGGATTTGGTTGACAGATTTCGAAGAAATCAGTCTCCAAAGTTTGGTGTTTGGGACAGGAATTACTCTATTTCTAATTCAAAATTTAGAAAAAAATTTGGTCTTTGAAACTCGATTCACCACAAACCTAGTACAAACTAAAATAATCTAATTGAAAGGACTCAAAGAGGGTTATATTGTCTTCGCACCTTTGAAATTGGTTTGACAAACAATCGAACGTTGTGGAAGAAATATCGAATCGATGTAGGCTTCATGGCTGCAACAGTTGCTGCAATTGCTCGCTGTGCACGAGGTTTAGACGACCGACCGATGACTCTGGGCGGCGCTTTGGAGTCGAGGTGGCCGCCTAGGGTTTGGAGGAGGTGGATGGGTGTTCCCTAGTTTGAAGGGTTAGGGTTTTGGTCGATCTCCTTGTCGCTTTCTCGGTCGATTATATAGGCAAGGTTTCGGGTCTCCGTCCTGTCACGACCCGCACCCAGTATTTGGGCACGAACCGTGTGTATGCCCAGCCTACACCGCAGTATTGACGGTAGAACGCTTTCTAGTTATCTCCACAATTTACATATACAACCACGCAGTTTATATTCATTTTCACAAGTAAACCAATTCACAGTTGGGCCAAATATAATGAATTCTATAAATAGTTTGGAGAGATAGATAATGAATAATCTGACAAAACTCCAATATCAATCAAAATGTACTGAGTGTCATAATCTCCAAAGAAAAGCAAGGTACTAAAGAACATCTGCTAAACAACTCATAAGTCTCCAAATAGAAATAGATCTAAGAGTTTCAGCTAAACAAGCTTGTGAAAATACTAAACAAAAACTACTAAAAGCCATCTGTAGCTGGTAAATCTGCATAAGCAGCCTCCAACTCGTCCTGTGCGCCAAAGTCTGGATCTGTAGTGTGCTCATAATATGTGGTACAAAATTCCTGTAACTCATTACCTAAAATATTGGTTATCCAGTCAGGATTGGAACAAGCACACAAACTGAAAATCCATCTGCATCATAATAGATTGACAGTGCATAAATATAGCATATGTGGAAACAAACTAGAAGGTAAGCTAATAATAGAGCATATCTAGAAAGAAAGCATAAATCATAGGATGTAATATGTCAACTAGGAAGAAAGTAATAGCATAGTGACAGGTCAAATGGTGAAATGTAAAAAAATAATGAAAACAACTATCTAAGTGTATTAAAATATCCTTTTCGACATGTGAACGACTAAGGGGTAAATACGGCACCCTGCACGTGTCGTGTGCAGTTGCTATCAGTCAAGATTAGACATATTGGGATAGAATGGGAAGTTCACACGTCTACTAAGATATTTTCCCGTCTCGACCAATATGCATGGGCCCAGACAAGTCACGAAGCACAATAATAAAAGTAAGGCAAGAACGTGATAAATGGGGTCTATGATACTACCTCATGTGTCCATCGTGTCATCAAGCAGGGCATATGTATAATATGTACTGAATAAGACTATAAGAATTGGAAGCAAACAGAGAGTGTACTTGCCTGTAGTTCTGAGCTGGTGGTACAAAACAAGTGCTGACTAGGGGTCCAACAACCTATATTATGAATCAATTTCTAATCAACATAGGAAATCAATCAATGAGTCTATTTAAATATTATAATTAACCTTACACTTAGTGATCTTAATGGCCTAGAGTTTGTTTATACTAGTTCTAATCCTAAATCTCATGTCTAGTACTAATATGTAGGAATACTTCTGTCTGACTGTTAAGACTACCAAAATTTGACTATATGTGTACACCCTTGGTACACAAGTCCCTATTTCCTTAGTGATACCTACCCCATGTTACTGCTATACTACTGTTAGCATGGTCTTACCTGTTCTCTAACAATATTGCTACCTAACACATAACAAATAGAATTATCTCTTCTATGAGCCCTTATTACCAAGTCTCCCATGCTTTAGTTGTACAAGTGTTGTGCAACTGGGCTCCTTGAATGGCCTAAGGCATAATCTAACTGTTTGCACCCTCTACATAGGGGATTTTCTTTGCCTGTGCACATCAGTGCACAGTTTGCACTAAGTAGTACAGGTAATTTCCTGTATTTGAATTCCTCCAGCCCTGACCAACCCTGTTACTGGCATTCAGCTAGATATGAACCCTTTGGGGTTTAACACAAATAGCCATTGGTACCTAAGTATCTTAACTGGAAGTTCAGGATTACTCTTGACACCCTACTAATGTACAGCCCGAGTATAGAGCATACTGGTGCTCTCAATGTGTCAACCCTGGTACAAGAAGTTGTTCTTATTCAAACCGTACAGACTTCTCATATTTATGGGTTGGTAACAGAACCTAGGTCTATCTTGAGGGCATGTTCTGTGCCCAATTGGTATGGACTACTAGGATTTACTGTCCTGGTATTGGTCTAATTCATAGGTACCTGTACTCCTATCTCTCTAATCTGAACAGGGAACACATACATTTATGATGATATCCCAAATGTATCAGTCAAGTGATCTAGGTGGGGCTGATATCTAGTCCTATGAACCCTGTAGCCCCTGGTCTAGTATTGCATACCAATGCAATATCTTCTCTTATATATGAATATGCAACCTACTGAGCATTAGATGGAGTGCCTACATTAGCACCTTACATTTACCTGTTATTTGGAGTCTACAGTGACTGATACAAGAGCCTGTGTATAGGTAACTTGGACAAATCCTAAAATGTGGATGATTGGTCATAATGTGATGATTGGACTAAGTATGCAGGCAGGTGATGAAATGGTTGAGGATCTTAATACCATGGTGGACCCTAGGGCCTACTCTAAGTGAAATGCATGCTAAAACTTGTATTCTGATACCTGGGTGTATTAGAAGAGGCTAAAGTGTACAGTAACTTTGAATGTCCTATGTGCCTGGCCACAGGCAATTGCCTCTGCTCCCTTAGCCTGTGTCCATGGGAATAGAGTCCAGGCTTGGCTCTGATGCTACCTGTTATTAGTCCTATCACATTGTAACTGGTAAGGGTCCATATAAGCTAACCCTTCATGACATGGACTGAACCTGCCATAAGGGCAGGAGGATCTATACTAAGGTTGGGACCTGGGTGTTATGACTGAATAACAGATGAGGGTTAAGGTACTGATACCAATACCATTCTCCTCCCTATCTTCAGATGCACATTTAATGCTTTGACAGATGGTACCCATAGCATTCACATGGCTGAAAGCACAGTAGTTCAAGTAATTGGGTTCATTGAGTTTCATATACTGATTCTTGTAGTCATGGGAATGAGAAGGTTAAACTCAGCTATGGCACTAACCAGATTGCATGTGAGCTATGCCAATACTACTAATACTCACCCCTAAGCCTATAGGAGAGATATCCACCATGTGGGAGGGTTAGAGTGTAGTGAGGGTACACTTATGTGGCAGAGGATGTAGGAAGCCATTGTCCCTAATGTGCAGGGCATTATGCTGTGAAGAGCTGATGCATGAGACAAGTCTAATCATGCAGGACATGTTATAAGTATGCAGTGATCTACTGGTACAGCACATTATCTAATATGTAATGGATTAGAGTGCAGGACACTAGGAAACATCTGATACCAAGAAAAAAGTAAACTAAAAGCTAATAGCATCCTATTCACTAATGCAATTCAAGTATGGACTGAAACCAATATGGGATGGGGTGATACTCTAATGTAATCCTGGTTTCCTGGGCTTTACTCTATACTGCTAGCCTTGGTACTGGCATTCCCTTGTGCAACCAGTACGTGGTATACCTAACTGAATACCAATGTAACTTGGTATATGAGTAAACCAGCAAGTCATGAACCTAGGTGATCTCAGAAGTATGGATCCAGGTATATGCAGTAGCTAATAATATATCACATTAACTAATAGGTAATGGACAGGTCAGACATTCACATGGTTGGCTAGGTATCAATTTGGTCATGCATCTGAATAAGAGGGATATATGAACTGAACAATGGATAGCCATATATGGACTGGATGTATTTGCATTATGATCTAATTCACCATAGGGCAGAACCATAATCTAATGTTTTATTTATGCAGGGAAATAAGGGACTGGACATGGTATTGTGGTCTTGGTCAAGGATAGTGTTGGGTTTAGGTTGAGTTCATCAGTTGAACACTAAGAAGTAACTCAGGGACAAATTTATGAGGGTGGGGACTTGATATATCCTGTCCTCCTGGGTTTTACTCTATACTGCCACCTCCCACCTAGGCACTGACATCTCATGTGTATTCCATACACCACTTAATATCAATATAAACTGATATTTGTGTGTAATCGGAGTCAAGGATGACATCAGTACCCAAAAGTGATACCAAAATATTTCACCCTGAGAGCCTGGCTGTCTCTGTGGGTACCCCTTACTGAACCTGGGTGCATGGGCTAGTCTCCTACTGTTGGTCCATGTCTACACCCTTCTTACTAACATCTAATTGTATAATGATTACTGGTGTTCAGATTTATCCCAACCCATTCTTATTGAACCTATGGTCTTGCATTTATGCCTGTGTAGCATATACTAATATAGGTTTAGTCCTGTCCTGCCCAACTGCTGGTACACAGCATGATAGGAAAAGTCACAGGTGGTGATTTGAGACACCCCAATGTCAGCTCTTTTCTCCCCCCATTGCTACTAATCCCTTTCACCAATTACTACAAACACCTTACCTCCCTCGGTGTACTAATGAGTTAATTAGTCCTATTGAATCAAAACTATGGGGAGGAAAATACCTGTTGGTGGCTCGACTGCTTCCGGTTCTCCAAGTATTCCTCGTTGCAGAGTAGGGGCAGCTGGTGGCAGAGAATTAGGGTTTAAGGGAGGGGCTAGGGCATCGAGCAATCTATATATATATGTAGACTAATTTGAATCCTACTGGGATAAGGAGAAGAAATTTTGATCTCATCTAAACCTTCTTCTGGCTTTGGCCGTTTAGGAAGAGGTTTGAATACAGGACTTAAATCCCTGAGCTTTTCGAAGGGATTTGAATTACACAATTCTGCTCAGGTCCCTATCGGTTTAAATATTTGCAAGAAGACCCCTCTACCATTCTTTTCTTTATTTATTTAAGTCCTATATTATATAATATATATAATACATTGATTATTCTAATAAATCTATGAATTAACTAATAACTCAGCAATATTTAATAACATAAAATAGGAATTTCGGGTCAAGGGCTCACAAATCTACCGTCCTTAAAATAATTTCGTCCTCAAAATTAAAGGTAGACACAAGAGTAAGAATTTTATACCTCATGCCTCAAAAAGATAAGGATAGCGCTCTCGCATCTCGTCTTTCCTCTTCCAAGTGGATTCGCCTAGAGAATGGTGCCTCCACGCGACACGCACCAATGGAATAGTCTGATTGCGTAGCACCTTCTCCCTGTGATCCAAGATCTCCATGGACTGCTCCTGGTAGCTAAGGCTCGGCCCCACCTCAATCTCCGAGCGGTCTAGCACGTGACTGGGATCTGCCACATATCGCCTCAGCTGGGACACGTGGAATACGTTGTACACTCCCTCCAATATTGGTGGTAGTGCCAAACGGTATGCCACCTCTCTGATCTTCTCGAGAATGTGAAATGGACCGATGTATCTCGGACTGAGCTTCCTGCCTCCTCCGAAATGTATCATGCCACGTGTCGGTGATATCTTCAAGAATACCATATCGTCCACCTAGATTTAAGCAAAAGGTCACGACATATTCCTATCATGATTAACAATTACATCTAAGAAACTATACCTCAAACTCTAATGGTCTCCGGTGACTGTCGGCCCAGTACTTTTGCCTATCTTGAGCCACGCGAAGTCGCTCCCTAATCAGCTTCACCTTCTCTGCAGCATCTACGACCATCTCGGGCCCTAATAGTGCTCTCTCACCCACGTCATCCCAAGATAGTAGGGTACGATATCTCCGCCCGTACAAGGCCTCGAAAGGGGACATCCCGATACTAGCTTGGTGGTTGTTATTGTAGGAGAACTCCATAAGGTGAAGGTGATCCTCCCACGAGCCACCAAAGTCTAGCACGTATGTTCGCAGCATATCCTCGAGCGTCTGAATGGTCCGCTCCGACTGCCCATCCGTCTGTGGATGATAGGCCGTGATGAACTTGAGTGATGTGCCCAAGCTAGCCTGCAGGCTCCTCCAAAAGTGGGACATGAACCTGCTATCACGATCGGAGATGATACTCACTGGAACGTCGTGCAACTTGACGATCTGCCTCACGTACAATTCTGCTAATCTCTCCGTGGACTGTCCTATTTTGAATGGTATAAAGTGGGCCGATTTGGTCAACCTGTCAACGATGACCCAAATCGCATCCTTCTCGCCAGGCGAACGTGGAAGACCGAAAACAAAATCCATAGTGATATGTTCCTACTTCCACTCGGGAATCGACAACGGCTGAAGTAAACCTCCGGGTCTCTGCCTCTCGGCCTTAACCTGCTGACACACAAGGCATCTAGAAATGAAGCGCACCACCTCACGCTTCATGCCGTACCACCAGATGTGGGCTCCCATATCCTTATACATCTTGTTGGCTCCAGGATGCAAGGAATACTGAGAACGGTGTGCCTCCTGCATGACCTCTTCTCGTAGCTCTCTACTAGGTACTCACAGTCTCATCCCATGCCTCAACGAACCATCCTCTGTAATGGTGAAGTCCTTTAGTAAACCAGCTCATGCCTGCACGATGATACTCTTGAGCTGCTCATCCTGGTGCTCTGCCTCTCGTATCCTGTCCATCAGTCCAGACTGAATCTGCATGCCCATCATCTGCATCTCGACCCCAGGAATGACGACCTCAATGCCCAAGATCTCCAAGTCTGCCAATAAGTGCCGGTCTCTCGTCAAGAACATAGCCACTGGATACCGACTCAAGGCGTCCGCAACTACGTTCGCCTTCCCCGGATGTATTACAACGATCTATATCAATTCCAGCCATCTGCGTTGCCTCATATTCATCTCCTTCTGCGTGAAAACGTACTTCAAGCTTTTGTGGTCAGTGAATATTTCCACACGCTCTCCGTACAAGTAGTGTTTCTACAGCTTCAGGGCGAATATAACTGGTGCCAACTCTAGGTCGTGGGTGGGATAATTCTTCTCATGAGGTCGCAGCTGTCTAGACGCATATGCTATCACCTTCTTGTTCTGCTCTAAAACACATCCCAAGCCCTTCCCTGAAGCATCGCCATAGATAGAAAAACTGCCAGAACCGGATGGCAACGCCAATATAGGAGCTGTCGTCAGCTTCTTCTTCAGCTCATCGAACACAGCCTGGTAGTCCTCTGTCCATACGAACTCCACGTCCTTCCGAGTGAGCCTAGTCATCGGCTCTGTAATCCGTGCAAAGGCCTATACGAACTTCCGGTAGTACCCCGCCAATCCCAAGAAGCTTCGAATCTCAGCCACAGAATTCGGAGTAGTCCATGACTCAACAGCTACAATCTTCTTCGGGTCAACGGATATACCGTCTCCGGTCACCACATATCCAAGGAATTCCACTTTGTCAAGGAAAAACTCGTACTTTGAAAGCTTTCCATAGAGCTTCTCCTTCCTGAGGGTCTCTAGCACGATTCTCAGGTGCTCTTCGTGCTCTTCCGACGACTTAGAATAGATAAGAATGTCGTCGATAAAGACCACTACGAACTTGTCAATGTACGGATGGAATACCTTGTTCATCAAATTCATGAAGACTGCCGGGGCATTTGTCAACCCAAACGGCATCACCATGAATTCATACTGGCCGTACTTGGTCTGGAAAGCCGTCTTCGGAATATCTTCTTTCTTCACTTTCACTTGGTGGTACCCCGACCTTAAGTCGATCTTCGAGAACACCCGTGCACCGCTCAACTGATCGAAAAGATCGTCAATTCTGGGTAACGGGTATTTGTTCTTGATCGTCTTGCTATTCAAGGTATGGTAGTCGATACACATCCGTACTGTCCCGTCCTTCTTCGGCACAAACAACACCGGTACATCCCAAGGCGACGAACTCGATCTAATGAACCCCTTCTCCAGTAGCTCGTCGATCTGCTTCTTCAACTCCACAGGCTCCATGTTGTTGATTCTGTACACTCGCTGCGACTCTGGCTCCGCGCCTGGCACAATATCAATGGAGAACTCAACGTCTCTGTCTGGCGGCAGCCCTGGCAGCTCCTTTGGGACTACGTCGAGAAATTCTACAATGATGGGATGGGGTAGCTCTTCTCCGCTACCATGGTCCCATAAAGAGCGTCGCCATTCTGCTCCACTGCTCCTCTAGCAAACTCGAACACGGCCTCCCCCGGCGAACTAAATACCACACACCTGCAGTGACAATTAATGCTGGCAAAGTGTTTACTCAAGCAGTCCATGCCGTGTACTATGTCAAAGCGTGGAAGTGGCATTATGAGTAAACTGGCGTACATTTCCCAGCCTCCTATGGTAATGCAGCGACCGACGCAAACATCCTTTACTAAGATGATGCCTCTGCCAGTCGAGATTTTATAGGTGCAGTCTAGAGGCTCTGATACAATACTATGTCTAAAGATAATTAAAGCTGCAGATATGAAGCTGTGACTGGCCCCAGAATCGAATAAAGCAATAGCTGAAAAAGACTCAAGGAGAACATAATCAAATAAAGCAAATTGCTGCTGCAATTGCACGCTATGTACGAGGTTTAGACGACCGGCCGATGACTCTGGGCGGCGCTTAGGAGTCGAGGTGGCCGCCTAGGGTTTGGAGGAGGTGGATGGGTGTTCCCAAGTTTGAAGGGTAAGGGTTTTGGTCGATCTCCTTGTCTATTTCTCGATCGATTATATAGGCAAGTTTTTGGGTCTCCGTCCCCTTTTAGGCTCTAGTATACGTTGGTGTAGAAGCATGGAAATTATTACTTTTAGTCCCACACCGGAAATGAGAAGAAGAAAGGGCTCACTACATTCTATAAATAGAGCCCCCTTGCCTCCTTTGAAAAGGGCACCAACTTCCCTTCCCTCCCTCCAACTTGGACTCTTCCTACTACGCACCTTCGGGTGCTAAGTCAAAGAAGTCTAGGGCAGTACAGGATCAACAAGCCCAGTCAACTGTCCAAGCTGCTACCGTCTGCGGACACCATTAACTGTTATACAGGCTCCTGATGGAAAGTTATACGGAACCACTCGCGTCCAATCCCACATGCGGAACGGACAGGGTGGGTCTCAGAAGTCTTCCAATAACGATCGAGTGCAGTGCTTTACTAGCCTCAGATCAGGAAGCAAATATGATGGTCCCAAAAGTCTTTCTACAACGATCGAGAGTAGTGCTTTACTAGCCTCAGATCAGGGAGCAAATATGATGGTCCCAAATGTCTTCCTACAACGATTGAGAGCAAGTGCTTTTACTAGCCTTAGATCAGGAAGCAAATATGATACCTACGCACCCGGGCGCTCGGGATACTCGGGCCCACAAAACGGATGCAAAGGTAGATCAATCTGCTCTCAACCTGCGAGAGGTGGTCATTCACAAACGCAAGGAGAAAGAAGCAACCTTGATGTGTGAGGAGCTCTTTCCAGGATATCACTGCACCCAAGCTGCTATCAACTACTGCTGCCACAAGACAGTGGCTCCACTATTAAGGCAGCTGTGTTCCAGCAACTGTGACCTACTGCGCCTTTCCAACATTATCTCGAAAATATGATGCCAATTGAAGACGTTTTAATGGCCTGCTCTTAACAAGATGCATTGCTCAGATGTCTCAGTCAGGCGCATCATCTCAGTCAAGCGCATCATAATCTTCTGAAGGAGTCTACCGTCACATCTTCTTCGAACAAGGAGATCAGTCAAGAGGAAGACAAACAAAACTCTCTCAAATCGTGACATTCGGCACAACACCTTCTCCTAGGGCCCCCATTCCCATCCAGCTAGAAGATATCCTTCATACGGCTTGGTCATAAAACATTCCTCATGCGACTCGGTCATGAGACGTCCTTCATGTGGCTCGGTCAGAAGGCATTCCTCATGCGACTCGGTCATAAGACATTCCTCATGCGGCTCGGTCATGAGACATTCCTCATGCGGCTCGGTCATGAGACGTCCTTCATGCGGCTCGATCATGAGACATTCCTCATGCGGCTCGGTCATGAGATACTCCCTCATGCGGCTCGGTCATGAGACGTCCTTCATGCGGCTCGGTCATGAGACATTCTTTCATGCGGCTCGATCAAGAGACATTCTTTCATGCTGCTCAACCATGAGACATTCCTCATGCGGCTCGGCCAGGAGACATCCTTCATACAGCTAGCCACAGAAGATTAGTTTATACACGTGACAATTTGACCAGTTCTCAACTGCTCAGATTTGTTACAACGACAAATCACAACAAATTCTAACAAATTCCCAGCTATTAGTCACAGACCATGTCTCGAGGCATGATTACGGCCATGTGGCCCAGGAATTTGCCACGTGGCCATCTATGCGGCTCAAAATATCCTTTATCCCAAAATTACTATAAATAGCAAGGTGCCACACCCCTGCAAGATGGTTGGCAATCCAAGGCTGGCAACCTTCAAGAAAATAATTTCCTTAAGATCTAAAGACTGCGTCAGATAGTCCACGAAATAAGGCAGCGTTGATAGCACTTTCCCGAGCCTCCACCGTCACCCTCCAGAATCAAAACTAAACAATTGTACTTAGATTGTTTCCTAGGATTTCTTTCTAGGCTTTTCTTTGTACAAGCGAGTTTGCAGTCAATTTTAGTGTTCTGTAATACCTGTCTTTGATATTTTTATGGCAAACACGATAGAGATTCTGCTGGAGACGTCCTTCTCTTCTGATGAAAAGCTGGTGATGCAATCTAACGCATCCAAGATCGTCTCCACGCAGCAAATGCTTGTGGTTCGTTTCGACCAACAAGCCTTCAAAGAAATGCTCTCTGAATGGAGCGCCAGCCCGTCTCAGAAGCGAGCCAACCCAAAGAGGACTCGTAAGACGTCGGTGCGCAAAACTGTTACCTCCGACCAAGTTCTCAAAGAAGCTCCTTCTGCAGCCCAAGACGGTGACCAGAACTCTCCTACGACTTTGTTTCCGACCGCAGAGGACCCCACTGTCCCTAAATCCAGCAGAGGAAAACACTACGATGCTGAGTTTTTGGGGGCATAAGGGAAATCCATGCCGATAAAGAAGAAGCCGCATAGGGGAGATCGACAGTCTGTCCATACGGCAACCAACTCTGGCCGCAGGAAGATGGTCCATGCGGCAGCCAGCTCTAGCCGCAAGAAGATGGTCCATGCGACAGCCAATCCTAGCCTCAGACAGGATGTCTTATGCGGCCCTGTCAGAAGCTCTGTGATCGACCACCTCTCATACGGGCCCGACGCCATGCGGCCCATTGAGAATATGTGATGTACCAATTTGGTCTCTTTTTACCATGTACCTTCGGGTGCAAAGTCAAAAAAGTCTACGGCAGTACAGTCCCAACCAGCCCAGTCAGCTGTCCAAGTTGCTGATTGTCAGCGGGCCCTGTTGACTGTTACATGGGCTCCTAACGGAAAGTTGTACAGAACCACCCGCATCTAGTCCCCCAGGGCTAACAGACAGGGTGGGTCTTTAAAGTCTTCCTCCAAAGATCCAGAGCAAATGCTTTTACTAGCCACGGATCAGGGAGCAAACATGATGCCTAAGCACCCGTGCGCTCGGGATACCCGAGTTCACAAGTTTGGTGCAAAGGTAGAGCAGCTTGCTACCGACTTACATGACGTGATTACTCACAAACGCAAGACGTCAGTGACGGCATGCAATGATTCCCTCTCGGGGCGTCATTGCACCCAAGTCATCATAAACTGCTGTTGTAACAAATTAGCAGCACCTGAAGATCGGCAGTCAGTTTTCCAACGACTGCAGCAGCCAGCACCTGTCCGACAACAACTCAGAAAACAGGTGCAAATTCCGGGAGACAAGGGGTTTCCTCTCGCTTCCTGTAATTAAGCTCAGAAGGTTCGCAAGGGAGGAAAGAAGACAGGCTCTTCCAACCCGACGATCTCGGCCAGTATTGCGAGGAGACCCTCATCTAGAGGGTTCCCACCGACAACCACAGGGGGTGTCTATTTAGGCACTAATTCTAAGAAGAAGCTTCCAGCACCCGGGGGTGCATCTTCGGCCTCTTTGAGAGTAGATAAAGCTGGAGGGTAGCAGTCCCCTCAATATATGCGATAACCCGGTATACTAAGAGCACACACAGTGGGTAGAGATCCCCCAGAACTGTGCAACAGACTTGGATTTCCCTGAGGGCCACCATCCTCACCAAGACGATGCGGCTTCCTGCACAGGGGGTAACACCCCTTTCGAGTCAGAAAAAGATGATATTCCGACATTTCCTGACGATTTCTCTATACAAGGGTACGACACAGAGATTACCTCTACCACAATCCCTTCCACCTCTACCCACGTGAGGACAGTCTTTATGGCTGACGATGATTATGAAGTGCCTTCTGACCGACAATGGCTAAAAGTGCTGGAAGCCATGCTCCTGTCCTTGTTCAAGTCCGTGGACGAGATCAAAGCCGCCTTGCCAACTCAACCAGCGAGGATGCCCGGACAAACAAGCTTGGGACCCGCAGTCAACGCGGACTCCAACACGACCGCCCCTCCTTTGGGTGATGATCCCTTAGCAGCATCCGTTCCTTCAGCTACAGATGAAGCCAAGAAGGCAAGGAGGGAAGTCCAGGAGCTTCGAGCAATGCTAAATGCCTTATGCCCGAGACTCCTCTCGGGATCTCAGAATACGGCAGCCATATCCCGTTGTATAGAGAGACGTGCCTTTTCCTCTACGGTACAAGCCGTTCCATATCGATTTGTATGACGGTAAGACCTCTGCTAGTCGGTACATGACTTACTTTGAAGTCATGACTGACCACTTGTCGCATAGCGACGCTATCCTTACGCAATTATTCATCGAAGCATTAGAGGGGATCGCGTTCGACTGGTATCGCAACCTTCCCGACAATTGCATCCATTCTTTTGACGGCTTCAAGCACGTGTTCCTGGAAAGATTCTACGAAGTAGGGCATGATGTAATGATGTCATCTCTCATGGACGTCGTTCAGGGAGAGAGAGAGAGATAACGAGGAACTATATCGAGCGATTTCGTCAAACCGCAATGAGATTGTCCCAAGGCAATCCCTAGAGCTCCTTGATTAAAATCTGCCAGAAGAAGCTGCTCCATGCAATTAGCCTCTGGATGGGTGACGATCAGTTTAGGGATTGGACGACCTTCATCATAAGTGCTACCAACACAGAGAAAAAAATTAAAGAAGGCTCGCCAGCTGGGATTACAAATCCCAGACGGAGAAGATAAGGGCAGACGTCCTGGTTCTACCTCCAGTAACAACAATAGTGGTGCCACCACCAACCAGGATAATAAGGACAAACAGGCCATGGTCACTGATGCGACTCTGAAACCCGAACAAAAACAAGCAGAAGGTTCATGGCCCAAGGTTAATTACTCATTTGAAGATAGTCATGTCAAATCTATTTTCGATATGCTCTTGCAACGGGGTAGTATCCAGCTGCCTCCACCAAGGCACGAGCCTCGAGCAGCAGAAATGGAGGACCCAAAGTATTGTCACTTCTACCGCTATGTCCATCATGCCACTCATGATTGCTTCTAATTGAAGCTGTACATTCAGAGTCTTATCGACTCTAAAGCTCTGTCGATAGACTTTGAAGAGGTTACCGTGAGGCGAACATGGTGTCCATTCTGTTCGGCAATTTCCCTTCAATAAGTACTCCAGATGGGGTAATACCTATCCCTCGGGCAACGATGGAGGTTACTAAACTTTCACCCGCCCGAAGCCAGACTTTTGGATTGCTACCTCTCACCACATCGCGAGGAGAGATCATGTGGGTACATCCAGACTTGGTGCCCGAAGTTACCCAGGAGGTGTCATCTCCTACCAGCAAGAAAAAGGCAATAAGTCTATATCCTGTCATGCAATTTCAGTCGAAGCTGAAGAAGCTACAACTGTTGTTACCCGGTCTGGAGCACATGTCCAGCCTGTACTGGATAGTTCAGCCGAAGATCCTCAGCCGACAATTTTGTCTTCCTCTGATTTTCCAAGGCCATCTCAGCCTCCACTAGCGGATAAGTCCAAGACAAAGGAAACCCGCTTCGACATACCACTCTGCAATAATGTACCTCAGGGACTGGAAATACCTTACAACTTTGACATATTAGCACAATTAGCTAATACGCCAGCAAAGTTTTCGTTATACGAGCTCCTAAGGCTCTTCAAGGTTCTTCGTATCGCATTAAACGAAGCACTCCAAAATGCTGACGCCTACTTAGCTCAGGTCAAGCCTCCAGGGGAAGACCCGCAAGCAGATCCACAGGGCGACGATAGCACAGATGCAATGCCTAACATCATATTTACTCCTCAAGACATGTTGATCAAGTCCAGTTTGTAAGATCGCCCCTTGTACTACACTGGATACATAGGCGACATTAAAGTGGATCAGATGCATATCGACCATGGCTCGTCAATAAGCATCATCCTGAAAAGCTTGCTCCAACTTCTTGGCATCCCTATGCATCGGCTAGCAAAAACCAACACTGCCATTAGCGGTTTTAAATCGAAAAGGAGCTATCCCCTAGGAAAGATCCGGTTAAAGTGCCAGATTGGTGACCTGAAGACGGAAGTTACCTGCTACGTCATAGATGCAGACACCTCCTACAAGATCCTTCTGGGACGTCCGTGGATACATGACTATATGATCATGCCATCCACCCTTTACTACTGTTTCAAGTATGTCAGTAACCACGGTTCCGTGAAAACTGAATTCGCCGACATTGATCCCTTCAAAGGGGTTGAATCTTATTACTCTTCGGAGGTTTGTCTATATAATGAATCCAGGAAATATATAACTGACAAGCTGGAAGCCATCACAGGGCCAGAAGAACCTTTGAGAATTCATCTCCAAGCCTAAAAATAGGGCAAGGCCGTACCTCCTGTCGCAACCTTGCATAAAGAGGTCCTCGGTTCTCCTGCAACACCTACGCAGTTGGAACCAAAGGTCATCCGTCTCCTGAGATCTAGCCAGGAGCCAAAACCTGTCATAGGGCCAATGGTGATCCGACTGCCGAGGTCCAATCAAAGGCAACAGGAAGATGCAAGGCCATCTGTAACACCGATGGTAATCCGATTGCCAAAATCTACTCAAAGGTGACCGAAAGACACAAGTCCCTTGCTGAGCCAATTGTCATCTATCTTCCCAAGACGAGCCAGCAGCCAAGTGTTAATCCAACACTCTCAGGCAAGTCAATACCTCAAGCTGAACCCTTGGTGGTCAAGTTGCACAAGACAGCATCCCGACCTCTAAGCTCGCAGGGGGTAGCCAAAGAGGACGAAGAACTCGCCAAATACTTGGTTACATAGGTGGATAGTCCCTCTCCTGATGATGTGACAACCGTCCATACCGCAAGCCGACTTGCTCCCATTAAAGACGCCTACTTTCTAGTCTCAGGCATCTTTGGCCTAAAAGAAGGATCTTAACCCTTCATGCCTCAAGAGTTTGATCTTGAACCCGATACTGGGAGACTACCGCTCTACCAGTATAGTCCTCAGGCCAAGTACTTCATACAAAAATAGAGGTACGACATGGAGGCTACCCCAGGTCTGAATTACGGCAGCGGTTGGTGATCGCCTCTGCAGTTGTCAACTCCGGCATTATTATGACAAATTCCTGAAGAAATACTATATCAAAAGGACATGCTGGTACTCCCTCAAAACCATCACATCTTCCTGAGTGGCGAGTCATGTACGATGATACCTCTGAACTCCCACTCTAATATTTTACCTCACAGGAGTCTGCCTAGTTTATCATTATCCCTGAGCGAACTTCCTGGTCCTGATTATCGTGTGTCATGGCCATATTACCTCTGATACCGATAATCTTCCGACTTAACACCTGTACCCTAACCCGGGATAAAAGATACGGTGTTAAGACCACAAAACCTATCACCTCTGTTGGGTTTTGTTTCAAATCTATTACCCGCACCACCAGTGCGCAGAAGGGTAATAGGTCTACAAAAGTTATCATAATCTATTAACCGCACCACCAGTGCGCAGAAGGGTAATAGGTCCATAAAAGTTATTCTAATCTATTACTCACACCATCGGTGTACCAATGAGTAGTAGATCCAAAAAATATCATTCAAATCTATTACTCACACTACCAGTGCACAAAAAGGGTAATAGATCCACAAAATTCCCCAACGGGAAAAAACATCCACGTCCATATTACCTCTGAGTTGTTTTCTCGTCCATCACAAAGAAACCACCCAATACATAGAACTTCCACGTTGATAGCACCTCTGAGTTGTTCTGTGTATCCTCATTAGGCCCAGTCCTACCACGTCCTCATTACCTCTGAGTAGGAAGGCTCTACTTTAGACCCATATTTACCATGTCCTCATTACCTCTGAGTAAATATATAATGCCCGTATTTTGGAATACGTATTTTAATTAGGCGTATATATATTTCGGACCTGTATTTTATTTTCTCAGATTCTGGCCTGTAATTGTGTTTTGGTTTTAACTTGCGGATTTTGGTTTTCTCGTAAAATGGATTTTTGGACCTGGCGTGGTTTTATTTTGTAGAGAAGGAATTGGTATGGTTTGGTTTAGTATGCATTGGACCACACTTAGCTAACCTCTACCCTCAACACAATATACCCTCTATCATTTAAAACCCCATCTAACTTTCTCTCTCCTCATAACTTCCATTAATTTTCTTCTTCTTCTTCTTCCTTCCTCCACCAACACCATAGGCAAGTGCACCTTGCCGCCAAATAAGCACCCCATTTTATTTATCCATTAGCTAGATTAGACCATGGTGAATAACATTAGAACTTGGCATTTTGTGATTTGGAGCTTCCATTTTTCTAGATCTAAGTTTTAACCATTTTCAGATTTTCTTGGTTTTGATCTATTAAACTTAGATTTTTTTTCCTTGTTTTGAGGCTTCCATGTGGAAGAGAATTCAATTTTACACAAGTTAGAACTTTGAAAATCCAAATTTGGTTTTGTTTTGGCTAAGATATGAAGATTGGAAATTTGGAGTTCTTAGGGTTTTTTCTCGGCCTGATGGAGAAGATGATCCTCGGCCAGCGCTCTTTAGCGCATGGCCGAACTGCGCTAACTCCTCGGCCAGCGCTTTGCGCTGGGCTGACCCGCGCTGGCGCTATTTAGCTCCAGCACCTTCCTTCCATTGGCGCACTTGACCATTGCGCAGCTCGCTCCCAAGCGCATCTTTTCCAGCGCAACCTAATTCCTGCGCAGCTCACATCCTGTGCAGCTCACTCCCTGCGCGACTTGGCTCCAGCGCAATCCAATTCTAGCGCAGCTCAACCCTGCGTTGCTTGACCCAACGCAACCCGACCCAGCGTAAGCCAACCCTAGCGCAACCCAACCTCAGCGCAGTTTATTCTCCTGTGCAGTCCATTCCCCCAGCGCAATCTGATCCCCAGCGCAACCTGTTGCCCATGGTGATTTGATTTTATTTCCTTGGACTTGGCTACTCTTTTGTAGATTAGAGTTTTGAGATCTTGTTCCACACAACACGACTGTCTCGATCCAATACAAACTGGCACAATTTTTGGTGTTTTACTTATGACTAGTACGGTTTTCATGATTTCTATGATTTATGATCCTAATGCTTTTGATCTTCTTAATAGTGGCCCGATGGGGTGCGCTCTTAACTTGTAACCTGTGATTTATAATTAATCTTATAACCAGATAACTTGATAGTGGCCCGTGGCGGCACACTCCTGACTTGTAACTTGACTTGACTTGATGCTGTTCCGATGGCTAACTTGACTCTTATAATAAACTCTGACTCTGTGGGTGTTCATCCTTGCTGCCTTATACAATCCACTTGTCTTGTCTTGTATCATGTCTAGGACGTGACTCCCTGGTTACCACGATCAGGGATTCACACTGAATATGTATTAGGCTAATTACTAGATCAAACTATAGTTCATATAGAATTTCCAGTCACGGGCGATCTCGTTATCTGGACGCTTTAAATGGACTTGTAGCCTGCCGACGAGTAGGGCACATTTCCAGCACACTGTCATGTGTTGCACCCTCTAAGTCACCTAAGGTTATATCGTCTCCTGGGCGACGTACCCAACCATACCCTCAACCCGCGAAAGGATAACTGGATAGTCTGCAGGGCTTGGGACTGGAAAGTTCTCATTTGCATCTTGTTAGTAATTAGGCTTGTGATAACCCTAGTTAGTTAAGTAGTAAGCCGTAGTATTTGCTTGGCCGCTTGTGAATGGATGGTGTCCAGCCTTGTCTAAGTCTCGTCTAGTCCCAGTACCTGGTACTCCTGTACATGATTGTTTTACTTATCTTTAACAATAAATGAGTAGAGACAAGGTGCTATTCAGGCGAAGAGTTACAACCCCGGTCCTTGTTTGGTTTAAGGGTTGTAACCTGGCTCCCGGAATGGTTCTACGTCCCTAGTTGTTTATTGTCCTGATGTACTCTTTATTACTTGTACTTTTCTTTTATTTTCTTATGTTCTGATATGCTAGCTTTGTTCTTATTTCGTGGCCTCCTTGTGGCACTTGCTCTTTCTGGGGTTTGACCCAGCTGGTTTTGTGTGGCCAGATTTCGGAGCAGCACCCGAGGATCTACCGAACTTCCAGCCCAATGGTGGCGAATAGAAGGAACCCGGGCTACGAGTAGGTTTTCCATTTTGCTTCGCTCACTATGTTGTAAAATTATTTTTTGAGGCGTTTAGCCGACGAGCACATGTTAGCTCGATGCATATTTACTTACTGTCTGCCTACGGTCTGTAAACATGATTAACAAATCCTAGGGTTGATCATGTATGACTTAACTCTTGGTAGTCCTCGTATTTTGTATGACTAGCATCATGATCAGCTGAATATGTAATATTTGGGACGCCTTGTATTGTATATTTGGTGGTCTAACATCTTGTAACTATATTACTTGCTTGAGATTGAGACAATAGGCTTGACTTTAAGAGACCATTGGCTTGTAGTAAACCCTCATATCTAGACAGTCGTGACCGTATAGCGAGGTGGATTCTATTTCAATATACGTAGCTGGCTATGTATGCCCCCGCTCTCCAGTATTCTGGTTCTGGGACGTCACATGGTTTAAGTGGTAGCCCATACAGGTCTTGACATTCAAGAATGTGAGGGTTTACCTAATAGATGTCTCAATCAGTATTCGCCCTTGATATCTGCTCGTATCTTCAAATCCCTGAGAATCTTGACCAAATCACATGCTTGTATCGTTGATCTGTCCTGGTCCCTCCTTATTGTTTCCTATGTCGTCTTCTTCAGCGGCATTGTTCATGGACCTGCCGATCAGCAAGGCGGAGCAACTTCCGTGGATCAGCCGCAACCTGGAGATCAAGCCCAGCATTCCGGAGTGGCCTCCAGAGTCGTGCCTACCGGAGGAGAACCACCAATTCGGCCCGTCCAGCCTGCCGAGCCTGATGATGGCACCTTGGTAGGTCTCATCAGGACCTTGATAGCTTTCCAGGATCGTTGAGGAGACGCCTTGCACCAGGCAGTGGCAGATGCTTTGAATAGAGGCGGTCATCCAGGGAATAGCACAGCCAACAGCTTCAAGCGCTTGAACCCTCCATTCTTCGACGACAGCGAAGATGCGATTGCCGCGGACGCTTGGCTTCAGGATACCGAGGTGGTTCTGGAAGCAGCTAGGACACCTGAGAATGAGAAGGTGGCAGTTGTACGCCTACAGTTGCTAGACTTAGCTCGCAGTTGGTGGGCGACGCAGGCCATGGGATTAGCAGTACCGGTTACTTGGACGGTGTTTAGAGAAAGATTCCAGACGAAGTGTTTCGATGTTGTGGCTCGGTACGACCTGCAGACGAGGTTTACCAACTTGAAGCAAGGAGGCAAAACGGTCGACGGTTATGCATCTGAGTTTTCTAGACTCAGTAGGTTTGCCCCCACCTTGGTGGCAACCGAGTTTGATAGGGCCCAGCGGTTCCAGCAGGGACTGCATTTGGAGATCTTGTTGGCAGTTGAGCAGTTCGAGCACCAGACGTTTGATGCAGTATTGAGGGCAGCTAGGAGGCACGAATACACCTCCAAGAGGATCGTGGATAGAACCGGAGGTAGGAAGCGGTCCCACAATCAGATACACCAATCATCAGCTCCAGTCCCGGCAGCTAGGGGTTTGACCATTGGAACTCCGAGGCGGGCGACCTCAGTAACGTCGGTTCAGCATTCAACCCCGACGTACCCGCAGCAGCAGAAGCAGAAGCAGACTTCCGCGATGGGATGTTCTCATTACGGGAAGCCAGGGCACGTGGTAGCAGATTATCACAGGGCGCAGGGATTGTACCTGGCTTGTGGAGCGACAGACCACAAGATAGGAGCCTGCCCAAATAGGGGTAGTTCGTCCTCTTCCAACCTAACCAGTCCATCGGTTAGGGGACCAGCACCTATGCAGCAGCAGCAGTACCCGAGGCCATTGTTGCCTCAGGCCCAGGCGTTTCAGCAGCAAAACCAGCAGCAGTACATGCAGACTCAAGTGCAGAGCAGGCAGAGAGGTTTCCAACAGAGGGGACCCACAGCCAGAGGACAAGGTCAGGCAATGATGATGACTATGGAAGAAGAAGTTGCACCAGGTGAGGTAGTGGCAGGTACTATTCCCGTCAACTCCTCTCCAGCATCGGTATTATTTGATTCTGGTGCATCGCATTCATTCATATCTGTACGATTCGTGACACGGATAGGATTGGAGCCCGAGTCCTTATCAGTGAGGCTCAATATACTTACTGGTAATGGTCTTGTGGGAGTAGATCGAGTGTTTTTCTCGTGTCGGATCATAGTTAGCGGTAGAGAGTTCCCCGCTAGATTTATAGAGTTTCCTATGGCAAACTATGATGTAGTCTTAGACATGGATTGGTTGAGGAACCAGTATGCTAGGATAGACTACTATGTTGGCAGGGTTGTCTTTAGTATTCCAGGCGAGCCAGAGTTTTCATTTTTCAGTGGCGCAGTGGAATCATCTTCTCCAGTATTGCGGATGGCAGTAGCAGCGGTACAGTTACCCCTGATAGTTGAAGAGTTTCCAGATGTCTTCCCAGAGGAACTTCCAAGAATGCCACCAGAGAGGGAGATCGAGTTCACTATAGACTTGATCCCCGGGACAGCACCAGTATCAGAGTGAGTCTACAGGATGGCACCTTCAGAGTTGGAGATTTTGTACAAGATGATTGAAGAACTCAGGACCAAGGGATTCATCCGTGCAAGTGGATCGCCTTGGGGAGCCCCGATGCTTCTTATGAAGAAGAAGGATGGTCCGTCCAGATTATGTATAGATTATCATACCTTGAACTCAGTGACAATCAAGAACAGATACCCTCTCCCGAGGATAGATAACTTGTTTGATCAACTCAAAGGGGCTTCAGTGTTCTCGAAGATAGACTTGCGGTCAGGATACCACCAGATCAGAGTCAGAGAGCAAGACATCCCGAAGACAGCTTTTTGATCTAGGTATGGGCATTGGAAGTTTCTTGTTATGCCCTTTGGAGCGACCAATGCGCCAGCCGTATTCATGGACCTCATGAATCGCATTTTCATACCTTACTTGGATCAGTTCATAATTGTGTTCCTAGATGATATCCTGGTCTACAGCAAGAGGGAAGCAGAGCACGAGCAGTATCTCAGAATCATCCTTCAGACGCTTAGAGAGCACCAGTTGTACGCCAAGTTCAGTAAATGCGAGTTCTGGCTCGATCGTATTTCGTACTTGGGTCACATTATTACCCGAGGAGGAGTGGAAGTAGATCCCCAGAAGATTGTGGCTATCGTGGCATGGCCAGTACCTAATTTCGTGGCAGAGGTTCGCAGCTTCCTTGGATTGGCCGGCTACTACTGACGATTTGTTTCAGATTTTGCAAGGATTTCGGTGCCGATGACCCAGTTGACCCGCAAGGATGTGCAGTTTGCTTGGACAGCAGAGTGTCAGTAATTATTTTAGAAGTTGAAGCGAGGTTTGATAACGGCTCCCATTCTCACACTTCCAGATGGGACCGGAGGATTCACAGTTTATTGCGACGCTTTAGGCAGAGGATTGGGGTGTGTCTTGATGCAGCATGGGAAGGTAATAGCTTATGCATCACGTCAACTTCGTGATCATGAGAGGAATTACCCGACCCATGACTTGGAACTGGTAGCAGTAGTATTTGCGCTTAAGTTGTGGAGGCACTACTTGTACGGAGATAGGGTGGAGATCTTCACTGATCACAAGAGCCTGAAGTATGTTTTCACCCAGAAGGACCTTAACATACGGCAGAGAAGATGGCTCGAGCTACTAGTGGACTACGGTGTAGACTTGCAGTATCACCCAGGAAAGGCCAACTTTGTAGCAGATGCGTTGAGCCGGAGAGCCGGAGTTTATTTCCTGACGGCGCAACCAGAGTTATTGGCAGATCTTCAGAAGATAGGAATTGAAGTGGTTCTTCCTACCAACGTGGCATTGATGGCCAGTCTACAGGTTCAGTCCAGCATAGTTAAGAGGATCAAGATGGCGCAGTCTACGGACTCCAAGATTCAACGACTCAGAGCAGAGTGTGAGACAGAAAGAAGGCCAGAGTTGTGCATTCATGAAGATGGTACACTTCGACACAGCACTCATCTTTGTGTACCTAATGGAGATATCAGACAAGAGGTCATGGCAGAAGCTCACAGTTCACAGTATTCTATTCATCCCGGTGGTACAAAGATGTACCGTGATATCCGTCAGCACTTCTGGTGGAATGGCATGAAGAGGGAGATAGCCCGGTTTGTCTCACGGTGTTTGGTTTGCCAGCAGGTTAAAGCTGAACATCAGAGGCCCGCTGGACTTCTTTAGCCCTTGCCGATTCCAGAATGGAAGTGGGAGTATGTGACCATGGATTTTGTGACTGGATTGCCTAGATCTTCAGCTGGTCGAGATGCTATTTGGGTTATATTTGACAGTCTCGCGAAGGTAGCTCACTTCCTTCCATTCAGAGTTGGGCAGTCTGCGGCACAGTTGGCAGAAATGTACCTCAGGCAGATTGTCGGGCTTCACGGTGTGCCCATCAATATCACCTCGGACAGACATTCAAGATTCATATCACACTTTTGGCGCAGCTTGCAAGAGAGTTTAGGAACTCACATTCAGTTTAGCTCAGCTTATCACCCGCAGACAGATGGCCAGTCGGAACGCACAATCCATACTTATGAAGATATGTTGAGATCTTGTATCCTTGACTTCGGTGGTTCATGGAAGGATCACATACACCTGGTGGAATTCTCCTACAATAATAGTTTCCAGGCCAGTATTCAGATGGCTCCGTTCGAGGCACTGTATGGTAGGAAGTGCAGATCCCCGTTACCTTGGGATGATGTTGGAGAGAGGCAGATGCTTGGTCCAGAGATGATTGCCCAGACAGTTGAAGTGGTCAGAAGGATCAGAGATCGTTTTCGAGTGGCCCAAGATCGCCAGCGCCATTGGGCCGATGCTCATCGACATTCCTTAGAGTTTGCTATCGGCGACCATGTATTCCTTAGGATCTCGCCTAACCGCGGCGTCATTTGTTTTGGCTTACGGAGAAAGCTTAGTCCTAGGTATATAGGGTCGTTCGATATCCAGGAGCGAATAGGAGATGTATCCTATCTTTTCGCTCTTCCGTCGTCGCTAAGTGAGGTACATGATGTATTCCATGTGTCCCAATTACGACGGTACATTCCGGACCCGAGCCACATCCTGGACCATTCGAAATTGGTTGTTGGTACCAACCTTTCGTATGAGGAGAGGCCCGGGTCTATATTGGACCGGAGAGAAAAGATACTCAAGAACAAGACTATTAGTTTAGTCCGTGTTGCTTGGGGTCATCACTCTCTAGGTGAGTCAACGTGGGAGCGTGAGGACGACATCCGATCGCGATATCCTGACTTGTTTGACTCGTAAGGTATAATGTCTTCCTTATGCCTTATGCTTTTCATCCCTTGCTTGCATGTATGATTGTTTGATTGTTTGCTTAGTGTAGCTTAATTGTGGATAGTATAGCTGGCTCTTACATCTCTAAGCATCTTGATTTAAATTCCGAGGACGAAATTTTTAAGGTGGGTAGAGTTGTAATGCCCGTATTTTGGAATACGTATTTTAATTAGGCGTATATGTATTTTGGACCTGTATTTTATTTTCTCATATTCTGGCCTGTAATTGTGTTTCGGTTTAACTTGCGGATTTTGGTTTTCTCGTAAAATAGGTTTTTGGACCTAGCGTGGTTTTATTTTGTGGAGAAGGAATTGGTATGGTTTGGTTTAGTATGCATTGGACCACACTTAGCTAACCTCCACCCTCAATACAACATACCCTCCCTTATTTAAAACCCTACCTAACTTTCTCTCTCCTCATAACTACCATTAATTTTCTTCTTCTTCTTCCTTCCTCCACCAACACCATAGGCAAGTGCACCTTGCCGCCAAATAAGCACCCCATTTTATTTGTCCATTAGCTAGATTAGGCCATGGTGAACAACATTAGAACTTGGCATTTTGTGATTTGGAGCTTCTATTTTTCTAGATCTAAGTTTTAACCATTTTCGGATTTTCTTGGTTTTGATCTATTAAACTTAGATTTTTCCTTGTTTTGAGGCTTCTATGTGGAAGTGAATTCAATTTTACACTAGAACTTTGAAAATCCAAATTTGGTTTTGTTTTGGCTAAGATATTAAGATTGGAAATTTGGAGTTCTTGGGGTTTTCTCTCGGCCTGATGGAGAAGATGATCCTCGGCCAGCGCTCTTTAGCGCATGGCCGAACTGCGCTAACTCCTCGGCCAGCGCTTTGTGTTGGGCTAACCCGCGCTGGCGCTATTTAGCTCCAGCGCCTTCCTTCCATTGGCGCACTTGACAGTTGCGCAGCACGCTCCCCAGCGCCTCTTTCCCAGCGTAACCTAATTTCTGTGCAGCTCACATCCCGCACAGCTCACTCCTTGCGCGGCTTGGCTCCAGCACAACCCAATTCTAGCGCAGCTCAACCCTGCGCAGCTTGACCCAGCGCAACCCGACCCAGCGCAAGCCAACCCTAGCGCAACCCAACCTCAGCACAGTTCATTCCCCTAAGCAGTCCATTCCCCCAGCGCAATCTGATCCCCAGCACAACCTGTTGCCCATGGTGATTTGGTTTTATTTTCTTGGACTTGGCTACTCTTTTGTGGATTAGAGTTTTGAGATCTTCTTCCACACAATACGACTGTCTCGACCCAACACGAACTGGCACAGTTTTCGGTGTTTTGCTTATGACTAGTACGATTTTCGTGATTTCTGTGATTTATGATCCTAATGCTTTTGATCTTCTTAATAGTGGCCTGATGGGGTGCGCTCTTAACTTGTAACCTGTGATTCATGATTAATCTTGTAACCAGATAACTTGGTAGTGGCCCGTGGCGGCGCAGTCCTGACTTGTAACTTGACTTGACTTGATACTGTTGCGATGGCTAACTTGACTCTTATAATAAACTCTGACTCCGTGGGTGTTCATCCTTGCTGCCTTGTGCAATCCACTTGTCTTATCTTGCATCATGTCTACGACGTGACTTCCTGGTTACCACGGTCAGGGATTCACACTGAATATGGATTAGGCTAATTACTAGATCAAACTATAGTTCATGGAGAATTTCCAGTCACAGGCGATCTCGTTATCTGGGGGCTTTAAATAGAATTGTAGCCTGCCGACGAGTAGGGCACATTTCCAGCACACTGTCATGTGTTGCACCCTCTAAGACACCTAAGGGTATATCGTCTCCTAGGCGATGTACCCAACCATACTCTCAACCCGCGGAAGGATAACTGGATAGTCTGCAGGGCTTGGGACTGGGAAGTTCTCATTTGCATCTTGTTAGTAATTAGGCGTGTGATAACCCTAGTTAGTTAAGTAGTAAGCCGTAGTATTTGCTTGGCCGCTTGTGAATAGATGGTGTCCAGCCTTGTCTAAGTCTCGTCTAGTCCCAGTACCTGGTACTCCTGTACATGATTGTTTTACTTGTCTTTAACAATAAATGAGTAGAGACAAGGTGCTATTCAGGCGAAGGGTTACAATCTCGGTCCTTGTTTGGTTTAAGGGTTGTAACCTGGCTCCCGGAATGGTTCCATGTTCCTAGTTGTTTATTGTCCTGATGTACTCTTTATTACTTATACTTTTCTTTTATTTCCTTATGTTCTGATATGCTGGCTTTGTTCTTATTTCGTGGCCTCCTTGTGGCACTTGCTCTTTCTAGGGTTTGACCCAGCTGGTTTTGTGTGGCCAGATTTCGGAGCAGCACCCGCGGATCTACCGAACTTCCAGCCCAATGGTGGCGACTAGAAGGAACCCGGGCTACTAGTGGATTTTCCATTTTGCTTCGCTCACTACGTTGTAAAATTATTCTTTTGAGGCGTTTAGCCGACGAGCACCTGTTAGCTCGATGCATATTTACTTACTGTCTGCCTACGGGCTGTAAACATGATTAACAAATCCGAGGGTTGATCATGTATGACTTAACTCTTGCTAGTCCTCGTATTTTGTATGACTAGCTTCATGATCAGCTGAATATGTAATATTTGGGATGCCTTTTATTGTATATTTGGTGGTCTAACATCTTATAACTATATTACTTGCTTGAGATTGAGACAATAGGCTTGACTTTAAGAGACCGTTGGCTTGTAGTAAACCCTCATATCTAGACAGCCGTGACCGTATAGCGAGGTGGATTCCATTTCAATATATGTAGCTGGCTATGTACGCCCCCGCTCTCCAGTATTCTGGTTCTGGGGCGTCACGAAATATGTTGGTTTTCTCTCCACTTATTATCCGTACTCGCACCGCCAGTACACAAAAAGGATAATATATCCACAAATGTCCTCTGTTAACTACAAATGCTGTATTAGGTCCTCTAGCACATGCACACCTTTTTCACAATCATATGCTTCTGGAACCCAGTTGTTCCGTGGCATTCATTACCCGTTACGTAGAACTTCCACGCCCATATTACCTCTGAGTTGTTCTATGTATCCTCATATGAGTGCACACCCACCACGTCCTTATTACCATCAATCCCATATTTACCATATTCTCACCACCTTTGAGTAAATATGATGGTTCCCTCTCTCACCTTATTATTCGTACCTAAAACCAAGGTACGCCAAGGATGATAAGTCCACATAAAATTCCCAGCGGAAGTACCCAAGCCTATCACGTCCATGCTACCTCTGATAGGATTGCCATACCAAAACAACTCTACTTTCCATGCTTCTTATTCAAAGTATTCCAAATTTATAATTTGAAAACTTTGAAAGGGGTCTTGTAGAAGCATGGAAAATATTGCTTTTAGTCCCACATCGGAAAGGAGAAAAAGAAAAGGCTCACTCTATTCTATAAATAGAGCCCCTTTGCCTCCGTTGAAAAGGACACCAACTTCCCTTCCCTCCTTCCAACTTGGACTCTTCCTACTATGCACCTTCGGGTGCTAAGACGAAGAAGTCTAGGGCAGTGCGGGCTCAACAAGCCCAGTCAACTGTCCAAGCGGCTGACCGTCAGCGGACACCGTTAACTATTATACGGGCTCCTGATGGAAAGTTATACAGAACCACCCGCGTCCAATCCCACATGCGGAACGGACATGGTGGGTTTCAGAAGTATTCTTATAACGATCGAGCGCATTGCTTTACTAGCCTCAGATCAGGGAGCAAATATGATGGTCCCAAAAGTCTTTCTACAACGATCAAGAGCAGTGCTTTACTAGCCTCAGATCAGGGAGCAAATATGATGGTCCCAAAAGTCTTCCTACAACGATCGAGAGCAAGTGCTTTTACTAGCCTTAGATCAGGGAGCAAATATGATACCTACGCACCCGGGCGCTCGGGATACCCGGGCCCACAAAACGGATGTAAAGGTAGATCAATCTGCTCTCAACCTGCGAGAGGTGGTCATTCACAAATACAAAGAGAAAGAAGCAACCTTGATGTGTGAGGAGCTCTTTCCAGGACATCACTGCACCCAAGCCGCCATCAACTACTGCTGCCACAAGACAGTGGCTCCACTATCAAAGCAGTCTATGTTCCAGCGAATGCGACCTACTGCCCCTTTCCAACATCATCTCAAAAATATGATGCCAATTGAAGACGTTGTAACGGCCTGCTCTCAACTAGATGCATTTCTCAGATGTCTCAGTCAGGCGCATCGTCTCAGTCAAGCACATCATAATCTTCTGAAGGAGTCTACCATCAAATCTTCTTCGAACAATGAGATCGGTCAAGAGGGAGACAAACGAAACTCTCTCAAATCGTGACATTCGGCACAACACCTTCTCCTAGGGCCCCCATACCCATCCAACCAGAAGATATCCTTCATGCGGCTTGGTTATGAAACATTCCTCATGCGGCTCGGTCATGAGACGTCCTTCAGCGGCTCGGTCATAAGGCATTCCTCATGCGGCTCGGTCATAAGACATTCCTCATGTGGCTCGGTCATAAGACATTCCTCATGCGGCTCGATCATGAGACATCCTTCATGCGGCTCTGTCATGAGACATTCCTCATGCGGCTCTGTCATGAGACGTCCTTCACGTGGCTCGGTCATGAGACGCTCCCTCATGCGGCTCGGTCATGGGACATCCTTCATGCGGCTCGGTCATGAGACATTCCTTCATACGGCTCGATCATGAGACATTCTTTCATGCGGCTCAACCATGAGACATTCCTCATGCGGCTCGGCGAGGAGACATCCTTCATATGGCTCGCCACAGAAGATTAGTTGATGCACGTGACATTGACCAGTTCTCAACTGCTCAGATTTGCTACAGACAAATCACAACAAATCCTAACAAATTTCCAACTATCAGTCACAGACCGAGTCTCGAGGCATGATTACGGCCATGTGGCCCGGGGATATGCTACGTGGTCATCTATGCGGCTCAAATATCTTCATCCTGAAATCACTATAATAAAGGGTGCCACACCCCTGCAAGATGGTTGGCAATCCAAGGCTGTCAACTTCAAGAAAGTAATTTCTTCAAGATAGCACTTTCCGAGCCTCCAACGGCACCCCCCCAGAATCAAAACTAAACAATTGCCTTAGATTGTTTCCTAGGATTTCTTTCTAAGCTTTTCCAAGCGAGTTTGCAGTCAATTTCAGTGTTCTGTAATACCTGTCTTTGATATTTTTATGCAACAGTTGGTAAGGGAACAGTAACAGCACTTGTCAGATTATTTTTTTCTATAACTCCCTTAATATATATATAAAATATATATAATTATATATATTATATATATCTATATAATATATATATATATATCTATATA